>OU744329.1:1080676-1523176 GCA_916610235.2 Lasioglossum morio | reverse complement strand
TTCAACGGCCCTCGACAAGCAACAAGGACTAATGAAATTACTCGGCGGCCGTCGACCGCTAGGAGTTTACCGGCTAATTAATTGGCATTGATGCAGCCAATCCCATTGAAATCAAGCGGCGCTCATGCGATTCCTCTCTACGCCATCCCTTACCTTATCATTTCCCTCTTGGCCGTCCCTCAATGACTTCCTCTGTCCTTAGTCTCCGCGTTTGCTTTTCCACGATTCGTATTTCCCGCCAATTTATACTTTTTCGTTTGACACGTTCAACTCCCGCTTGGCAACCGCGAAAATTAGGTAAAATCAAATTTATTTAAAGAACAAACACTGAAACGTGAAATATTATAATTTACGTTTGTTCATTACCGTCTTAATTTTCCTTGCATTTCGAAGACCAAAAGTTTTATATAAAAATATACTAGCGTAAAAATGAATTTTCAAATTTTGACCAACACAATTCTGTGGCAGTCAACCTGTTAAATCATATAAAATCTTTTTATAGTATTATCGGATTCTTATTACCTCGTTAATTTATATTCTTAATAATGAAATACTCTTTTTATGCTATTAACAGATCAACTGTTTTTTTTTAATTTTTCTTTGTCTGTTGTTACCTTTTTTCTGTGATTATTTTTGTTTCTGGTTAAATTGAGCTTTTTATTGACGCCGACTTTCAAAAGATGTTTGTGCAACCGCGCGACGAGAGTCGAGTTTCATTACATTAAAATTGCCGTGAATGCGTTCAAAGCACAATTTTGAGAGGCATTCAGTCGATCGTGCTGCGATATCGATGAAAAGTACGATGAATTAAATGCAGCGGTAAACTAAATGCATCGAATGTAAATTAAACGTGGAAATTTGCGAGGAGTCGGTCGAGCTCGTGACCGTAACTTCGATGCATCATAAAGAAAATTTCAGTACTTCGCAACGATAGTGGATTTGCATTTCGAAATTTGAAAACCGTTTTGCTTTGTGTCTTTAAAAAGAAATCGTGGTTTTAGAAAGAACGGTTTGACTTTGACAACACGGTCCAACAAATTGAAACTATTTTTTGACGTTTCCTTTCTCACTGTGCTATTCTTATAGAGTTTTTCGCGCTGATTCCGAATCTGACCTTAATTTTTCTCCTACACATACAGTTTTTGAGAAATTTCAGTTTGAAAAAAAGACATATTTTGTCGATTAATATTGTAACATTAAATTAAACAAATATTGTGATGTTATAACATGTTTAAACAATCATAATGTATTAGTATTGCACATCACTGGATTCGGGAAAGTCTAGAGAATCTTTTGCTGTAACGAACAATACAATATCTTTTATAATAACATTGCAATATTTGTTCAAAGTCGATAAATATATTTCTTTCTTTCAAACTGAAATTTCTCAAAAACTGTGCGTCTTCCTAGACGAAAGATTAAAACCAGATTCGGAATCAGTGCGGAAAGCTCTATAAGAATCGCATAGTGAGAATCGAAATGTTTTTTGGTTGTTGGACCGTGTAATTTGGTGAACTTGAACAAATAGTAGCTACACAAAAGTTTATTAGACCAAACAATTCCATAAAAGTTCCCCCGATCAGAATCATATTATACAATATTATAAATAGATAAGCATGTTTAAACAAAAGGCTAGACCTACGTATCAGTGTTCTTTGATATAAATAATGGAAACACAATTGGCAAAAACATCAGAATGTACAGGGAGTAGAAATCCATAAACTATTTTCTTCGATTGTCTCCAGTTTTGGTGAAATTAATATTTCAACAAGAAATATTCCATATTCAAATATTTGTCTTCTCAATTTTGGACTCATTTTACGCTTCGAACAGAAAATCTACCCAGATGTGTCGAACATAAAACGATTCTATGCACTCCGGCAACTGCCTAGGGGAGGCTGACAATAAACACATTACGTTAATGTCGATCTGCACAGACGAGCCAACGGAAACGAAGAATCCCATGCAAATAACATTAAAAGGGAAACGTTATTAAGGGGATCGTCGGCTTCTTGCATATCTTTAATGAGGGCCGCCTAGTCGCATATGGCGTCTTTTTTCATGAATTCAATGCGATGAAAGAGGCGTCCACCTCCGCGCGACTATGCTAAAATGAATGCGATTGCACCGAACGATAAACTGTCCGGGATTATCATAAAAAATCGCGGACATCAGCGTCTGGCATCGCATTAACGCGATATTCAATTAAGAATCCGATCAAAGTTCATTTCTAAAAATAGATCACGACGTTGTCCCATAGGAGAGAGTCCAATTATTGTGTTCACGATGGTGTTGGCCGTTAAACAAACTGTTTGAACTTCCCAGAGACGTTCGAATCTGAAATTCGGAACTAGAGATAATGCTAATCCAATGGCAAAGCTTGTTATTTATTAATTTGTTTACGAAACGTTTACCAGCGTGTTCGTGACATTTTTCCGATTAAAACGAGACCAAGCACGATACGATTCGCTTCGCATTTACCTGTATGATTTAGTGAACTCTCAATTATAATTATTAACCGAAGTGACACAATTCAAAGTGAGGTAAAGTGGGCAGAAAAAGTGAGAGACTCAGACTTGAAATTTTAAATCCGCGGTGGTTGGGGAGCAACAAGTAAAATTTAAAAATGCTTTGAAAAAAATGCTCGAAGTTTTCGGAAAAACGAGAAGGAAGAATAATTGACAATTCAGCATTTCGTCATATGTTTTCATCTACGGAGAGCGACAGGGAGGGTTGAAGGTGGGGCAGAGAGACAGTTTGAAGGAAATTCCAACATGGCCGACCTCTCCAGGAACAAAGGAAGGAATTAAAAAGCCGTGGGAAACGTTTCTGTTGCGTTGCGTCCCGACAATCGCGGTCATTTGCGGGATAATTTCGCCGCGCGGAGAAAAATATAGCGGAGCGGATGCAAATTCGTTCTTAACGAGATATTTCCATAGGTGGAGGAGGGCTGGAGCTGGAGCTGGAGGTGGGGGGAAGATTGCGGCCTTGTCCCCCGCGAACGGAGCCGTCGAAGTCGTTGGAGGTAGAGGGGAATTCCGCCGTTAAAACGACGTTAATCCCTTTTATAATAATATCCGGTGAGATTGAAGGACAACCTGATTAGCTGGGACCGTGAGGACCTCCGCGGAACACCAGGACGTCGTCCCCGAGGACCGAGATTCACCGATTAAGGGGGAATCCGCCATTATATGTAGATTCATTTTCCCCGTAAGTGCTGTGATCAGCGCGCGAGTGCATTATTGCCGAGCACCGAAATTCCGCTGTCAAATTCTCAACGTTAACGTTATCCAGAATTCCCCATACATGATTTTCGAAGAGGCTTCTCCGTGCTTCATCACGTAATGTATTATTTTTTTCTTGCTGTTTCATTCGCTTCAGTTTATACCGGAATGGACAAACGAATTCTCCTGGGAGAATTCAGTTGGAAATATTTTTCCGAGTGGGATTCAACTCGTTCGGAGAAAGTCAAATTTAGTCGAATTTTGAGTGAAAGCAAGGCGATAGATTTTTCTGACTTCCGTCCCCTAATTTAGAGATCTTTGTGAGCTTGACAACATTTTTTAGTGGTTCAATCCACCATGCATTCAAAGATTGAAGCCTCCCTTTTACGAGCAAACCATAAAACACGAGATTTTTCGTTGCCGTATGGTAAAATTTTTGAATGAAAGATTCTTCTGATTTCTACCCTTTAACTTCGGATATCTCCACAGAGAGTTGAAAAAATTTTGTTCGTAACTCGAACTACCGTAAATTTCAAGCTTAAACTTTTCCTGTTTTACGACGGCACCATAAAATTTGTAATACGATTTTTTCCTGCCGTTTTATCCCATTTCGAGTGAGCACCAGCAAAATTCTTCTGACCAGAACGTTAAAAGATTGTTTAACCCTCGTCCGCCCCTCGTGTCAATTTGACACAGTTTTCCCGAACTAAGTTATATGTATGTATACTGTTTTGTTATTTGTATAGGTAAAGCTCGAAACTTCGTGCCTTTAATTTTTTAAATGCGAAACACATAACCGAAAAACCGAAGATGTAAGTAAATGTTAACTCATCAGTTTTTTGATAAAACAAAAAATATTAATCTGACGGATGAGGGTTATGTAAATAAGCCTTTAGTGCGTTTACGATATTGCAAATCTCGTTATATGTATCAGAGAGAGAGAGTCTATAGGAATCACTTTATGCATGACTGCATATCCTTCGCACGCATAAATCAGAAAAAATTGGCAAAGTTGAGAAACTTAAAGTAGGTGTCGCCCAGTGCGAAGAAAAAGGAGCTGTAACAAAGAGCAAGAGCAAGATACAAAATGATTAATTCGCGAGGGAGCGGGGGTGGGATGGGGAGTAACGGAGGCAGCCACTCTGTCTTTTATTATAATCTTAACCATCTCTTAATCTCGCCTCGCATGATTTAAGCGTGCACCGTGAATAAGGCACTGCCTCTCGCGATAAATGAAGCCGATGGGAACCGGGTCACGCAGCCCGGCTGAATTTCGCATGCAACTTTGAATTATGAAGATCGTAATCTCGATTCCGCGAGGCGTGCGAAGTAATTACTAATAACCAGTTCACTCACTTATCGCTAATTACACGCCTCGGAGACGTCGATCCTGCATCCAGTGCATCCCCCCTGCCACGCCACGTTCTTCATCAGCTTCAGAAATTAGGCTGACGATATTATTACTCGACGACCGTTTAAAATTCTTTATCGTTGCAATATTTCCCTCATTCAATTGCAACGCTCAGCTAAATGTTTACACTAAAATCCGAACAAAATTCGAGCCCGATAGAAGCACGACAATACAGCTGTAACAACAATCTCCTCGCACACTTTGTTCACCATCAACTTTCCTACATCCTTCCGTCATATTTCCGAGATTTTTATTTTCTTTTTTTCGCGAATGAAATTTGCCACCAAAAAATCTGAAAAACAACTCGGAGCTCATGGAAAATGATCATCCAAAACTCGTAAAGATATTTCACGTTCCTGGCTTCCAACTTTCTTTGTAAACTGCATTTTTGAAACTTCCCCACATTTTTCTATACTTATTAGAATATGTATCAATTATATGGTCTCCGAAAAGCTCTAAGTACGAAATCATGCAGCTCGAGAGTGCAGCATAAATTTCTCAGGTTTTGTTCGTATAAGCTAAATAAGCCAATGTCATTCTTTCATCATGATCACTACACAATATTAACTATAATCAACCTAGAAACATTATCAGTTCGAAGAATAGTATCCGACCATAGCTTTATTTTTCATTTAATTAATAATCATATTGATTCTCCCTCTCTACTTGCGCAAATCAACCTTTTATGTACCGGAACGTGAATGGAGAACAAGAGCGGATTTTCAAACACTTAAAGCAAAATCAATTTATGGATTAATTAATCCAAATGAATCGCAATATCGCAAAATTATGCACTATTTATAATCGTATTGATTTTTTCATTGAATCTTTACAAAAACTTGAAATGCAACTACGCAGGATTATATGATAATACCACATCGATTGTACCATTATTATTTTTTTTTCTTTTTGTACATGTCCCTTCTTTGTTATTAGACGAGTAGTCTTGTATCTTTCTCTTTTTTTGTTATTGTAAACACTTATGTAAAAGGATTTCAGTCCGTCTATAATAAACAATAATAATCTATATAAATAAATAAAAATTAAATGCTGTTAGTTGGTAACCGCATCACTTGAGAACGGCAGGGCCGATTTGGCTAATTTTTTTTCAAATGTTCTTAATAGTCCGAATAAGGTTTTTAGGGAAAGAAAAATTGGAAAAGTTGCCCGGAAAAATGAAAAATTCAAGTTTGAGAAACAATGAAAGTCAACTCAAGACCCATAACGCACGATCCGATCGATGGATATGCATAAGTCTTTTTTTGTTTTAAGTATTCGTTGTGATCCTAGAAAAGTTTTCATGAAAAAAATTCAAGGCAATTACAAAGGAAAGTCGGAAAATTCGGACAAACTGTGAAAATTCGAATTTTTGAAACGGTACAAGTAGCAGGTTGACATGTTTGGCTGCGTATTATTGGTTCCCATTGAAAGAAGACAAACAAATGTCAACATTTTCAATAGCTTTTCACAAATTTATAAAACGATCACGAACAAAAATAATGTTTGGACAGGACAACGTCTGTCGGGTCAGCTAGTAAATAATAATTATTTTCAAGCTTCTCCATTTTGTAGAGCTACAATTTCGATATAAAAAAATCTAATAACAAGGCTTGAAATAAAATCGACTAAATTGAGCTCTTCGAATTATCCGGAGTGTCGTTATTCGATATACATAATGGTTAATTCGCAACCACCCTCGTCGAGCATCTACCCTCGCCAAGATGCCGAAACGATTTCGCAGCATCAGGTTTATTTTGAAAGAAAAAAAAATAAAAAACAGAAAACTCGCGAAAGCTAAACAAACGCGATTCGCCGGGTTCCGCGCACGGAAAACGCGTTTCCATCAGTTTTGCTCGGACACCGGAGGATATTGCGAGAAAAGCTGGGGGTATAAAGCAAAGGGGAACGTTTTCCCGGTACCTCGACGCAAGATCGATAAAATCTCAGCGATGTTCCCGTGCCGCTTGATAGCTCTGTACCCGCTGTCTTTCCTGAAAATTTTCGATCGTTTTAGCGTTCGTCTAGTGTTCAGCGTTCGCTAGCCGGGTATAAATAACCGGGGCTTCACTCGATTCCGGGGCATAAGCCTTTGAAGGCTTAGTAGGTTATGCTCCGACCCACTTAATACAATAACGATAATGCACAGCGGATCAATTTGGTTCCCCACTTTGCCAAAGCGCCCCCGCGTCCTTAAAGCACACGGACTCAATACCGGCTATTATCTATCGGTGATGGATCGTGCACCGCCGCCGCACCGCCGGACAATTTCACAGTGATTTATTCAATCGTTCGATGGCCCCTTGCTCATTGTTTGCCCGCCATTTGCGGAAGGAAATGAATAAATCTAGATAATGTCGGTGAATGCGGAGTAGTTATGCAAAAGTGGGATAATACGATAAGAAGAAATTCAATGTTGAATTTCAGGGTGGCATTCGAAAGAGGAAACTTCGATCAGCAAATCCATGGTGGTTTCTGTCCGGAGAGAAATTTTTCCGACCTTGAAATCATCGAAAGAGGACTGTCTTTAATTTGGGTTGAATTCAAAGTGGAATGAAAATATAACACTGGTAAGCAGCTAGTAACAACTAAGAGGGTACAACATTTCTTATAACGGAGTTTAACATTTCTTATTATGATTCTGTCAAATTGACGAATTTTCAAAAACCAATAATAAGAACAATAACATAGACCTTTGGTATTCATATATTTAAGAGGTTTCGAAGTGACCACCCTTTGCGCCGATACAGAGGCTACGTGTTCAAACGTGTTTTGAAATTTTCGGCAATGGGCCGCCGCAGGCGTCCCACTCCCGGCGCGGCGCGCGGCGCAGACATTTTTTCAGCGACTTCAAACTTTTATGGGGCTGAGCACACAGGCCCGATGCGACGTCTAGCGGTGACTAGAAAAGTAGAAGGCTTACTATTACACACGCGGACGGTAATTCTGCTCAATATGACATCTAGCAACAACTGAAGAGGTAGAAGACTTACTATAGAGAGGCATTCCTTGGCGCACAGACGATGATAACCAACAAGATGGCACACATGGTTCTTTCGTAGTGTAGCTAAACCTAACCTAACTTAACCTTTTTTTTTTCGAAGTGCGGAAATGCGTTACGCATACCCTGGCCCCCCTGGGGCCTTCCCCCGTTAGGGAGCCGTCTCCGGTGATCGGCGCGTCGGGGTCAACCCGGCGTGAAGGTCTCGGGAGTGTGGGAGGGGGGGGGGGGGGGCGACGCCCCGCTCGACCTCTGGTGAAACTTCGGGGGGAAAGGACTCGACTATGTCGAGTCTGACCTCGCCGGGGCGGAACCCGGGAGCGGTCGGCGCGTCGTCGTCGCTTTCCCGGACGGGGAATCCGATACCGGAGGAACCGCTCGGGACACCCGGGGGGAGGAGGATCTGGGTGGCACCGGGTGGGAGACGAGCTCCATGATCTCGGTGTCATCCGGATCCTCTTTGGGCGCGGGCAGAGGGAAGCGACGCGGAGACCCCATTGGGGGGGGGGGGGGGACCTTCGTCGCAGGGAAGAAGGAGCGTACATCGCCCACGCGGGATCCGCGGTTTCCGGAAGACGCTCACGGGGCGTCCCTCAGGAGGGTGTCTCGGGAGGCGTTGATGGTGGCCGCGGAAATCAGGGCGAGGTTTCAGACCGCCGACCTCTTTGAGATCGTGGAGATCATCCGTGAAGCCGCAATGGCGGTGGATGAGGTCTCCACGGTCTCAAGGAACCTGAAGGGAACGTGCGTGAGGGGTCTCCGCGACGCCGCGCAAAAGATCAGAGCCGGTACGATCGAGCTGGCCAAGAGGGCGGAGCTGGCGACAGGGCCGCCCGACGGGCTTGAGAGCGAGCTCGAGGAGGTGAGGGCCGTCTCCATGAGGTGGGAGACGCGGTACCGGCAGGCGGTCCGGGAGAAGGACGCGCTCGAGGAGCGGCTCGAGCGGTTGCCGCTGGCGATGCGCCCGCCCTGGAACCCCCACCTCCAAAGGGGAAGCAGGGGGAGAAGGACGGGGTATCCCAGCCGGGGGGATTCTCCGTCGAGGAGTTGGAGGCTATGGGCCTAGGACCCACCGCGGATCGTAAGGAGGGGACGCCGGTACGGGAGCCGCGCCCATTACCGAGGGTCAGCGAGGAGGAGCCTCGCGGGGAGGAGCCTCGCCGGGAAGGGACGGGGAGGGAGAGAGAGGAGCCGCCGCCGCTATCGCTCAGCGAAGTCGAGCGACTGGTCGATCATGTCGTGGGCGATCGGCTGGAGGCCCTCGAGCGCCGCATCTTGGCGGCCTTGCTCCCACACGCGGATAAGGAGATACCCGCTAACGCCTCGGAACGTTTTAAAGACTCTTCGAGCGCTAGCAAAGGGCCCTCCGGACTCCGCGGAAAGGGAGGGGGAAGAATGCGGGACCGGGAGGGTCCCAGCCCACAGCGGACCCATCGGGCTCTGGGGTGGGGTCTGCGCCCCGCCCATCCGGACCCGTGGAATCGGGTTCCGGGGAGGGGGACTGGGCGACAGTGGTGTCACGGCGGAGCAAGCGGGCGGCCAATGCGGTCGCAGCGCAGCCTCCTCCGGGCGCCTCTGCCGCTTCCAGTGCCCCCGAGAAGAGGAAGATACCTAAGGGACAAACGGGAGATCCCCCTCCCAAGGGGAAGGTGGCGCCTCGTTTGCCGAGGCCGCCTAGGTCGGCAACGGTCGTTATGACCGTGCCGACGGGGTGCAAGGCCACTTATGCCTCGGCGATGGAAAAGGTGACATCGTCCTTCTCCTTGGAGGAGGTCGGTGTCACCGAAGGGCTGACCTTCGCGCGAGCTCGAACCGGTGCCCTCATGATGAGGGTGGCCGGGGAAGGTGGTCGTGCGAAGGCGGCCGCCATCGCCGAGCGCATGAGGGCGGCGCTCGAGGGGACGGGAGTGACGGTGAGCACTCCCACTCGAATGGCCGAGGTCCGGATCCGCGGGTTGGATGTCTGTTCAACCCCGGAGACGGTCCGAGACGCCCTCGCTGGTGCAGCAAGCTGTACCGTCGAGGAGATTCGGGTGGGGGTGGTTCACCGGACACCCACACTGGGAGAAAACGGGCCTGGCACGTGCAGGGCCAGGTTGCCGCTGGCGGCGGCGAGAAAGATGGCCGGGGTGGGCCGTATGAGGGTGGGGTGGACCTCTGCGAGGGTCGAAGTGCTGGAGCAGCGTGCGCTCCAGTGCTTCCGCTCCCTGCGCAGAGGTCACACGTGGGCGCAGTGCGGCTACACGGGAGAGGCGAGCCGGATCGGCCGGTGCTACAGGTGTGGTGATGAGGGACACAGGGCAGCGGTCCGCAAGAACGCCGCCGGGTGTCCCTTGTGTAGTGACCTTGGGTTGCGGGCCGGACACCGGTTCGGCACTAAGGCCTGCCCCTCCTTTCAACCTGGGTCTAAGCCCGGGAGAAAGGGAGGGCCAGAGGGGGGAAAAGAGGCCGCGAAGGGGACGACCCCTACGACGGGGCCTGCACCGGCCGGTTCGCCTCGTCAACCCGACGGGGTGGCAATGGAGGTGGGGGATTAGGAGGCTCTGCCCTTAAGGCGGAGTCCTCGCAAGGGGATGGATCTCCTCCCACGATTGGGGACGCTCCCATGTCGCCGGAGGGGGGGTGAAACGCGTGAGTACCGGTACTCGCGCTTTCGCGGGGGGGGAGACGGGTTCTGGGGGTGTGCGAAATGCACCCTTCCGAGGAGCCCGTCTGATCGCGTGCAGCGGCCTTCCTCCTCGTCCTGACCCTGTTTCGGCAGTGGAGGGGCCCGAGGACGGACGTCGCCGGGGGTCGCAGGGGGAGTTCGACCCGAACTCGAGCTCCTCCAACGGGCGACTCATGGGAAGGGGGACGAGAAGCCTGGTCGTCGGCTGCTCGTCCGGTTGCTAAGGGGGGTTGTTAGGAGAGGTCTTATTAAGGGACAGCGGGGGCCCAGTTGAGTACTAACGTGATCTTGGGTCCCTGCAGTAAAAGTCTAGGGACGACTATTGGGGTTGTTAGTCGGTAACGATCATACCGAGACCGACATTGGTCATACTTGCCTTCGGCAGCAAGGATGGTTATCCATTAATCGGATTTTCCCCAATTAAAAAAAAAAAAAAAGGTTAGCATGTCTCGGTGGGGATTCCCGGAGGTAGGGTCCGGGGAGGTGGCGCGTGGGGGGTGGGGTGGGGAGGGTCGGGGCGTGCGAGTGCGCTTGCGACGACCCTTCCTTGCCGGTGTCGGCGCCGTCTTGCCCTGGCCGGGCGGCGGCGGTGGGTGGCCCCCTCAGGGGGCCACACATTGCTGCTGCTCCGAGCAGCGCACGAAGGCTCCGGGAGCTGTGGGCGGACCGAACTGGGGTTCGGGAAGCCCAATTCGAAGGCTCCAAGGGTGGGGACACCGGGCGGGTCCCTCCGCCCGGGGTCTTATAGAGTAGGGTGGGGGAGCTAACAACTCCCCCTGGGATGCATGTTAGCTAAGGGGGTGGCCAGTTGAGTTCGGTGGAGATCCTGGCCTCCCCCTTACATTAGTTTAGGTGGGAGTGCGGTTTTAGTGGGTAGAGGCTGGCCGGAGCGTCCTCTGGACAGCCCCACATAATCCTGGCCCCCCAGAGGGGCCGGGGTATGCGTAACGCATTTCCGCACTTTAAAAAAAAAAAAAAAGGTTAGTATGTTTCGGTGGGGATTCCCGGAGGCGGGCTCCGGGGAGGTGGCGCGTGGGGGGTGGCCCCCTTAGTTAGTTGAGCAGTATTGAAACATGTACAAAATTATTATTTAAAATTTCGAGAAACAATTTTTTTCGACAAAAAATAAAAGCTATTTTGATTTTTTAAACGTTAAAGTACATTTTTTATTTCATAATGTCATAGCTGGCGTCAAGACAAATCCAACTACCTACTTTTTTATGACCCTGAACCTATAAATAACGCTACAATATTTTATTCCCGTATTTCGGGCAAATACCCCACTGTGAGCCTGAAATAAACAATTTAAAAACGCAAAAAAACGCGAGAAATACTGGTAATCGTAGGTCGCTGGTTCGAGTCCCGCCTAATGGTCTGCCTAACTAAAATTCCAGTCGGGTCGTTTCCGCGATGTCGAAGAAACGATGCTGTGAATGGATAAATTTCAGACTTTATTATTTTATAACATAATACAAATAACACTTCATATCAGTAATAACGATACACACCACGAGATTTCTCGTCCATGGCATCGTTCGTCCATCAAGAATCGATGTTTTCGAGAATCATATGATTCTCGAAAAATCAATATTACCATATGATTCTCGAGAAATCAATATCTGCTCGGCAACGATTTCATTTGTTTCAAACAATCTGCCTTCATCGACAACATTGTACGCTGGGAGAGAACAGTCTCGCGCGGAATCGTGAAGAACACGGAACTATTTCCGCGTCCGCGTCGGAGTATTCCAGTTCGAATAGTGTCTACGTGTAATGTTTAGCAATTGTGTAAAACTGTGTTTCGTGTTTCACTGGTGTACCAAGGAAATGGATTTACGGCTGAACAGGTGAGTTTTTAATTTAATCAGTTTCTTTTTCTTCTCGCGTTCGGGTAAAGTTACCGATGATGTGGGTCTTCACCGATTTCGATCACCTTCAAATATAATTGTTATAAATTCCACGTTCTAAATATCTTTTCCCTTTGCAATAAAGTTCATCGAAATCGAATTAGGAGATAATACAATACATCGATCGATTTTCAATCATGTTTTTGTACAGTTATCTCGTAAACGAAAGCCGACAGGCAAAAATTGCAAGAGGGAAATGTTGTTCAGAATCATGGTCTTGACAATGTATCCAAAGCTCATCGAAATCGGATACGATTTATTACATCGAGAAACTCTTGTTCGTTGCGACGATATCGCGGCGGGCCACCAACGCTCGGCTGCCGGCGCGCCACGGTGAACGTGTCTAGCTCGCGCTCTGATTGGTCCGTGTTTTTCGTTAATAACTCCTTAACGAAGCCTCGGATGACATTTTCGTAAAGGAAAATGTTGCTTGAAATGGTCTCAGCTACCTCCCATTTCTGGATGCTGAGGGAATTTCGGGACACCCTGTATATAAACAGTACTATTTAGCAACATATAGACACTTGAAAGTAGCATATTCTCATAACCAAGAGAAGCGTTGAAAACCTTGTGTCAAATAAATGACTTTTATCACAAGTTTAGTGTATAAAATCGAGATAACAACATGCCTAGTAATTTTACGGTTTTTTCTTTTATACCCTTTGGTGGTGATAGAATAATCAATCGAAAGTGATATAATTTTTTTTCATAAAATTAATATGTACCATCTAATAACTATATTGGTCCGCATAACACCTCTTTCATTTTTTGCGAGGTTATTCAGTAGACATTGCTTTATACAATCGTTAAAAGTTTTGATGCGGACTCGTGCGGACACAAAAGATATTTAGCTTTTTCTGCTATACATATCAGTATGACATGAATCGACCGAATATCGTATGATTGATAATGATGAAATCTGACGAAAAAATGTTTCAAATAAAAGTTTAACAGTATCCCGATACGCAAAAACTGCAATATATAAAATTTTGAAAAATTTTATTTAAAAAAAATTTTTTTTTTTTTTTAATTTATTTATTTAATGTTGCTTTAACATCTAAGGTCATTAGCAACGTGGTACAGTTTCTTACAATATTTTGTACATCTTAGTATCTTTGATATATTGGGCAAGACCGGCAATGTGATAATCAGAACTGAACAGAATGGGTAAGGATCCAGGCAGCTTGGCATTTTTCCTTTCGTTTTCATATTTTTTGCATTCTAGTATGAGGTGATTAATAGTAACTGGTATTTTACATATATCGCAGATCGTGTTTTCTTTTTTTACTTAACAAAAATGAATGAGTTATTTCTGAGTGCCCAATTCTGATTCTAGTGATTGACGTTTGAACTTGACGATCTATTGGACTTGGAAACTTTTGCCACTCAAAATCCGCTCCTTCGTTATGGTATTTTTTGTGTATAGTTCCTTTTAATTTTGTCGATTACATGTTTTCTGAAAATTTTGTTTATATGGTTTTTGAGGTCATTTAGTCTGGTATAATGGGTGATTTGTTTCATTTTTGTATTTGAAGCTGCCAATTTGGCTGCTCTATCTGCGTTTTCATTACCCTGTATACCCATATGCGATGGAATATATTTCTTGTATTTCCTGAATACACTCATCAGTTGTTTCCAAATCTTCAATGGCCATAATTGCACTCTTTGAGTCTGTAAAAATTGTGTATCTATTTCAAAAATTTTGTTTCAAACAAAAAAACAAGATCGCTTCGATTTTTTAAACGTTAAATTGTATTTTTGATTTGATAATGTTGTAGCTGGTGTGAAGACGAATTCAACGATATATAATATTATGACGATGACACTGTTAATAACCCCAGATAGCACCGTACGTCCGAAGGACATTCGTTTCATGTCCACTTTATGTCCATATGTCCCACGTCCGTTACGGACGTCCCTCGGACATCCATTGGGCCTAAATTTCGGTTATCCTAGGGACATCCGTTTTTAGGTCCTAAGGACATCCGTTGGACTTCGATTTCGAACGTCCGTGGGACATCCGTTATTTACGTTCCTCGGATATCCGTGGAACCTAAATTTCGGATGTTCCAGGGACATTCATTTTTCAGGTGCTAAGGATATCCGTGGGACTTCAATTTCGGACATCCGTGGGACATCTGTTTATTACGTCCCGTCGGATATCCGTGGGATCTAAGTTTCGAATGTTCAAGTACGTTTATTTTTTAAGTCTTATAATAATCTTATGTGACAGGTGAGCAGAGTGACATAGTCAGAGTCAAAGCGTCACACAGTGGGGTATTTGGCCGAAAATAAGAAATGTATTTTAACATTTAAAAAATCAAAATGATTTTTGCTTTTTGTCGAAAAAAATTTTTTTCGAAATTTTAAATATAGAATTTTTAATTACTGTTCTTAATTACTAACTACTGTTCTAAGTACATATTTAAGTACTGTTCAACTTTTATTCGAAACATTTTATCCTCAGATTATGTAAACTCTTGAAAAGTAGTGATAATTGAATGCTTTGAGTGCGATGTACAGAGCACTCAGATTTCATTCAGTTATCATTTAAATTAGTATTGTTATTAATATTTATATTATATATATAATATTATAATAATAAGAATATTACTAATCACTTTCTAAGTTTTTTTCCGATTTCAAGACTTTATAGACGATTTTCCCGTTTCTCAGCCAAATACCTCACAGTAGCGTCGCGTCTCATCACCGTGCGTTTACGTGAAGTGAGGTTAGGTTAATTTAGCACGTGCTCCCTGTGCACGTATTCGTAACATTCCAATTAATAAAAAGCGTGTGCAAGTGATTCGATGCCTTCAGCCACTTGTCAGGATTGTGTTGGTGACACTCGTTACTGCGATTTCAGGTAAGCTTTTATTTTATATTTATTTTATTACGTTTTTTCAGTCATTGAAACATTATTGGCAAAACGAAAATACAAAAATATTATTAGGTTGGAGGGAAAATTCTATCGTATTTTAAAGAGAACATTTGAGTCATTTTATAAAAATACATGTTCAATATTATTCAATGATATAATTTCCATTATTTGTAACAATATGTTGCCATTTTTCAAATAACCTGTCAATTTCTGTTTTCCCATGACTCACTAATTAACATGTGTTTTTGCATTACAAGTAAAATTACCTGCTTATTTAAAATACCACATAGCTTTCCCTCTAACCTAATATATTCATGTTAAAATCTTCCCGTTTATTGAACAATGTTTCTAACCAAGAAATTTTAATTTTCAGATGCAGCGAAGATATCCAAAACATCTATACATCAGAAAGAAAGAAGTGTTTCCATACAGATGCGGCGTACATTAGCGGAGAACCGTGGAAAGAAACAAACATTTTTAAAAGATTTTTAATAATAAAATTAAAAATTTATATTTTATAATTGTTATAAATATATATATATTTATTATGTTATAAATTACTGTATATATTAGTGTTGTATGTGCTATTGTATTGTACTATGTGCCAAATCTATGTGTTTGTAATATATGTAATTTTGATTAAAGTAAAATTAAAATGCAGAACCCATATTCTATGTAGTTCATGTAAACGTCCTGTAAGGTACGTCCAAATAATGTCCTTATGTCCCTGGTACGTACCAGGGATGTACAAATAAAGTCCGTATGTCCCCAGATACGTCCCACATACATCCCAGATTGGTCCGAACGGGACATCCTATGTACATCACACTTTGTAAATCGTACCTCATTCGGACATTCCTGGGACGTATATCGGACATGTTTCGGACATACGGACATGATTCGGACATCCCTGGGACATACGAAGGTCCAATACGGACGTACTTTGGACATCCTTCGGACATCCGAGTGCTATCTGGGACGTTGCAATAGTTTTGGCGCGCTAAACAAATAAAGGCCAAATATGTACTCCACTGTGCGTCTATACATTTCTTGATTGATTTTGACCCCTTGATCCACGAAAACCGTAACATAGCCCATTCTCCAGGTTCCATCGCATCTGCGGAAAGTTTGAAGAACGCCTAAGCGCGCGCAGAGGAACTCGGGAGCATTCGTAATGCGGCTCATCCAAGCAGGCACGGCCTCGCAACTACTAATAAGTAGCGCGCATTAATAATTAATTAGCAAGCTGGCGGGCAAGCTACCGACCAATTTCCATAATTCAACGACTGCCGGAATATACAATATCGCGAGTGTTTTCGAACGTGAGGACTAGTAGCGCAATAATGCCGAGCCCGATACTAATGATTACCCGCAGATTCGCACGCGAGTCAATTGCAAATTAGTCGACGGCTGTGTATAATTGCCGAGTTTTTTGCCGGCCGAATCGTTAAGTCCTCGGCTGCTTTGTATGGCAAACAGCCGACGTTCGAGTGTAAACTGTAAACGCCCCTTCATTCTCAGCTGTCGAAATAAATAAATGTCCCTCGTAGGCGTAGGTAAACAAACTCTGCGTTGACATCGGTATTGTTTACGCGAAAATTATGAGAAAACTTCCCACGCGTAGCACTCGTCAATCTACAGATTTCAGAATTTTTTCAGATTTTTCCGTTGAAAATTCTCGTTATGAAAAATCGAAACTGTTGGCAAATGCGAAAATCGGGAGGAACAAATGTTTTCGTAGAAATTCAACAGTGACGAGCACGACATTTTTACAGTACTGAGTTATCGTTCTAATAGCTATCGTGGAATTTTTCAGATTTTTTGGTTGATGATCTTGCATGTAAAAAATCAATAACCCCGAGAAATCACGGAAAAGCGTGACACAGAGTGATAAAAGGGACGAATTTTTATAGAAGTATAAAAGTGAGGGACATGGAATTTATGCGGCAGCAACCTATTCTTATTGTTGTCGTCTGTGATTTTTTTCAAATTTTTTCGACACGGAATACCATAATCAAAAAAGAAAAGAAAGAAATATAAAATCCGGAAAACTGTGCGAAGCGACGAACGTTAATTGTAAAAATGTACATTTTTCAAATAGAAATTTAAAAGCGGCGGATCTGAAAATTTTATCATGGGTGGCTATTATCGAAGGCTATTGTCCGCGTTTTCTTTTTTCGATTTTTTTTTTGGCCGGAGGCGTAGCGGGGAAAAAAGTGGAAATTCATTTTGATAATCCTTTTGAATTCCGCGCATGGCCGGGGCGAGAAGGTGTTAGCCGAAATAAAGAGCGAGTAAATTAAGGATGATCCGCTTATCAGGTACGTGCCGGCGCATACGATTAATTACATCGAGTATTGCACATTCGCAAGCCGCCCCGCGTCGTTGCTTAGGAATTTTTCGCGAAGGGGTGACAGCTATGAATATTCAAAGGCGGCCGGGGACCGGCAAAGTCGAATATAATCCGGCGCGGCGCGGCGCAGCGCGGCGGTTCGACAACGTGACAATCATCTCTGATTTTCCCTTAATTTGCCCGACTCGGCCGGGCTACCGGTTATTCAAATGGGCCGCCGCTGTAAAACGGAGAACATTTAAATTCCGCGTATCCGCGCCGATTTAAATTAAACAATTCGACCGCCGCAATTATTCAAACCGCTCGCCCAATCCCGCGCGATTTTAATTAACCCGTCGAAGAAGAACCACAATAATTCAGAATCCTCTCCCGTGTTTTTATGTAATCGGCATTTTTCTCCTGGAAAATCAATTGTTCCTGCGAACGAATTAACCGTGATTATCAACCATTTGTTGCGTGATCCCCCGAAACAAAAAACACTGTTTTTATTGTTCTCAACTGTAACGTCCGGTTACAAAAATTTCGCAAAATATTCAATGTGCAACGACAATAGGCAAATAAGCTGCTGTAAAAACTACATACTCGTTGCTGTCAAACTTCCATAATAATCTTCCTATTTTTATTAGCCTCAGTCTCCGTTTTTATTGAATTATCTTTTGTTGTACATTTTGTTTCGAATAATTCCTCTATGAAATTATTGCTAACATATTTGTGATATTTTTCTGATTAAACCGACCCCAAACACGACACACAAGTCCAGCCACATGTACCTGTTTAACACGTTGGTCGACACGTCACCCAAATATGGGTGACGCTCTTCTTGTTCGAGCTAATTAAATATAGTATTTCTTTACTTACTTATTTAATTTATTTTTTTTATTAATAATTATTTTTTAAATATTATAATATTCAACCTAAATAAAATTGGTAAATATTTACAACAGGTCCACGTCTTCCGATTTTGATGAAATTTAAATATGTTATAGATTTCGACATTTTTAACAACTTTTTCCTTTTCCAATATAGGGGGGACGCTTTTAGTTTTCGAGATATTTCAATTTTTGTCTGTATTGAATTTTACCACGTTTTTATTAGCTCGCTTTCTTGTTTGTGTGTTTGTTTGTTTGTTTGTTCGGTGGCAAATTTTGCAATTGATTTTAAACTAACTTCCTGATGAGCTAGAGACTTGAAATCGGGCATATGGCTCAGAACTGGATGACAATACATTATTAAAAAAAAAAAACAAATTAAAAAGTCTATCCGTTTCTGAGCAATAACGATTAAATATTTTTCCTCTTCACCTCCCCGCGAAACCTACGTGATCGCGTTCAGCGATCCCCACTCCGCGCGAAACGTTCTCTACTATGCGTGCGCATTCTGACTCGTCCCCACTCCACGGACCCACTTCGCCCCGACGGAGCTCAGTATATGATAGTACGTCGCCACGCGACGATTCGTAGTACATCATCGCTTCTTTTACCAAGTGAAAGAATCGTTACACCGATACTGCTTGCATTTGTTTTCGATATGTCGTGGTCGCAATACTGTCTGAATTTAGTACATGTCTCTGTTATAATTTCATAACGTGGTACAAAATGTTAAAAATCGTTTGAAAACTTTCACATACATAAGACTAGAAAGCAGAAAATAATTATGTAAATAAAAATAAATTTTTAAAAAATACCACGTTTTTAAAAACGAACTAAAAAGTACAAAATAATGTTTCCTAGTTCCATACAGATTCCCAACACTGTACTGATAGTCCTAAAAATTTCTAATTGTGAATTGTTGAACAGCTGTGAAAATACTTGTAAGATTTAAAAGGAAAAACGTGGGGCGCAAGATAATAGTAAGGAGTGTAGAGAGTAGCTGCCGTTGAGAAAACTCACACAACAGTCCATATCATTTGCGGAGAAATAAATTTTTTAGTGATTCAGGTGAACTATTTATGCATCAATTATCTATTGCATGCGCCCCACGTTTTTCTTTTTAAATCTTACAAGTATTTTAACAGCTATTCAACAATTCACAATTACAAATTTTTAGGACTATCAGTACAGTGTTGGGAATCTGTATGGAACTAGGAAACATTATTTTGTACTTTTTAGTTCGTTTTTAAAAACGTGGTATTTTTTAAAAATTTATTTTTATTTACATAATTTCATATTTCTATACGCTCCACGGCAACGTAAGCCTGTCCCGGTGCGGCGTTTGTTTACGTTTTGACGCTGTAGAGATGTGGGAGAAAATAGGGGGCGGAAGGAGCGGGCCTAACACCACACACACCCACCCAATCAGTGCTTAATACACACCAAGTGTTTCTCTAGATTTTTTACGTATTTTGATGTGCTGATTAGGAATATAATAATGAAAATTGGATTAGGTTAGGTTAGGTTAGGTTGGGGCCCCAGGGGGGAGGGTTAAACTCCCCCCGAGGTGGACCGACACCCCCAAAGGAACCTTTATCCGGTACCCGGTGGAGGGGGTGTCGGCCACTTCCCGGAGGCGGGCTCCGGGGAGGTGGCGCGTGGGGGTGGGGTGGGGAGGGTCGGGGCGTACGTAGGCGCTTCCGACGTCCCTCCCTTACCGGTGTCGGCGCCTTCTTGCCCTGGCCGGGCGGCGGCGATGCGTGGCCCCATAGGGGATCACACATTGCTGCTGCTCCGAGCGGCGCACGAAGGCTCCGGGATCTGTGGGTGGACCGAACTGGGGTTCGGGAAGCCCAACTCGAAGGCTCCAGGGATGGGGACACCGGGCGGGTCCCTCCGCCCGGGGTCTGGTATTAGGTAGGGCACGGGGGGGAGCTTCACTCCCCTCCAGGGCGGTTTGTTAGCTAAGGGGGTGGCCAGTTGAGTTCTCGGAGATCCTGGTCCCCCCTTACAATAGCTTAGGTGGGAGTGCGGTTTTAGTGGGTAGAGGCTGGCCGGAGAGTCCTCTGGACAGTCCCTCATAACCCTGGCCCCCCAGGGGGCCAGGGTATGCGTAACGCATTTCCGCACTATAAAAAAAAGAAAAAAAAAAGGTTGGTGGGGGACTCAGGGATATGGGGCTCTCCGATAGTGACTCTGATCCGTTGGAGGGTATGACTACAGTGGTAGTGATCCATATCCTAAACCCTCTTGCTCCACCTCCTCGTAGTGGTCCCTGGGACACGCTTTGGCGTGTGCTAACGGAGCAAGGGGTGCACGGGTGGGACGCTTCCTCGTACTTTGTACTGCGCCTTCTGCGCAGGAGGCAGCGTCCTTCCGTGCTCCTTGTGTCCCGGGCATCAAGATGCTTGCCCGGGGCCCCATACCGTGTCCGTGGTCATGTTTTACGGCACGGGGGGCTTGCCTTAATCGGCCGGCCCTGCGAGGAGGATAAACCTCACAAAGTCTCTAACCCTAAGCTTTGGCTGTAGCGAGGGGGCACTCTCGCAGTAAGCGCCGAGAGTGGGTCTGGTGGATGCCCCGGATCATTAGCATGCCACCCTCTCGGTGTTGCCGAAACCGAGGGGTGTAATGGGCCTGTTGGGGTGGGACGGCACCCCCCAATGGTTAGTTCTTTGCGTCGTTCTTAACAATGGTAAGGCCGACGAGTGAAATCCTCCCAGAAATGGGAGGGTGGTAACCAAGGCCAATATGAATATAATGGATTTCTCAAAGATGTTTCGGGGGGGGGGGGTTAACCGCGAATCGCGGCAAGGGGAAAGGCCCAGTGGGGGGCGGTGTGGGGGCGGATGACTCGACGGGGGGGGGGGGGCTGGGCCTTCCACCGTTAGGGAGCCGCCTCCGATGTTCGGCGCGTCAGGGTCAACCCGGCGCGACGATCTCGGGAGTGTGGGAGTGGGGGGGGGGGGGCGACGCGCCGACGGGGCGTCCCTCAGGAGGGTGTCTCGGGAGGCGTTCAGGGAGGCCGCGGAAATCAAGGCGAAGTTTCAGCCCGCCGACCTCTTTGAGAGCGTGGAGATCATCCGTGAAGCCGCAATGGCGGTGGATGAGGGGTCTCCGCGACGCCACGCAGCAGATCAGGGCCTGTACGCTCGAGCTGGCCAAGAGGGCGGAGCTGGCGACAGGGCCGCCCGACGGGCTTGAACAGAGCGAGCTCGACGAGTTGCGCGCCGTCTCCCGGAGGTGGGAGACGAGATACCGACAGGCGGTCTGGGAAAGGGATGCGCTCGAAGAGAGGCTCAAAAGGGTGCCGCTTGCGATGCGGGCACCGCTGGTGTCCCCATCTCCTGAGGGGCAGAAGGGTGGGAGGGTCGGACCTGGACTGACGGACGGACGGAAAGACGGACGGACGGACAGGTAGACGGACGGGAGTCCCAGCCGGAGGGACTCTCCGCCGGGGAGTTGGAGGCGATGAGTCTCGGGCCCACCCCGGACCGTAGAGAGGAGACGCCGATGCGGGAACCGCGCCCCCTATCCAGGGTGAGCGAGGAGGAGCCTCGGCGGGAAGGGAGAGAGAGGAGTCGCCACCGCATCTTGGCGGCCTTGCTCCCCCATGCGGATAAGGAGGTGCCCGCCGACGCGTTGGAGAGCTTTAAAGGCACTCCGAGCGCTGGCAAGGGGCCCTCCAGACTCCGTGCAAGGGGTAGGGGAGAGAATGGGAAGGGGAAGGAGGCAAGACCGGGAGGGTCTCAGCCCACGATGGAGCCATCGGGCTCAGGGGTAGATGTTGCGCCC
Source organism: Lasioglossum morio (assembly GCA_916610235.2). Taxonomy (NCBI): domain Eukaryota; kingdom Metazoa; phylum Arthropoda; class Insecta; order Hymenoptera; family Halictidae; genus Lasioglossum; species Lasioglossum morio. Next base: position 1,501,070 of record OU744329.1, on the reverse strand, counting down.
CGCCCATCCGGACCCGTGAAGTCGGGTCCCGGGGAGGGGGACTGGGCGACGGTGGTGTCCCGGCGGAGCAAGCGGGCGCCCAAAGCGGTCGCAGCGCAGCCTCCTCCGGGCCCAACTGCCGCTTCCAGTGCCCCCCGGAGGAAGAAGGTCCACCATAAGGGGCAAGCGGGAGATCCCCCTCCCAACGGGAAGGTGGCGCCTCGTTTACCGAGGCCGTCTAGGTCGGCAGCGGTCGTTATGACCGTGCCGACGGGGTGCAGGGCCACTTATGCCTCGGCGATGGAAAAGGTGACATCGTCCTTCTCCTTGGAGGAGGTCGGTGTCACCGAAGGGCTGACCTTCGCGCGAGCCCGAACCGGTGCCCTCATGGTGAGGGTGGCCGATGGGGGTGGTCGTACGAAGGCGGCCGCCATCGGCGAGCGCATGAAGGCGGCGCTCGAGGGGACGGGGGTGACGGTGAGCACTCGCACTCGAATGGCCGAGGTCCGGATCCGCGGGTTGGATGTTTGTTCAACCCCGGAGCCGGCCGAGACGCCCTTGCTGAGGCAGCTGGCTGCACCGGCGGGGAGATTCGGGTGGGGGTTGTGTGAGGGGTTTGCCGCTGGCGGCAGCGAGGAAGATGGCCGGGGTGGGCCGCGTGAGGGTGGGGTGGACCTCTGCAAGGGTGGAAGTTCTGGAGCAGCGTCCGCTCCAGTGCTTCCGATGCCTGCGCAGGGGTTACACGTGGGCGCAGTGCGCCTACACGGGAGAGGCGAGCCGGATCGGCCGGTGTTATCGGTGTGGTGACGAGGGACACAGGGCGGCGCTCTGTAAGAACGCCGCCAGATGTCCCTTGTGTGGGGACCTGGGATTGCCGGCTGGACACCGGTCCGGCACGAAGGCCTGCCCCTCCTTCCAGCCTGAGCCGACGCCCGGGAGGAAGGGAGGACCAGAGGGGGGAAAGGAGGCCGCGAAGAAGGCGGTCTCTAAGGCGGCGCCTGCGCCGGTCGATCCGCCTCGCCCGCCCGATGGGGGGGAGGATGGAGGTGGGGGAATAGGAGGCTCTGCCCTCAAGGCGGAGTCCACTTAGGGGATGGACCTCCTCCCACAACTGGGGACGCTACCATGTCGCCGGAGGGGGGTGAAACACGCGAGTACCGGTACTCGCGCTTTCACGGGAGGGGAGATGGGTTCCGAGGGTGTGCGAAATGCACCCTTCCGAGGAGCCCATCTCAACGCGTGCGGCGGCCTTCCTCCTCGTCCTGACGCTCTTTCGGCAGTGGAAGGGTTCGGGAACGGAGGTCGCCGGGGGTTCGCAGGGGGAGTTCGAGCCGAACTCGAGCTCACCCAACGGGCGACCCACGGGAAGGGGGACGAGTAAGCCTGGTCGTCGGCTGCTCGTCCTGTTTTTAAGGGGAGTCGCCAGGGGATGTCTCATCAAAAGACTGCGGGGACCCAGTTGAGTACCACCGTAATCCTGGATCCCTGCAGTAAATGTCTAGGGACAGCTATTGGGGTTTTTAGTCGGTAACGATTATACCGAGACAGACATTGGTAATCCTTGCCTTCGGCGGCAAGGATGGTTATCCTTAATCGGATTTCCCCCAATTCAAAAAAAAAGGTTACTATTTATTATTGCTAATAACCTAACCTAACCTAACCTAATCGAATTTTCACTATCATATTCGTAATCAGCACGTCAAAATACGTAAAAATCTAGAGTATAATTTAGAAACACTGGGTGTGTATTAACCACTGAGTGGGTTGGTGTGTGTGGTGTCAAGCCGGCTCCTTCCGCCCCCCATGTTTGTTTATCATCTCTACACCGTCAAAACGTAAACAAACGCCGCACCGGGACAGGCTTACGTTGCCGTGGAGCGTGTAGAAATATGAAAAATTCAATACAGACAAAAATTGAAATATCTCGAAAACTAAAAGCGTCCCCCCTATATTGGAAAAGGAAAAAGTTGTTAAAAATGTCGAAATCTATAACATATTTAAATTTCATCAAAATCGGAGGACGTGGACCTGTTGTAAATATTTACCATAAAATTTAATATTACAATAATAACATAATAAAAAATAAAAATTTGAAAATTAATAAATAAAAAAAATACATACTTAAATAATCTTTTCTTTACAATGGATCGAAGGCGACAAGCAATGAATTCCCGCTTATCGCTCTGTTTACGTTCTGCCTAAATACCGACGGTCGGATTTCGACCCCCCGGGAAACTTAGCCGAGTTACGCTGGACGACCAACGTGTTAATCCACGGTACAGAAGAACCTCGGTTATCCGAATTAATCTGGGCAGAACACGAGTGTTTGACAAATAGAACAGCTACAAGTACAGTATTCATTGACTTGTACAATAGACCGCGGCCATCGTAACAAAGAACTGAACATCATCGGTTCGGATAATCGAGGTACCAATAAATCGTGGATTAAACAACGCACACATGTACCTAATGGTACCGTGTTTGGACTCGTTTCAATCGGGAAAATGTAACAAATACGCCAGTGAATTTTTTACAAAGAAATAATGAAGAACAGCAAAGTTTACAACTGAATTAGTATTATGGATGTGCTCCAATCTGGAATATAACACGTCTGAACGGTTCAGGTTGTGGCTGTCACATCCGGTGATATTGGGGATAAATTTTTCAGAAATATATGCGAAGACTTGGCGCGTTACCTCGTGTATCAACGAAGGCCCAGCAAAGATTGGCCAGCGAGAAGAGCATCAGCGAAAGCAGGTACAGCACAGCGTCCCATCTCATCTTCGTTGTTCCGGGTGGCTTCCTGGGTGCCTGCCTTCACTCTTCCCTGGGTCCTCCTTCACCGGTCGCGCTCATCTTCCAGCATCCCCCGCGACTTCCGTTCCAGCTGGAGGACTTCGCCACCCTTCGGCCTGGAGAGCCAGAGAGGGTCGGGCAAAATAGAAGATGAAGAAGAAGAAGGAGAAGGAGAAGAAGAAGCCCAGTGTCAGCGCGAGCGACGGGTTTACGGCCGAGGAGGGTGCTTATCACCTGGCTGATAACACCTGTAAGACAAATAGCTCGGCTGGTAAACAGAAGCACCGCTCTCTCGCTGTTGTAATTAACCTGCTGGTAATCCTAAGGTGGCCGCAGAGAATTTTCGCGTACATTCCTGCACGCAATTTCTCTATTTCCCCAGCGCGGCGGTTCGCCGAGGTTTTCTTTGGCACCTTTAACGAGCCCGCGGACGCTGGACGCGAGATTTAAATAAAAGCGGAGCAACGAGTCGTGCGAGTGTAAAGCAGCTAATTTAACCGAGATTAGTGCTGCGGAATCCGTTCCTTTGAGTGGACTTGGGCAAAAATTAATTATCGTACCGTGTACACCACGGAAAATTAATGGGGCTTTAAGTCATAAATTTGCTGGTTTCGAGGTTTCCTGGAGAAAAAAAACGGTGCTTTTAATATTGCTGATTTTTTTTAAAGAATATAGCAGCTTTCTTTGGAGCTGTAACTTTCATTTTGAGCTCAATGTTCAACAAGGTATTCTTGCTCAAAATTAATTATTGAATCACATGATGTATAGAAAATTAGGGGTAGGGGGGGGGGTCATCGCTTTGCTGACTTTTTGAAAGAATATAGAAGCTCTCTTTGGAACTGTAACTTTCATTTTGAGCTCAATGTTCAACGAGGTATTCTTGCTCAAAATTAATTGTTGTAACACATAATGTATAGGAAATTAGGGAGAGTTTAAGCCATCGCTTTGCTGATGTCGAAAGCTTTGAACCTTGATTATACACGTTTTCTTAGGAATTGTTCTTAGGACTTATCACTGCATATTCAATCATCCATGACATCTTATTGTTGAAAAATGACTATTGTATGACGTAGTACACCCTAAATTAACCCTTCACTGTATAGTGTATCATATCTGATACAATTAACAAATCTGGTATATAGTAAACTAAGAATGTGTCTTCTTACTATTCACAATTATGTTTATCTTTTTGAAAATGTTGTTTTAATTTTTTTCAATATTTTTCCCTTAAATAAAACACAAAAACTGACCTTCTTTCAATTTTTTCATCCCAATCAAAAAAATCACGCAGTGAAGAGTTAAGAGGGGTTTCGTTCACAATTTTACAAGTTTCGAATTTATTTACAAAACACAGATTTTTGAAGTTATTGCAATAATTATCAAGTACATATTTCTACTAGTATATCATTATGAAGAAGGCTTTTAGGGCTTTTTCGGTGGATGTCGGCCATGTTGTCAAAAATTAATTATTGGACGATGTAATGCACGGAAAATGAAGCGGGGTTTATGTCGTTAGTGTGGCAATTTCGAAATTGTTTATAAAATACAAGCTTGTACAAGGTTGCATTTAAAAATGTTTATCACGAAAACTATTTATCCGATGGACTCGATTTTTGTTTAATATCAATTTTGAAGGTTTTGTCATTGACTGAAATTTTTCTCTCACCAAACAATCCGTTTGAGAAGGCATCCGTTGAAGAAAATTATAAACAAATTTTTCCATCATTCCCGTACTCTATCAAACTCTGACATTTTCAACGGTTACACGGTTCAACAATTTGAAACTTTTTATTGACGTTTCAGTCAAAAATAGTACTACATTATGATTGTTATTGCACATAACTGGATTCGGGAAAGTTTAGAGAATCTTTTGTTGTAAAGAACAATAGAATATCTTTTATAATAACATCACAATATTTGTTCAGTTCAAGTCAAAAAATATGTCTGTTTTCAGATTCGGAATCAGTGCGAAAAGCTCTATGTACTTATAAGAATCGCATAGTGAGAATCGAAATGTTTTTTGGCTGTTGGACCGTGCTATTATCTGAATATCAATTGAGAATCCAGCAAGACAATTTCGCAAGACGATTCTGCCGAGCTTGAACCAGGATTCAGCAAAATTTCATTCAAATGCCACAACTGCTTCGACCGCTGTACCCGCGCGAACACGTCGCGTCGTCGGGGGTGCCGCGCGCCGCGCTCCGCGTCGCGTCGGAGCGAAAAGAAGCGGGAAAAGGAAGCGTTCCGAGTGTTTACAAGACAGATAACGAAACTAACGAGCCTAATTCAATTTGGAGGGTGCCCGGGTTAGCCCCGGGTTAGATAGAAGGCAAGGCATAATCTTAAGGGGGTTGGGTGGCTTTTTGTCCGGGACATTTTCTCGCAGTCGTCGCTGCCGCCGGTTGCTTTTCTAATTCAAGGGACCGGGTTCTTGTTTTCCAGCCGGCGTGTCGTCGCTTTTACGACGCCCAATGTCGTTTTCGTCTATTCAACTTCCAATTGGATCCGGTAATTGCCGGTAAAATTATCCGGCCCGCCTCTCCTCCGTTCTTCTTGGCTCGGCCGACTCACATTCGGCAGGATCGATCCCGCACGTGGAAATCTATGCGATGCTACTCCAATCTGTCCGCCAGTTTCATCGTTTTCAGACATCTCTCTAGTTGTAAGCCACGGAGAACAGGTAAAAATGCGGAAGAAATTCGAACGCGGAGAACCTAAAACTTTTATTTTATTTGCCTCGTCACGCGAGCTATTCTGCTTTACAGTAATGCTTCGATTTATGGACAAGAAATTTATGAAACAATATATTCCCTCCATTTTTCTGATTAAAATGAGTCCAAACACGACACACTTCGGTGCACATTTACTCGTTTAATGCACGATTCAGTGAAACTACGATTATCCGAACGGATAATCAGAACCAAGGTGGTTTGAGCCACGTATAAAAATTGAAAGTCGTTTAAATTCAACATTTTTGAAAAAATCAGACTTGACAACAAGTGTATCGTGTTTGGTATCGTTTTAATCAGAGAAATGTCACGAATACGTTTTTGAAAGTTTCACAAAAGAATAATTAAAAACAAAAAAGTGACCGAGAAATTTGTCGCATAAGAGAAATTTTTGGTGAAGTTAAATCAGATTGCGGTGGACGAGTAACATCTAATCTTTATGATGACGGCATAACATTTGAACTACGATTTCTTGTAACCACTTGATACCATTTCCGACTTACATCCCCTAACTTTAAAAATCACTGTAGAGCTGGAAAAAATTATTTAATGGTTCAATCCATCGCGGATTTAAAGATTGAAGTCTTCTCTTTACGATCACACCGTAAAACATGAGATATGATTTTTTCTGTGCATATGGATACATTGTAAATCAAAGGAAAAGCGAAAGATTCGTCTGATTTTCTACGCTTCAACTTCAGATATCTCGGCAGAGTTTAAAAAATTTTCTCCGTGGCGCAGACCACCGTAAATTTTGAGATTGAAGTCTTCGTTTTACGATGACATCATAAAATTTGGAATACGATTTTTTCTTGTAGTTTTATCCCATTTTCAACGAAAGCAATTCTATCGTTTTGAACAAGTGGAAATTCTTCTGACCTGAACGTCCAAACTTTGTTTAAATAATTGAAGTTTCAAAGCCATAGTCAAATTTTTCGGTACCTATCGTCACTGATGTTGTCCGTGAATTTTATTAATTTTATTGGGAAGTCGCAGCATAGTTAACTACGGAGGAAAACGTTCAAATAAATGCGAATTTTTGAAGCTAAGTTTGAAAGCAACGATTCTGAATTTTTTGTGGCAGCTACCAATTGTCATTACCATTGTCCATCAATTGTTTTCGCAATTTGGGTAGGTTGAGGTTGAACAAATGAAAATGTTGAAAAATTTACGGAACGAGATGGAAATGATCGAATAGATGCAGATTTTTTTATGGTGGTTTGAAAGCGACGATCCTGCAATTTTTATAGCGAGTACATGTTGTTATTGCTATTATTCTGTGTCCATAATTTTCGGTTCAAAACCCAAGTCATCAAAAATTGAAGTCATGAGGAATGTCCGGAAAACCACACAAAAATGTGCTGAAATTGTGAGTTTCACGGATGCTTCAGATCCTTCATTGTTTGTTTATTTATGAAACTGAAATTAGCGAAGTGACGACTTAAACCCCTCGTAATTATGCACGCACTAGGTCATACCGTAATCAGTTTTTAACAAAATCGTCGACATTAACTGGAATAATCTTCAAATAAATTAAATGGAATATATGCTTTCTAAGAGCAACTTCAAAGTCTTGTGGCTTTTGAATTAATTAAAAACAAACGAAGTTGTGACTTAAACTCTCCGTAATTATTTATGCTGTACGTCGTTCAGTAACAAGTTCTTGACAAAATGGTCGACACCGATCGAGAAAAGCAGTCCATTTAAAATGACGCATCAGCAAAAACGTGTATTTACACGAATTGTGATAGCAACTTTAAAGTTCTGACAACTTTAAAGTTCGACAAAGTAATAACTTAAACCTCCCCTAATTTCCCCCACTCTGCACCCCATAACAGTTCATTTCGATTAGATCCATACACCGTCCTCAGAAACTGTCAATATCGATCGCACTTCAGATTTCGACTCGAAAACGGCCCGAACTGTAACGACCGTACTTGCAATCGAAGTGAAAGTTGAAACGATCAATGTTATAGCTTCACCGCCATTCGATTAGGAAGATTGCGCCGCCACTTAGCTGTAGACATTCGCATAAACCTCGGGAACAATAGGAGGGAAGACACTTGGACGAGAACATGGAAATTCAGTGATCTGTAAAAGAAATTATTCCCAAGTCCCCAAGAATTTTGGAAAAATATCTACGTATACATATTTAGAAAAAAAAAATCACCGCATAGAATACCACGCAGGGCAGAAGTGAAACTTCTTGCAGTCTAGTAATGAACGATTAAAATTTGCGACGCAAATAAGGAGAGCATATGGAAAATGCTATGAACTGTGTCTCTTTCTTTACAATTTCACAGTTTCAAAATTTTTTACTTTACAACTCTAAAATTGCACAATTTTGCAATTTCAAAGTTTTACCATTCGCAACTTTGCAACTTTAGAATTTTACAGTTTAAGATTTACTGTTTTGGAATTTTACAATTTCATCGTTTCACAATTTTCTACTTACCAACTTTACAATTGTACAATGTTAGCATTTCCCACATTCCTCACAATTCAAAACTTGAATTCCCTAAATTTAAACTTGACATTTCCCTCGATATAAACTTGAAAATTCCCTCAACGTAAACTTGACAGTTCCCTCAATTGAAACTTGAACTTTATTTCAAATTGAACTTGAAATTTTCCTCAATTTAAACTTCAGGTTTCCCTCAATTTAACCTTGACATTTCCCTCAATGTAAACTTGAAATTTCTTTAAATTTAAACTTGAAATTTCCCCTAATGTAAACTTGACATTTCTCTCAATTTCAACTTGAAATTTCCCCAAAATTTCACTCTATCACAATTTTCTACTTTTCAGAACTTCAAAATTTGACAATTTTTCAATTCAGCATTTCCCAGTTTTGCATCTTTCCGAATTTACAATTTTACCATTCCAACTGTAGAACTTTAGCATATTAAAAGTGAACTTACAATTAGGAGTAAGCGTACAGGGTAGGTCAACAACTATGTCGAAATTGAATATCTCCGTTATTTATAAGAATACGCAAAAATGTTATAAACAAAATTTGCACGGTACAGAGGAGGACATGTCGCAACACAAACATTTTCTGAGTGGGTGGAGGTATGGAGGATATTTCAAGGTTACCTTGATTTTTTTAAGTGAAAACACCTACTTTCTCGATTACGAATCGATAGACTATCGAATTCTGAGAAAAAATGTAGTGACCCCCATATGTCCTAAATCAAATAATTAACGAGATATTATCGAAACAATTTTCTTTCTTCTTTGAGTAATATCACGTTAACTATTAGGTTTAGGACATACGAAGTTCAACACTTTTATACTCTGAATTTGATACTCTATCGATCTATGGTATAAAAAAAATAGGGGACTCCATTTTTAAAAAATGGAGCTGACCTTCATATTCCCGAAGTACCTCTCCACTCTCCACCTGCAAAAAAGCTATTATCGCCACATTACACCCCTGTTGTCCCGTGCATCTTTTGTTTCAAAAACTTTTCTGCTATTATCATACTTTCGGAGTGATTGTAGGTGGCAATAGTTACTGCCTCAGCCTGTATAGGACAGCTGGCAGCGACAGGAAACCGCGTAACGCGCTGGCCTCTCTCACCGGTCTCAACGGAGAGAAGAAGGGGTTATAGGGCGCAACCCCCAGTTTTCACCGTTTTCACGCTTTTTCATGTCGCGAATTCCGTGATACGAATCTGGCTTACACCCTGCCAAAAGAAGTTTCATATAAAAAAACTATTCTACTTCTTTCTGTGGTCGGTTTGAATTTCCTAGCATATATACTTTACACATGGCAGACGATTTTCGGAAGACAAATGCGGTTTTCATTGAGGGGGAACTGAGTTTCACGAAAAATCGCGAATAATTATCTCGTCCGAAATTGGCCAGGATGTTTGCTTCTTCCCCCTTCTCTTTAATCCGATATCCGCGAACTGAGACGAAGCTGCTGGCCATGAAGAAATTAAGCGAGGGAAGAACGAAAGCCGAAGTTTGGTTGACCTAATCAAAAGTGGCTGCGAGCGGAGTCTGCTAATTGTAAGTAAGCATCGAGGATCCTAGCCCGGCCCGGACGATATACACTGCCAATAAACCAGTTAAACCGAGTAACTTGCTGGACACGGTATCTTAAACTATCCAATTACCGTTCAAAGATTCAAATTACGCGCACTTGTACGGAAACGGAAATTCGTTCTACTGTTCGAGTGGACGGTATGATGTAGCTCTTATTAAGCTGCCTTTGATTAGAAACTGTAGTGCTTCAGCCTCGTAATAGCTTTTTTGGAAAGTTGAAAATGCACTGCAGAATTTTTGATGGCGTTTTAGATGGTTAATAGTAAGATATACCGAAAACACGTGGAATATTGCGTGTACTCACACTACCGCTCAAAATTATGTGGACACTTGCGAAATGTGTAATAGCAACGCCTAAAAGTTGCTTAAGCATCCAAATTTTAGATTCATTTTAGATTCTAGATTCTAGATTTTAGATTCTAAAATACTGATTAAAATCGATCTTTATTACTTTCTTATGGGATATCTAACGTTTTAAGTTAAAAACTACCTACAGTCGGTGTACAAAGTACATATGTATTCGTATAAATTATAAAACGAATAATTTTTTCAAAATTCGACCCAACAAAATTGAGTCTTTTCGAGACGTTAGAAGAATTAGTTTACGAGCTAATCTGTAAATAATTTTCTTTTTTAATTGTTATTGGTTGCAATTGCAGAGGAAACAGTAAAGATCACGATTTTAAAATTTTTTTCTTTTCCTTTAATGAAAATTTAAAACATGTGTTTCGTAAATCTAAGTAAGTTATATACATATACAAAGTTTCATTGAAATCGGTTGACTCATAAAAACGCTATGCGCATTGTAGGATGTGAAAATCATTGAATTTAGGGTTGAAATCGCAGATTCTTACAATTTATGCTATTATCAATCAATTATATTTTATAAGAATCTTGATCGATGGCGATAAAACTTTGTACACGTACATAACTGACTTAAATAGATTTACTAAATACATATTTTAAATTTTCATCACAGGCACAGTTAAAAAATTTAAAAGTTGTGACCTTTACTTTTTCCTCCACAATTGCAACCAATAACAATTAAAATAAAAAAAGAAAATTATTTACATATTAGCTAGTAAACCAATCCTTCTAACGTCTCAAAAAGACTCGACCTGTTGGGTCAAATTTTGAAAAAGTTATTCGTTATTCAAAGGTGTACGAATACTTTGTACACCGACTGTATGTGGAAACTTACCAATAAATATTTACTTAGTTTAATGTTAAGATTAAACACCAGATTCGTCGACGTATCCATCGTGATTAGATATTGCCGCTTGTACTAATCGCAACAATCTTTCTATTAGTTTTTTTATTCTATTAGTAGTTGTTTTGAAAAACCCACTGAATTCGCTCTGCATCTTACAAATGAAACAAAGTGAAACTTGAATTCTTTTCAACCACCGAGACCGTTTCTACTAGATTTCGTATTTGTGGATGGAAATTACATTATTGCATTTTCATTATATAATTTGTATACATCTAAATAAATTCTATTGTGCTATGATATGTTATTATAAATAATACATACACATATATTATATATATATATATAAATAATCTAAAATATATATATATATATATATTCTTTTTTATTTTTATTTTATTAATCGGTAATTTGAATAAGTTATATGTATATATATATATATATATATATATATATATATATGCATCCATTGTTAATATATATATATATATATATATATATATATATATATATATATATATATATTAACAATGGATGCACACAGTGACATTATAATAGTGAGTTGCCAGTATATATATATATATATATATATACAGAGAACGTCTAACGACCAAAAACAATAAAATTGAATTGGCAACTCACTATTATAATGTCACTGTGTGCATCCATTGTTAATGGTCTGGGTCATGTCTTATTCAAATTACCGATTAAATCCAGATTATACATATATTGAGCAGGCCTGGTGAAGCGACATATGGAGATTTCATGCTTCATGACTTATGAATCACAACTGATAAATTCATATATTATTGCAACAAGAGGCGAATAGAATAAAGTATGCTAAATATGTAGGAAATGTATAATGTATTCAGTTATTTGTCTTTTATGTGAATATATGTAAAATATATGCAATATTGAATTTATTTGCATTACAATCTGCAGTCCAGTTATGAAACAAATGAGAAGTTTTGACATAATCTCGTATGAAAAGTTTTAATATACATATTTGTATGTTAGAGTGGGATCTTGTAGAATTTGTTTAAATACAATACTCAAAATATTATTTTAATGTAATTGTTAGTTTCTAAGATATACTAATTTTACAAGGAACAGGCACATTTCTGATTTCGAGAATTTTTGATTAATTACACCACAGGTATGACAATTTTTCTTACATGAAATGGTTCCGAACAGAGGTGAGCATTATTGGGCGAAACAAATATTTCAAATGCTATTTAATACTTTAGACTTTATTTTGCTTAAAGAAAATAGTATTCTAAATAAGATTTAAGATACAATTTCGAAAATAAAATATTTCTATTTTAACAATGGGAACCACAAACTAACATATTTCTATTTGAATAATCTGAACACACAAAATAGAATATTGTATTTTTTGCATCGTTATAACTAATACTTTCAGAAATCGCATTACTTATAGGTAATTTAATATTTCTTATCTTAGCAATAATTTAAAGAAGAAATATAAGTACTTAATATAAGAAACTTCTATATCATTTGCCACATTTTCGTTTTATCTTTTGTTTAACGGCTGCTATTCGCATACAACAAGGTGCAGCGTTCGAAATTTGTATCCGTTAGGGTGCTCCTTCGAGGACACAGAATCAGTCCAGCAAAGCTAAAAGGTCTCTCAACTCTCAACTGGGGCAGAGGACGAAATATTTTAAAAATTCAAAAAATTTTTTAATTCAAAATTAATTCAAAATTCAAAAAAATATTTTAAAAATAATGTTTTCATATCTTTGTACTTTGCAATACTTTCAATTCGTGTATCACTGTCGCTCAAATATTGAAATAATTTAGAATTATTCTGCAATGTTTGTATGCCTGGTATCATTTGCTTTTTTTCCATACAGGAAAAAAAGTCATTTACTTCTTTATTTGTAAAATTAATTGAATTAATTTGATAATTAATTCAAAGCATTTAATACGATTTCTACTCGTATTTCTACCGCTAATATTTCTACTCATAAATGTATGCGATTGAATGCGAACCATTATTTTCAGCAATAATATTTAAAATTGAAATTGAAAATAAAGACAAAGTCTAAATATTTTCAATATTCTTCAAATAAAATACTATTTTCAAAAATTACTGCCTCAAATACATTATTTTATTTTGAAAAACAACTGCATCAAATAAAATATTTAATTTTCAAAAATCGCTGAATCAAATAAAATATTTTATTTTCAAAAATCGCTGCATCAAATAAAATATTTTATTTTCAAAATTGTACACATACTTTAAAATAAATAGGATTATTTATTATTTACTATTTCAAATACTATTTTCCCCAGCTATAGTTCCAAAGATTCTTCAGAATACAATGATTTATTTCCCAATAACACTGTAAACATTTAAACGCGTTCAAGCAGAATGTAAAAGAAAAATGTGCAAAACATAATAGCTTCATTTCAAAAATGTGCGAGAACTGACTGACGAAAAATTGTTATACCTCCATCACAAAAGTTATAAAGAAGCAACCACTTCGGAACGACTGCTCAGATTTTCTCAAAGAGAACATGCCAATTTTGTTTCGAGTATCGGAAACACGTTCGAGTATCTATCCCCCAGAATGTTTGCCTTAGTTCCTCGAAGGATTAACGTGTCCCTCATTCGAGCTCCTCGGACGAAGTGAGGACAGGAAAAGGGTCGGGAAGAGAGCCGGTAATTCCGGGGCCGGTGCTCCCAGGGGAATAAAAAGCGACCTGATTATCCTCTGTTTTATCCCCGGGGACTCCAGGAGCCACGAAAAACTTTTTAAAGACCTGCGGCCGCCTCGTTCCGTGACCTGTTTTCCCGAGCGGAAACTTTTCGAATTTCGTTCCCGGACTCTCTCGACTTTCGCAACAGAACCGTCCACGCGATCAACCGTCACGGATCGAAAAAGCCCCATGGATCCTCCTGGATCCTCCTGAATCCTCGCGTTCACCATAAGGGCCTCGGCACACACCAACCGAATACGTGGGATCACCTGGATCCCGTGAATCACGGATTCGGAATAACTTCCAAGAAGGATAAGGACACTTCCGCACAGGATTCTACAAAGATTCTATTGTGTGTGTGTGTGTGTGTGTGTGTTGACAGTATTGCTTGATGGATCGCTGATCGGTATGTGATCCAGACTTGGATTCTTCTTTGGAAAGGTACAGTGAATTCCAAAAGTATTTGCACGCTACATTTTTGGTTCTTACCAAATTGTTGTCAAGGAGCTTTGATTTTCTAAATTGATCAATTTTGTCATTTCAAACAATTAATTGTTTGAGAATTCTCACTTGGAAGAAATTGCAAACTGGAACCGAGACTTGCACTTTCATGTGCCCAAGTAATCAAAATTTTTTCATTTATCGATCTCAATTTGAATCATTTACTCATCCACCAAATCTGTTCGTTATAAAACCAAGAAGCTGCGATCTTCAAAATCGAATAACTTTGTAATTTTAAACAATTCTCACTTGGAAGAAATTGAAAACTGGAACCCAAACTTGCATTGTCAAGTCCCCAAATTCCATATATCAATTATAATTTGAATAATTTGAATCGTCAATGAAACCTGATCATCATAAAATGCGGGAACTTTGATTTTCAAAATGAAACAATTTCGTCATTTCAAAGAATCTCCACTTGAAAAAAATTGCAAACTGAAATCGTGACTTGCATTTTCATGTACCCAAACAGCTGAGACTTTTCATTTGTTTTCGTGTACAAGAAAAATTTGTGAAGTGTACATTTTCGAGCGTTCCGATGTTTTCATGAAAAAGTTTGACGATGTACCGCGTCCGCTTTGACGCGAGCGGTTTTCCGATCGATTTCATTTGCACACTCGACTGGGCGGATGGTTCTATCAAGAAAAGTAACTTTTAATTACTCGGCAGAAGTGTATTGACCGAGCGGAAACCAGTCTCCATCAAATTCCGTTAAAATACGACCGGCGATTCGCGAATTGGGACATGCGACTGAACGGACGCGATACGATTCTATGTCCCATACTCTCTTTCTCTCTCTCTCTCTCTCTCTCTCTCTCTCTCTCTCTCTCTCTCTCTCTCTTCTCTCTCTCTCTCTCTCTTCTCTTCTCTTCTCTTCTCTCCTCGCCCTACCTTTCCCTCTTTCACAAAGTGCAAAGAACGAACAATAGTTTTATCGTCTGCGAGTGAATCAAAGGGTGCGTCAAACACTGATAACGGATGTATCATTTTTCAACCGCAATACGTCGACCCCGATATAGGAAATCTCGTTTCTTTCAACGTGTCGATATTTCTGCACATACTCGGTGGGCCAAAGAAATCATTAATGATTGGACTGCGAGGTTGAATGCAAAATTAGACGCTTCCCGATATCATAAAATCGGAAATATCAAGTTTACAGTATTTTTATACATTTTTGAAAATACAAATAGTTTAATATGACCGAGTTATTCGATATCAAAGGTAAGAGCATCTCCGTTTCGTAATTAGCACTATATGTAAAGAAAAGATGAGATAAATTACAAAAATTAATAGACCAATAATTAAAATCTTTTTGGATCACAAAATTGCAAGTGTCAGGTTTATAGTCTATAAGTATACTAATTTTCAAGTAGAAATTATTCAAAATGGTCGAGTTATTAACATTAAAGATAGAAGCATCCCCGTCTCAAAATGAACGTTTTACGTCGACGAAAAATATTAAACATAAATTACAAACAATAGACCAATCCTTAAAATCGTTTTGAATCACAAACTTGCAAGTCTCAGGTTTACAGTCCATATTTTCTAAAGTAAAAACTATTGAAAATGGCGGAGTTATTCAACATTAAACATTGATACCGGCCCCATTTCAAAACAACAACTTTTTCCCATAAACTTTATAGTTTCCATAGAAAATGTCCCAAATGCCAAGCTTATGTCTTAAACAGATGATGTAAGTACGCGTACGTCTTGGAATATTCAACAAACAGATCGACGAGAAAAATGACAAAATTGAAAGAAATGGTTTTAGATGTTTCGCAACAGTCTCTAATTTCGCGAGTTATTCGATTTATCAGGGACATGTTGCTCGGCGACTACTGCAGCCGGTATTAAGAGGCACTTCGAAGCAAGTTAAATTTCCCGTCGTCACTGAAAAGTTAAATAAGTTCCGGTGTAATCCAGTTTCGCGAAAATGCACGACAGAACCGTCCTTGCCTTGCGCAATGTAATCCTGCCGGATCGCGTGCCGTTCCTTCTCCGAGGAGTGTTCCAAAGCGGGCGATGATAATTAAATCAGAATAATTAAATGGACGAGGCTGTTGTCACGACAAACAACAATAACTTCGCGCTCCTCTACACCGTCGAATATTAACTGCGCACTAATCAACTGTGAACAACGGCCGGACCCGGCGAAATGTAATTAATTCTTCCAATTAATTAATTCGTTTCACTTTCCATTAATCCCAGCCATGTACATGTTGTGCCAAAATATCTCTTCTCGAAAATATCGGATTCCAAAGAAAAATTTTCTGCGAGGATTAACCCTTGTCACTCGAGTGTAGACTTTGAGAGAGGGAGAGAGAGAGAGAGTGGGAGAGGGAGAGAGAGAGGGTGAGGGAGAGGGAGAGAGAGAGGGAGAGGCACCACTAAAAATTACTTTAGCATTATTCAAAATATTGGGGATAGTAATAATAAGTGGGGAAAATATAAGATTTTAAAACAACAGTTACTATATTATGAACTATAAAGAAATGCTTGTAATATTTAAAAAATAATTTGTTCCTACGCCTTTCGTCGTCTTTGCTCAGAATATCTTTTCTTACAGATGGCCAACTGGTGTACAGGATTTCTACAAATTGAATTACTTAACTCTATGAAAAATCCCAAAAATATCATAAACTGTGATATATTCTCTAGGCATTCACGATCCCATGTTTAAATTGTTCATCAAATTAACAAATGGCAGATATTTTAAATTCGGTGAGTGAATTTCGGTAGAAAATTTGTTAATTTTTTATTTATATTCAACAAAATAATAGGCAAATGAAAAGCGCAACTCTGAGAAAAACGCGATTAAAGTTTACGAATATAATTTGTTTCGTAGGTATACGAATTCAGACTCGAAACGGTATTTCGAGAAATAATTTCTACAGAAGCTTGAAATCCATGCAAAACCTTTCTTTTGCATTTTGTTCTCAAGACTTGAAACTACTATTTAAGACAAAATACTAAAATAGACATTTTCGATATTTTTTCAAAATATCACTGTGTCCTAACCCCTTAACCCTCATCTACACGACGAGGTACCCGGGTACCTATTTCAAATTCATTTAGAATAGTACAAAAAATTACCCGTGTGGATGAGGGTTAAATATGTTTGATATCTAACCGATTACGAAAGATTTATGAAATGAAAAAATCATGTACATAGAATGGAATTATTCTAGGTCGGAAGGAATGTTTAACTTTCCAGTTGAAATAGCTCCGGCTGCAAATGATTAAATATGTAATATTATTTTTTGTATATTAGCGAATTAAGTATATTAACGAAATTAGCAATTGTTTGTTCGTTCTATTGTAATATCGATATCACAATAAAGGATCCTTTCAAAGAATCAATATGAGGATTACCTGTGTAAGCCTTTCAATCTTTCTTATGGGATTAAATGCAAATTCAAGATTATACCGAGCTACTTTCCGCGATATTTTTGTCCCACAATTCCTCTGTATCGCGAAGGGATCTACCCATAATGCTGCACTCACTTATTCTCAGTTCTCTTCTTTTTGCTCGAATACTATGGGGTGCAGCGCGAATTGCATTAGCGGAGGACACAACACTGTGTGCTCTTTGTGAATTATTCCTGAGATGTGCAAATTCCGTTGATAGCAGGTTGGAAACTAGATTGCATTTCAACTATATTTCAGAATTTTATCGTCGCGAAATGTACACCAAATGTACGACCAAATTACAGAATTTTAAAGCAGGATTATGTTATAATATCTGACGATCGCGAAACACATCCTTTGCGAATTTTTTTTCGGACACTCGCAGACTTCGTAGAAACTTTCTCGACGCAGGGTTCGAAAGTATACACATTTGAGTATGTTTGTGAATTTCATCGTTGCAAAATATTTTTAAATTATCTGACGATCGAGACAGGGTTCTCTGCGAAATTTTTTCGAGTCGAATATACATTCGACTATATTCCAGAATATTTTCGCTCCGGAATACGCATGCATCGCAGAGGTTTCATGCGAATCTTTCTTCTCAAGTTGTCTTACTCGAGGGTGCCCGCCTAATTAATATATGTATTTACTTTAAATCGCCGTAGTTTCCGGCTATCCCCCCTTCCTGCTGGAAACGTCTAACAAGTACATAACACTACCAAACTGATACTCACTGATTTGAACGAAATTTAACGTACTTATTAAACACCGAAAAATATTACATACGTGTTTTTTTTTGTTTCGGCTAAATATGATTTTTAGGGATAGAAAGCACCCTTCAACTTCTGGAGATGGACACGTTTGTGGCTACTTTCTGAAATAATAATGGGGAAAAATAATTGATCATATGTCCGAATGAAATCCGAATACAAAATAAAGAGTCAAAGGTGTTGTGAATAAAACTTCAGAGTAGCATAAAAATTAAAAAAAAGAAAACTGAAAATTTCGAATATAGCATGAATGTAATGTTCAATTTACAATTCGAGTGACATTTTATTTTTTTTAGCTTATCTTTACTTCTATTCTGAAGTCAGTTACAATACTCTTTTCTCCTTCATATTTTTTCTATAAATTTCAGCCTATTTTCCCACAACGTCTGATTTGTTTATTTTTTAGGAAAATAACGCAACAAATCAATTCTGAAGACAGATTTAGAGTCATCGCATAAAATTACTGATTATAGATACAGGATGCGTTCAAGGTCCGGCAAATCTGGCTTATTATTTCCAAATTTAATTTATCTTGAAAATCGACCTCAAGGTCGATGTCAAGGACGCCATATCAAGTGCATCACTCTGAACTGTACAACTCTGAATCTAGCACTTTTTTTCAGAAACTGTATCCCCTAAGAAATAATTAGCCAAAAACGTTTCCGTCTCCAGAGGTTAAGGGATGCTTTCTACCCCTAAAAAGCGTATTTAACTGAAACAAAAAACACGTATTTAATATTTTTCGGTGTTTAATAAGCACGTTAAATTTCATTGAAATCAGTGAGTATCAGTTGGGTAGTGTTACTTGTAAGTGTTCCCCGGGATTTCGAGTTTCGTTTTCTCTGTCGATCGATCCCGCGGACGACTCGGTTCACTAGAAAACGAGCGATAAAACGATTCCCAGCGAAGAGTCCGCGTAGTTCTGGTTATTTTAAGCTAAGTGTTAAGTGGCCTCCCGGCTCCAACGAAGACACGTTTACACGGTTACCGTCTCTCAACACCATTGACTCACTGACTGACGGCTTACAACTGTTGACCAACCAGCCAGCCATCAAGCATAGTCAATATTAATATCAAAATTGAAGTACTAGTAATTTGTTCCACAAGTACGAGCTCAAAATAATTACTGTTTCCGGTGGATGTCAGCCATTTTCTTCAAACTCAACTATTGCGTTGCGTAGACTACTCTAAATTAAGGGGGGTTTAAGTCATCACTTTGTCGACTTTTAATTACTTTGAAAGATACAGAGCTTCGAAGTTACTTTATAAAATGTCTTTTTCTTTCTCTAAAGAAAATCTCTATATACATATAATAAAATCGTGTCTGTCTGTCTGTCTGTCTGTCTGTCTATGTTTATGACGGCATATTTGAGAGCGGTAGAACGTAGAAAAAGCTGGGCTTTGAACCGTTAGACGCGGCGTTTCATCGGGAAAGTTTTAGAGTAAACCGCATTCGAAAAAGTCCGTTCGGTCAAAAGTTATGTCGTCATTAGAAAATAAAAACGATATATTTTCTCTCTCCTTTGGGCACGTTTCTGCTTAGAACTTTGAACTGGTAGCACTTATATTCAATTTCAGGTACTCATTGGATTCAGCTCGCCGAGTTATGTCAAATGGCCACTGAGCAGAATCTGTAGGCTGCACAGTTTAGGTGATATAATACAAAAAGTGTGCGTTTTTTTTTAAACTTTTTGGTTAACCGACTTTTTAAACAGCTGTAGCTTTTCAACGGAAGGTTTTAGGAAAAATCTGAGAGTATCTTGGCGATTGGGAAATTAATTACGTTATTAATCAACTAGGATTTGTTATTGCACGTGGACAAAGTCGCGAGGACAGCTCGTACTTTATAAAAGTATTAGCCGAATAAGATGTTGAAACGTGCCTCAAACTAAATCGATTTTTGGTCAGGCCATTCGATAGGGCTTCTACAGAAAACCCTCTGTGGCAAGTTTCAAGTCGGTACCACTACCACAAGGGTAGTTACAGTGTGGTTATAGTGTGAGCACGGTTTAATGAATTATGCTCCATTTCTTCTGTTCTGCACAATAAAAAATTACGAAAAAATTCATGAACATTCTTCCTAATAGCACGCATCACCGTGAATTATTTCACAATCTTTGCTTGTAATATCGATTTTTAAAAAAATTCGGAAAAATTTATTGGTATTGCATTAACTTTCAAATCGGCTGGTTTCCCAGGTGGATGTCGAAGATTCTGTTTAAACTAATGATTGCGTATAACGTAAATCATATTCAATTAGCATAGGTTTAAGTCATCATTTTGCTAGAGTCACATTTGTTTATAAAATAAAGACCTTTGAAGTTACCCATCCATTGTCAGAAAAATTTCAGCTTTCACTCGCGAAATTCCCCATTTCAATTCGTACTTCAAGAACCATTCATGTAATCGACATTTAATTTTGAAGTGAAACTTCTTATGGCGCGATGGGCGTAAAACCGATTGACGATGAAACGGAAATGCGGCAGGAAGTGGCTAGTGCGCAGACTCTCGTACGGTTTAGGAGAGAGAGAGAGAGAGCACGAAAGCAGAAGCCTTACCATCATTTTTATAGTGCGTCACAGTTTGTTTTTAACCAACACGTGTTATTTACATAAACAAATAATAAAAATAATGACGAAAACAAATGCAGAACGTAATAAATACGATCGACGATAAAACGAAAATGTGAGTTCGAAGTGGCTAGTGCGCAGACTCTCGTGCGGTTTGGGAGAGAGAAAGAGAGAGCACGAAAACAGAATGCTTACCGACATTTTTATAGTGCGTCACAGTTTGACAGCACCTGCAACTACGTTTGCGTTAATTCAAATAATAATATAATAATTACATCTATTGTTGTTGGAGATATTAGTCTTTCGAAAACTACCGTGTGCGGAAGAGAATAAAAGACATCAGTATCAGCACCTATTTATCTTCGTCAAACTGATATTGACGAACATAACCTCACATCAAGTACATTACGGAACATGGTTAATACAGAGAATCAAGCAAATAATCCATCAAGTTCAATGTTAAATAATGTGAATGTTAGCAATATTATTCAACCTTATAGTGACTTTCAACGCCATAGACCAGTTCATAATCAATTTAAAAAAACATTTATAAATAACAAATTTGGTCAATCGTGCTGTGTTTGCTGTAGATTATGGTTTACTAATGATTTAAAAATGTACAATGCAGAATATGAAGAAATTTTGAAAATAATACTACCACATATTGAAAGGAATAAAATAGCAATCTGTAATACTTGTCGAACTGCACTGTCAAGGAAACAAATTCCTACAATGTCTTCCTACAACGGTTTTAAATGCCCTGAGATACCAGCGCATTTACCTCCACTGGATTTAGTGTTAGAAAGATTAATTTCTCCACGCATTCCTTTTATGCAGATAAGACGATTGAGGTATGCACATGGCCAGTATGGCATTCTAGGACAAATTATAAATGTTCCGATTTGTGTAAATACGATGGTTAAAAAATTACCCAGAGACCTTGACGATGATCATTGCATTAATGTTCATATTAAGAAAAAAAAATATACGTGTGGAAAACCACGCGCGGTAGAAGTGAAACTTCTTGCAGTCTAGTAATGTTTAGAAGCATATTAAGATTGGAAATGTTAAAAAAAACAAGATCAGTAACAACTAATACAAAAAAATCATAGAAAAAGTTTCACTTCAAACATAATGAACGATCAAAATTTGCTTCGCAAAGAAGGAGAGCGTATGAGAAAGAAAGAGACGTAGTTCATAGCATTTCCCATACGCTCTCCTTCTTTGCGAAGCAAATTTTGATCGTTCATTATGTTTGAAGTGAAACTTTTTCTATGATTTTTTTGTATTAGTTGTTCCTGATCTTGTTTTTTTTTAACATTTCCAATCTTAATATGCTTCTAAACATTACTAGACTGCAAGAAGTTTTTTTTTTACATTAATCTAAAATTATAAAATGTTCACACCGTCGTCACAATGTTTATTTCATGAAAAATTCATGGTACACGGTGTAAAGAAATGTTTGATCTTGGCTGCCGTAGGCGTACTCTACTTCTTCGGATCCATGAGGATCCGTGAAAAAAGATGCCGCAAAATTGTCCTTAACCATGACATTCATTGTAAAATTATATTTACCTTGAAATTCAAAGCCAATAACAATTTTTGGGCAACTTTTCCCATAGATCTTCGTTTTCTTACACCCTGTGCAATTGTCGAGATTGCAAATACTCTAGACCCCTATTTATTTCACAATAACGCATTCAATACTTCACGCGCGAGCTCGCAACTCGCGTAATCGCAATTCAGGAGAGCCGATAATTCCGGCAACGTAAACAAACCATCGAAAGAACGGGTTCGAGGCCAGACACGTTCGATTCAACGTCGCCGGATCGCTTTATCGCGAACTGGAGTGGGGAACAACAAATAACGTCCCGCGTATTCTACATATAAAAGTTGTAGTTTTCGCTCGTATCATAAAAGGGCGTCCAACCTGAAGCGTCCAGATTGGATCTACGGCTCTTCTATGTATTTTATATTCGACATCTGAAATGCGGCGCTGTAAATCTCGGTTCGCCCCGGGGTCAGTATTTATTGCAAACTACCCCAATTTCCACTGTGGAAACCGTCCGCGCACACTCCTGGACCCGTGGAAACTCTTGCAATTCCTTGTTTCCCAAACCACCAATTCTATATTCACCAAAAAATCGTGCTTTTACGGTCCATGATCCACAATCACCAAAAACTTTAATAAGTTCACTAGTAATCCCGTTTTCATGAAAGCCCCAGCGAAAAGTGCGCTTTTGTTCGCATAATCCCGTATTATGCTGCAATGGCGGTTTCAGCGGAGACTTTAAAACTGCTGAATACCTCGCGGAAAACGAATTCGAGAGCCGTTCTCCTCTATCATCTTGAATTTTCGAAATATTTAATTTTTAACGAAAAGCCGTGTTACCAAGTTGCTCGAAATTCCGCGAATATTTTGCCCTTCAAGTTCGAAAGCTGTGGAAACATTTGTTACCTGAGAGCATTCGGTAAACTCTCCTGAATGTGATGATATTATTTACGTATGTTCCAATTCAATTTGAAAAAGAAAAAAAATATATGAAAAAATTTTTTGAAAACCACGTTTACATTAAAATGCACTGAAACGGAGAAGATTTTTCTCATTTTTTTTTTAGGTATTAGTCACTATAAATAAAAGCGTGGAGCGCTGACGAAGATTACCTTAATATAACTTAGCGCTCCACGCTTGTATTTATAGTGACTGATCTAAATATCTAAAAAAAATTTTTTTTCCTTTTAAGTGCATTTCAATGTTAGCGCGGTTTTGAAAATGTTTATATTTTTGTATTTTCTACATTTTAGTCATTACCACCGAGCGTTTTTAGCGAAGCGCGGGTACGATTCCCGCTGAGATACTCTGCTGAGATTTTTTTTATCTCCTAAACGCATAATTTAAAAAATTCTTTTTTTTTAACATTCCGTCGTCATCCAGTTCTGAACTGGATTCTGATGTTTAAAGTTTCAAGTCTCTAGCTCATAAGGGAAGTGGTTTAAAATTCGATAGCAAGATTCGATACAAACAACACGGCAAACTAATATAAGCGTGGTAAAAAATAGAGAAAAATCATCTTTCACCAGTCAGGATCTATTGCGTTTATTTGTTCGAAACATTAACAAATCTTGAAAAAATTTTTAAAGCAACACGTTGCCACCGGTTCTTCTCAAGCAGAGGAAACAAATGTTTCAAATACTATTTAATATTTTCGACTTTATCTTGCTTCAAGAAAATAGTATTTTAAAGAAGATATATTTACAATTTCGCAAATAAAATATTTCTATTTTAACAATGCGAACCAGAAAATAAAATACTTCTATTTTAATAATCCGAAACACAAAATATAATATTGTATTTTTTGTGTCTACTGAGGTTTGTTCATACACATACAGTGTATCTTATCTCCGGGAAACTATTTCTACTCTCATAAATCTATTGAATGCGAACCATTATTTTCAGCATTAATATTTAAAATTGAAATTAAAAATAAAGACAACGTTCAAATATTTTCAATATTCTTCAAATAAAATACTATTTTCAAAAATTACTGCCTCAAATAAATTATTTCATTTTCAAACATAACTGCATCAAATAAAATATTATATTTTCAAAGTTGTACACATACTTTAAAATAAATAGGATTATTTATTATTTACTATTTCAAATACTATTTTCCCTAGCTCTGTTCTCAAGTGGTATTGTAAGTCATTGTTCTCGTTGAGACGATTTTTGCAGGTAGTAGGCCGATGAAAACAGGATTCGAGGGTACCGTCCTTGTAGAACGATCCTTAACTGAACTTATTAAACGCGTTTCGGTCCCTTTGTGCCGCGAATCCCGCCCGCATCCTAACGAACAAATGAATATTTCAGTCGCTTTGGAAGTCAAGTATATCGGCGAGCAAATCAATTAATCGGCAAACAAGCGATGCTTTAATGATGCCTTAAGCTCCGGGAGGCTCTTGTGAAATTCATTCGCTAGTCAATAGAAAATAATGGAATCAATTACCATTGCCGGGGAGCGGTTCTTACGTATCCGACCAATATTTCCACGATTGCTCGAAACGTTTCACTGCGAAATTCCCTGGCAAAAGCCTACGCAGAATTTATCGTTTCGTCGATATTTCTATTTGCATGGTCTCCGTCGTGGTTTATTTAGTTAAAAACGTTTGCACCGAAGAAATATATCGCGTGGGTGCGCGCGGCAGATAGCATAGCCAATCATTTAAATCGAGTACTTTGAAAATTGATATCTTCTTGTATTTTGTCCCGCCGTTTAAAGTTTGGTGTAATTTGAAAAAGAAAAAAAAAATGATATTCCTCGGTGGTTTTGTCATGAGCGAAGCGTATAGAAATCCTGGACATCTGTTCGGACCATCGAAATTAATCTCCTTGCATAATTGACATAAAACCTGCCTAATATACAATTTGGTGTGCGCGAATAAGTTCCTTCCTCCTTTTCTCTACGATCATAGCAGAACTGGGGAAAATACTATTTGAAATAGTAAAACAAAATAATCCTTTTTATTTTAAAGTATGTGTATAACTTTGAAAATATAATATTTTATTTGATGCAGTTATTTTTGAAAATGAAATACTTTATTTGGGGCAGTCATTTTTGAAAATAGTATTTTATTTGAAGAATATTGAAAATATTTGGACTTTGTCTTTATTTTCAATTTGCATTTTAAATATTGTTACTGAAAATAATGGTTCCCATTCAATAGATTTATGAGTAGAAACAGTTAAGATACACGGTATGATCATGAAAAAACGTCAGTAGGCACAAAAAATACAATATTCTATTTTGTGTGTTCAGATTACTAAAATAGGAATATTTTATTTTGTGGTTCCCATTGTTAAAATAGAAATATTTTATTTGCGAAATTGTATATCTTATTTAGAATACTATTACTCTTTAAGTAAAATAAAATCGAAAATATTAAATAGTATTTAAAATATTTGTTTCGCCAAATAATGCCCACATCTGGATATAGTATCCCAGAATGTCTCATTACAAAATTCCTGGTCTTTCTCCAAAACAACAAATTCTAGATGCGGAGCCAGTCATAATAGATGTCCAGCTTTTCTATGCACTTCGCGTATACAACACGGACATCTATTCTGACCACGGACCCACCCCCGTTCAAAACTCCCTTCATAAAAATCGCACAACGATACAGAATGGAAACAAAAATCTCGATCTACATTTTACCCAAGAAGAATTACAGTATTCACTACGCTCGTCTCTGTTCGTGCAACTAAATGAAAAATGAGAATCCTTTTAATAGAATAATCGTTATTAAAGGAGCACAACTCCTCGGAGGAGCACTCGTACGTAATTCGATTTCTAGGAGGTCTCTTCGGGGAGCTCGTCTTCATTGCAGTGAGTCATCCGGGGCGGTATTTTTCTTGCAAATTTTCCGGCGGCATAATTAAAATAGATCCCCGGGGTCCGGTTGGATTTGCGTTCTCGCAACCCGTAGTGCAGAGTTGGAGAGTAAAGGGAGAGAAAGAGAGAGAGGGAGAGAGAGAGAGAGAGAGAGAGAGAGAGAGAGCGAGAGAGAGAGAGTGGGAGAGAGAGAAAGGGAGAGAGAGAGAGAGAGAGATCCGTGTCGACGCGTTTCCGGCGTTTGTCGCGGTGTTTCCTCGCCGTCACGTGTACCGATTTAAATTCAGCCCTCGCCGGACCCAGCCACCCTGCTAATAAGTGTTTTCTTTCCAAACAGACAGCGCGCCCGGTGTCTTCCTTGCTCCCGGCTTCATTACTGTCGCGGCAATAACTCCTCCCATACCGGCTCTCGATCATCGAGTCTCCGTACGCCCCTCTCTACCGTCACCCCAGACCATCTTTTTTATCTTCCAGGGCGTCTGGCGTCATTCACCGACCGAGACCATGTATAATTTCACTCGAAACGTGAAACGAAGTTGTCCTTTTCAATCGAGTGGTTTCGCCGGAATGTTTGCTCACGCTCTTCGATGCCAGCACGGTGCACAGGAATGTCTCGATGTGCTCGAAAGAGATGTGCACGATATTTGGGAATTTTTCCCCATTACATTCTACCTCTAACTACAGCTTGAACGCGTGTAAATGTTCATGATAATGTAAAAAACCGACTTCGAAAAAAGAACTAAAAACATGCAGTAAAAAGTATGAAATAATTTCGATTTTATAAAATACTAGCTGACCCGACCAATTTGAATCTTGAAATTCAATTCGTTGACATCAATGTTTTTCTTATTGGGAACCAATAATACTTGCACCGTTTCAAAAATTATGATTGTTGCTGTTTGTCCGAATTTTCCTACTTTCCTTTGTGATTGTCTCGAATTTTTTTTGTGAAAGCTTTTCCAGAACTATATCGAACAAAAAAAAAAATTATGCATATCCATCGTAGGAATCGTGAGTTGTGGTCTTGAGTTCATACTAAAATCTCATAGAAAAAAACACTTTCATTTTTTCCTGAATTTTCCATTTTTCTGGGCAACATTTCCAATTTTTCTTTTCCTACAAACCTGATTCGGACTACAACGAACATTAAAAAAAAATTAGCCAAATCGGTTGAGCCGTTCTCACGTGATGTCGTGACCAACGAACAGCATTTCATTTTTATTACAGTAAATATAATACAATCTTTTCGGAGGAGGCGCAAAATTAGAAAACTATCGACACTGGAAATTACGAAAATCCTAAAATTCTTCTACATGTTTTCATATATTAATGCATCTTCTTTTTTCACCTATTGACTTCCAAGACTACCATATCCAATGAAATCATAATCGACATCTGTCATTTGGAAAATTTTCAATTTTGCACCGCCTCCGAAAAGATTTTGTTATACTTAATATTTTATAAAATCGAAATTATTTCATATTGTTTAGTGCATTTTTTTAGTTTTTTTGTCAAAGTCGGTTTAATTCTTTTTTATAAATTTTTTGTTTTATTTCACACTTTTTAGTGGAACGAGCAGAAGTTTTAGAACATCGTAGGAAAGTTTCGTAACGTTGGACGGCAGCCGGTAATCGATATACATATATTAATAAAATATATAAGTGCGATCCTTTTGTTATACTATTGCCCACTTTCTCTCTCTCTCTCTCACACACACACACACACACACACACACACACGCGCGCGCGCGCACATACACTTAATATCCCGCGCCACCGTTGTAGGCTTCAACTCGTCCGCAAAACGGCTCAGTAAGCATGTCCACTTACGGAATTAATATTCAATAAAAAATCATAAACAATGAAAAAATGAAAAAAAAATTTTAACGGGGTACCCCGGGGACATACTCTACAAGATGCAAAAGGTTTCGTTCCGATTGATCTATCCATATCGGCGTAATCGGTGAACATACATAGAAAAACAGGCACATACAGATCGAATTGAGTAACCTCCTCCTTTTTCGAAGTCGGTTAAAAAAATATATCCTTGAACTCGACGGAGTCTGTGGATTCGCTTTTGCGCAGCTCCTACGGTTGTAGCACACAAAAATTCTCAAAGTGAAAAATTTGTGATTTTTCTCTTCTCGTTTTCTTAAATTCGATTCGAATACGATGAAATATTTGTGAAAGTATTTAAGAGACACCCTTTGCGATGCAACGACAAACAAATGTTTAAAGACAATTTGACAATTACTTCTCGGACGTAGTGATTAAGGTACATTGTACCTTACTATAGCTGTCGCAAGACAATCTGTCAAAACGCTCGGCTCAACAAACGTCAAAAGGGACGCTTCGATTCTCCCTTCAGGCCAGTCTCAACCCTCCGTCTCGAGGAACACGTTAAGCCCGCGAAAACTCGAAGGTTTTTGCGAGACACTCTTCAATTTATTATTACCCTGTCTCCTCCCTCTTTCAAGCTCTCTCTCTCTCTCTCTCACACACACACACACTCTCTCACTCTCCTCTCGTCTCCTTTCCTCGCGATTTTCCGAATACAGTGACGACGATCTTCCTTACATTTTATCGTTACGACATCTTGCGCTACAGTTAGAAGACAACGTAGTTCACTACCGCAGAAATAAATCGACCAGAGAAATGCACCAAAATATGCTCGTGTGAATTCGAAAAATTCTTATCGCGCAGCTTGCATAGACAATTGAATATCATTCAGAATAAAAATTAATACGAGTGGGCAATTAAACAATAGAGAAGTAGGAAATTTTTGTTACCGATAACAATCCGATCACTGTTCGAAGAAATCGTAAAAAATTATAATGATCATGTCAAGGACTAACAAGCCCCAAAAGTCTTCCGAAAAATTCGATTCGGACACCTGTATTAGAATAATTTAATTAATTTAATTGAACTTTGAACCGATTCAATTAAGTTTGAGAGGTGGAAAAATTTGCAAAAATTCGCGGGAACGAAACCGGAACTAAGAAAGGGATTCCGAGGCAATCTGAAGGGTTGGCGTCCTCGGCTCTTCCTTTCAGGAGGAGGTGAAAAGGGTCTAGAGCCCCAGCGTGGCATCAATCACCATTATCGGGTTCCTTATCTCGCCGGACGTCACAATTAAACGAATCGAGGGACATTTTTCTCCTCCCCAGGCACCTAATGCAGCCTTTTGTATCGCCGGAGGTATAAAGAGGCCGGGACAAGGGCAAAGCAACAACGCAGCCGAAAGAGGGATGCCTAGGAATCCGAGACGGCGAGTCCTTGCTAATTTCTGTTAGAGGAATCGTCCTGGAAAATAGAGGAACGTACCGAATACGCCGAAAAATTGTTCACGGAAGAAGAAATCGAAGGTGTTTTTCGGAGAAACGCGTTTGATTCGGCTTGGGGGAGAAGATGGGGAAGAATGACCATGGCGGAGCATGGTGGAAGCTTATAGGAGGGATGAGGTGGATAATGAGTGCGTTGAGAAAGGATTATAGTTGGTTAAGCACGATGGGACTCGTCCGAGAAAAGACTGGGGGATATATCAAGGATAAAAGTTTTAATATTTATGTGATGGATTGCAATGTTGTAATAAATGAGAATGGATACGTTAGGTATTAGTTCTATGTTCTGACATATTCCGCTTGGTGTTTTGGCATGAGAAGTTGTACATGAAAAATAATAATTTAACACGTTGGAAGAACGCATTTAATACGTTCGCAATTAGAGAAGAGAAGACGCTAATACTTTTCCAAAGATTCGAAGGTCTACACTCTTCCACACAAATTGAAAACCAGCTAAGCGCGCGCGATGATTTAAACTACCCTTAATTTCGGGCACGCTATATCGTACGGTGATTAATTTCAAGCAAAAATACCTCCTTAATGGCTGGTACTCGGTCACAGACGCAGCTCTTTCGCGAATTCCCGTTGGGGACTCGGTTCGAATTATTTCATTGCCCCGAGAGTGCCGGCAAAATCAATTTTTTCTTCGCACAGTGTCGCGCAAGAAATCGTCTCCGGGGGTCGCAGAAAGGCGCGAGGCTTGTTCTCATTGTGCCCGGACCAGCGGCAATCTCTCGAAATTGCGGAGAAGTGCTCCGGCCGTTGTATCGACTTCTTTGTATATTAAAGGTGAAAGGCGGCGAAACATTTTCCGGGCGCTTTTATCCCCGACGCGCGTTGATCGCCTCTCTCTCTCTCTCTCTCTCTCTCTCTCTCTCTCTCTCTCTCTCTCTCTGTCGCTCTGTCGCTCTCTCGCTCTCTCGCTCTCTCGCTCTCTCTCCCTGTCTCGTCTTTTTTGTGCCATCGACTTTTCGGGATTACTCGCAGCCGATTGTACCGCGAGAACGCCCGCACGATTAAACCTAACGATCCTCTATTCCGGCCAAGAATAATACCCGGGGCCCGGTCTTAGCGGGGAAGCGTTACAAGCCAGCGGAAACTAACGAGGCCTCGCATCCACTTTATCCGCGGGAAACGAGAGATTATTTCACGCGTTCCAACGCCGAGACATCTTTCACCCCCGGAGACACCCTTGGTGAGCCGATGCGACACCCTCGAGTACCGCTATCTCAGATACACGAGACCTTATGTCGCTGGTGCTTTTTACGGGCTCGTGCGAACGAATTTTATATCAGATCGGTCTACGACGCGCTTCAAAAAACGTCGGAGGCTGTCGGACACGCTTTTACCAAGCGAATACCTGAAGGCTCTGGTTAGTGCGCGATTAAAGCTACGAGCCTTTGGCGAAATCGGAAAAAACGATTTTTCGAAAATGATATGTCTAGTTCGCACCGAACCCTCCAATTCCTCTCCGAAAGTTTCACAGTGATGCCTCGAAATACTAATTCCGTGGTAAAAATTTGTTGCTTTTAATCGTTGATTCGTGTAACGTTTAGCAACATATTCTCGACATCTTTCCGATTAAAATGAATCCGAACACGATACTATTTGAGGTCGTATTTACTTGTTTAATTCATGATTTAGTGAAACACCTGTAATATCCGAATGTTTCTTATCTCAACTTTTTACTTTTAATTACGGTCTGAACTTGTGTGTAAATATTTGTGGAAACATTTATCATATCAATCTAGTAGATTCGGTCTATCTTTACAATTTCAATTAAAGATTAAATGAAAATTTCATATTAATTTTTAATCTTGCAAACCGTTCATTCGATCAACACAATTCCTCTCCGGTATAAATCTACAAGGTTAATCACCAGAATATTTCATCAAGAAACCAATGTTGCAATATCGTGAACTACAAATTTTTTTTTTAATTATTAATTATGTATTGTTGGCACTTTTTATTGGCATTTAAACGACAAATATTAAGAATCCCTGGTATAGAAAATCATTTTCTATTGCTTCTTATTTCTTATTTCTATATATCAAAGCAACGTTGTAAGTTTTCATAACAGAGTTCCGCACATGACTGTTAGCAACGCTGGAGGACAATCAGTAAGACCGCGACGGATGAGCACAGTGCAGTGTAAGTAGTGTTTCGTTAAAATTTTCGTTATGAGTAAGTATACTTTATCGCTGTATAACTTAATTTCGGACTGTACTACAGATGCAATAAAAGGGGCACACAGTGGGGTCAGTGGATAGAGCGCGCGACTGCTACCAGACGGTCTCGAGTTCGAATCCCCGCGCCCGGGCACCTCTTGAATTAATTCAATGTGCTTTTTTAAAAAACTGTGGTGCCCAAGGTGGTTCGGAACCCACCTTAATAAAAAGTAGGTCCCGCTGAAATAGGCGATAGGGAGAGCTGGTTAAAGGTGAGAGGTGTGGAACGGGATTTGAAACCCTGAGGGGACCAAATATCCAAGACATATACATACAGATGCAATAAATGCGTATATGATTAATTACAAAATCAATTAACCTATTTAATGTCTACTTCTTACTGTTTATCAGACATTACCTCAAATTTTCACCTATGTGAATTTTCACCTATGGCACCTATGCCAATTACTAGATATACAGTTTTCGATATTTTGTTTTAATATTCGAAAGATTAATGCTTTGAATCTTTAAAACAAATTCGAAATATGACTTTAATTCGTTGAAAGAAGTCTTCATCAATCAATTCTTGGCAGAGAGTCAATCGTACTATTTATTTATCTACTTGGGCAAATCACTCATATTCTTATATGTATGTGACGAGAATTTCGTAGTTATTATTTGAAGCTGTTAGCATTTTCTAAATTATACATTATGCAGAATTTAAACCTACATGCAGCACAAACTATTTTCATTGTTTATCTTCATTTAGTTGTATGTAATGGATATTTGGTCCCCTCAGGGTTTCAAATCCCGTTCCACACTTCTCACCTCTACCAACAACAGTCTCCCTCCCTATCGCCTATTTCAGCTGGACCTACTTTTTATTACGGTGGGTTCCGAACCACCTTGGGCACCACAGTTTTTTAAAATAGCATATTCAACTATTTCCAGAGGTGCCGGGCGCGGGATTCGAACTCGCGACCGTCTAGTCGCAGTCGCGCGCTCTATCCACTGACCCACTGCATGCCCTTTTTTTATCTTTATTTAGTTAATAAGTCCTATTTAGTTTTTCAGTGCCAATAATAACTGATGCATGTTGTGCCAATAACTGTACCAAATGTGCCAATCACTGTACTATTTGTCTCACGATTGTTGTTCAATGAATTTTGTTGTATAATAAAAGATTTATGACTCTAAAAACTGTTTGATTTTGTAGAAAAATGTCAATTATAATGTCTTGGTTATAATAATAACAAGTTAAGCTCGTTTAAACATTACAGATTTTGGGTTATGGTGCCGATCATTGTACAGTTTATCCTATCTCGAGACGAGTGAAAAGTGAAAAGCCTCGCGGCCTAACCTCGCCGGATCGTTCCAATAGCCGCACGGCCGCTGGAAAAAAAGTGATTACGAAAATAGCATGATCCAATAGTGTGGTCCGCGTGCAGGCGCGCTTGTTAGTGTCATCGCGTTGCGGCATCCGTGTTATCGGAGTCGCGTGATTAATTGTATCAACGTATTGTAATTATCAAACTTATGGCGGAGTGTTGTAGACAGAGATTGGGCTCGGCAGTTTATTAGCCGTCGATAATTGAATGAATCGACATATCCGCGGGGCCGAGCTTGAAATTGAGTTGGTTTCGGTTTACTGTCGCACCGCGGAGAGCATTCATCGATTTTGCATACGATGCAATAATGAAATGCAAAATATTCGCGACGCGCGACGTAACGACAGCCGGCCGGTCATCGGGTGGAGAGAGACACCGTTCGTTCAGTGATAGACTGCGACTGCGTATATCGATCTGGCAGAGTTCTCGGTTTCGCCGATCGCGATTCTTTATCCGAAAGGAGCGATCGAACGATTCTACAGCACGGGAGAAGCTTAAACGGATCCCGCATTATTATATGGAAATAAAAATGTTAAATCGTACCGGTGAAAATTGAATTTCACTGATTCCGATAAACCACCTGATCTGATTGCACGGAGATTGCTTTCTACCCAATCGAGACTTCCGCTGCAGTTCTGCGGTCCAAGAACTGCGAAAATCGTCGAATCGATGGGAACTACCGTTAATCAATAGACATCAACGATTTCAACTGTTCGAAAGGCTCGCAAGGTACTTTTAAAACGATCTCTGAAGACTCTATTATTATCGATGCTGCACAGTATTGATATCGTTCATCGTTCGTTTCTCATAAAGAGATTCAGCGTCCTACCGATTTTTGCCTAATATACAATTAGGTGTGCGGATAAGTTCCTTCCCCCTTTTTTCTACTATCATAGCTGAACTGGGAAAAATACTATTTGAAATAGTAAAACAAAATATTCTATTTGATACAGTAATTTGCAGAAAATAAAATAATTCGTTTGAGGCAGTAATGTTTGAAAATAGTATCTGAAAATAATATTTTATTTGAAGAATATTGAAAATATTTGGACTTTGTCTTTATTTTCAATTTGAATTTTAAATATCGTTACTTAAAATAATGGTTCACATTCAATAGATTTATGAGTAAAAATAGTTTCCTGGTGATAAGATAGACTGTATGTTTATCAACAAACCTCAGTAGGTACAAAAAATACAATATTCTATTTTGTGTTTCAGATTATTAAAATCGAAATATTTTATTTTATGGTTTTCCGATTGTTAAAGTAGAAATATTTTATTTACGAAATTGTATATGTTATTTAAAATACTATTTTCTTTAAGCAAAAGAAAGTCGAAAATATTAATTAGTATTTAAAATATTTGTTTCGCCAAATAATGCCCACCTCTGGATCATAGCTTTGTACCGAATTCGAATTACTTCCCGATTTCGGTGCCATCTGAAGGAGCGTTCTTTTAGTTTTAAAGGGTGGGTCCGAGAGTTTCTGTCGATAGTTGCTCTCGATAGCCCTCTCAATACCGTTGTACACTGTCTTTCAGTCTCGAGAGTAACTCGCGATAGTTTTGCTCTCAGATGGTCACGCGCCTTAAGAAGAGTCATGCAAAACGATCAAATGTTCTTGAATAAAATTTTCTATCGCAATTGAGCTTGCGTCACCTTGAATAACTTTCATAAACAGGTCATTGTATTCGTCTTGAAACACACTATCAGAATGCAAATAAAAAACCATACCGTTCCGTTTAAATAAAAAAAAAAAAACAGAGTTGACCTTCATATCTCCATGACGTCTCCACATATAAAAAAATCAATGAACTCAGATTACGAGCTGAAAAGTAAGATTCAAAAGCAAGCGGTTTATTCGGGTGACCTGTTTATAGTGCCCCCCTGTATATTTCAAATTGAACAAAGTACAATTAAAGGCAAGGTTCAAGATAAAAATGTAAATAATCGTTGTGTTCGATTCGAGCGATTTTCGAGTGTTAATTTTCAGTGTCGCGTTATGTATAAGGTCAGTTTGCAATCTTAACTTATTGGCTATCTTAAAATATTTTTAAGTAAGTACGCCTGCTATATTCCTGCAGGGCCGCTGTGCGCGCACATGCGCACAGATCAGCAGCAGAAATCTCAAGTTCAGGATCTGCAGGTCGGGCCGGATTTTCTGCACATTTGCAAGATTGCAAGGGTGCGGGATTCGCGTGCTCATTTCGTGATAATACAAACACGGTTTTTTTCAGTATTCAAAAAGGCTAGATAAAAGATTCATCTAGGCCGTAATCGCCCTCAAAAGGGTGCCATTTGTGCTCCTTGCATGCGCATAAATATCCATTCAAAAATCGTCGATCTGAATTTAAATAAATATTACTTTTGTCGGTAAAATGGGAGACTGCTACATTGATGCGACCCGACCTGTATTTTCTATAACGCCTGTATTATATACATATATCTCAACCGGACAACCGGACTCTCGCGGTGTTGCCATTTTCTCTTCAGCATGGCTAGTATTAAAGTAGGCTGTGCCATTGGTTACATTAGTGTGATCGTGCTGCCCTCTCGGAAACGGGCAGAATCCCGATATTTCTGCAGTTGATCTGCGCGCGTATGCGCGCACAGGGGCCCGGCAGAAATTGAGCCGACTGGGCCTCGAGCAGCTCGAAGCGGTGCACGGTGTTCGGCCCGTAATCTGCAGGTCAGGGGCTCTGCAGGCTGGGCTAGGCGGCAGGCCGCACAGTGTCACGAGCCATTGACAAAAATTGGAAAAGTCACTGCTTCATATCGATTGAAAGCTATGTTTATACGATGTCAAAAAGTCCAAATAAATAATTTTTTGAAAAAAAAATTCAGCAGGAAATTAATTACTAGCGAATCTGTAAGCAAAAAATTGGAAGATGAAATAGTACATCAGTTCATAGCGTGACTTGTTTACGTTGTGTTATGAACAAAAGACGTTTGTAAGAAATAATCTTTTTAGAAAATGATGGCTAAGGGTTGGCTAATTATAATTCATCTTCAAAAATTTTGTAATACTTATGCGTAATATAATAATTAACCTGAAATGAAACCATTAAATTTTATTGGTTTCCCTAACCTTTAGAAGAGAATTAAAAAAAAAAACACCTCAAAACACTTTGGAGGTTTGATATTATGTAGTAAGATAGTATATTTTGATATTATGTAAATTTCAATTGCAATCGCTTGCAATAAACAGAGTTATTTAACAAAATATGTAGCACGAACTGGTCACCAGTCGAATACGTGGATATCCACTTGTAGAAATACATATAAGATTCGACTACGGTTATTGAATAAATAAAAGAATTTTGATATTACATACATTACAGATACGATTAAATAAATAGAAATTAATGTCCTAATAATCATTGACAATTATTGACAAGAAGGTAACACCCTCCGAGCTAGCTGATTTTTTAATATGCTGTCCAGATCATCACTCCGAATAATGCTATAATAATATATGCATAATCTACTTTTTATAAATTTGAAAAACACGTTTCAGATATTCTTATAGGTTGCCAAGTTTTAGAGGTACACGCTGAGGCACACTCAGGATTTAAGATAGATCAATGCTATTGAATTGGAAGTCAGTAATAAAGTAATTTTCGAGCCCTGACAAAGTATGATTAAAGAATGTTGAATTCAGAGTTCTATCATAACAGGCATTTCGTGAACCTGTGGGCCGTGCTGACTGGGATTGTATGGGCTAACTAAAGGGATTTCTATTGGTGAGTAGGCGGTGCATTTTAGACGTCGGAGTACGGGTGCTTTGGTAAAACTATGTTCAGTGTATGCAATTAATTAGGTGCGAAGGATATGGGAAAAAGATACGGAACTAAACTATTTGTTTGTATAACAAGATTACCCTGTCAATGGGCTCTCGCTCATGAGAAGTCAATGGACTCGGTCACGAGAAGCCTCGAAGTGGTGTCTGGTGACACCGAAAATTTTTGGGACCGTCAGGGTCGCGTCGAGTGTCTCGAGCTACTGCAGCGGACCTTGTCTAAATAACTATAAATCTCACGTTCGGTCTGCTTGGAGACCGAACAGGGAGGAAGCACGAATTCAGGGGAAAAAGTTAACCTCTCTCTGCCAGTGGCGGGGATTAGCCACGTGACATTGTGACGCCTTGGTGGAAGTGCGAGGAGAGTGTCATAGAAGGGGAAGGTAAAGTAGGGACACAACTCTTTTCGTTTTTTATCATTTAAATCGCTTGACAAAACCATTTGAAAATTCAACAAAGGTTTTTGAAAGTTCAGAATAGTTTTCAAACAATCTATATACCTACTCTCTATTGTCAAACGCAGATTCCATTTAAAAGAAACATATTCATCATTCTCTTGCGTCCTCTCGTGTCATCTCAGTGATTTTATCTGAAATACGGATCGCTTGATAATGTTAATATGTAACTATGAGAATGTTCGAAGGACGTAGATGTTTTGAAAAAAAACTCTTTAATGGATCATCCCTCTCCCCCATCATGTGATTCCCGAAAATGGAGTTATCAGTCCCTATTCAAAATTTCTGTTCGAAATATGCTAACCGCTCGTTTAAAAAAGTCAGTGTAACGTGCAGTTATGTCCTTTTCAGGGACACAGTGGTCCTTCCTGCGGCTCGTCCGCTGGTACACAAAGGTGGAATCCATGTTTCGAGATCGCCTCGTTACCCCGATCTCGGCTGATTGCGTATTCTTCCGAAATAAACGCGCGCTCGTCGTTATTTCGAATTAGCCCGGATACGAGGAAAAGCTCGTTCTCCAGCGATTTATCGAAATAGAATGAGCGTAACGAAGAGCTTACTACCGGGCCCGGGAAATTGCCGCGAGTTCCTTGGCAAAGACAATTCAGCCCCGCTCCCCTCCCCCCCCCCCCCCCGTAAATAACAAATAAATATCCTGCGCGGAATTGTCCTGGCTGCGTCGTCGCAGTTCGACAATGGGAACGGCGCGGCGCGCGGCGCCCGGAATTCCCGGAATTCCCCTGGAAACAAATTCGGATTTCCCTGGAAATGATTTTTTTCCGGCAACAACACGAGTTGAAGATTCGAGTTTTATTTATCCGTTTCGCGGGGCCGACGACTTCTTGTATTCTCAACGAGGATTTTAAGCGAACAGCTAATTACCTAATGGCCAGATGAAGGAAATCCTATAATCTGCTCGACGGGACAACCAAAAAATGCCGAGAGAACCTGGAACAGACTCGCTAGAGACGAGAAACACTGGACTGTATTATTCTCTGTTTTATTTCGTTTCGTAAGCTGTTAAAATATTAAATGCTTTTTCGTTTCATTGAGCTACTGTCATTGTTTGTTGCCAGTCTTTCTTGTGAATGGTACCTTTAAAATGTATTTCTATAGTAAAAGATAATATGTATTATATATAATAATATATAAATAAAAATATAAATAAATATAAATATATATTTATTTATATATATACATAATAAAAAAAAAATATAAATAAAAAAAAATAAAAAAATAGGACACTTGAAATTAAGTGGAATTGCCAGTTTTAATGGACCCGAATTTGTTAAAAAAAAGTAGAGCTCCTTGAATCGTGATATTTTTTCATAGAAAAATAAACACATGTGCTATTGTAACAGAAACTTTGGAAGCGCATCTGTCATGCACGCATTTAAAAAAAAATAATCATTGCATAATGTAGAACACCCCAAATTAGGGTGGGTTCAACTGATCAATTTGTTGTTCTTCAATTTGTTCATAAAATAAAGCCCCCTGAATTTTGTAATTTTATCCCCAGGAAAAACAGTATTTCAAGAATTTTTATCTGAAAAACTAATTGTCGGATCGGACTGCTCCTTTTTTTTATTTTACTCAGAACGATTTAATGTTTATTACAAGATTTTTCTCACGAAAAAAATTGATCGTATAATATGGAAAATTTTAAACAAATTCATATATTCGTAGGCACACATTTTTCCCAACAAATATCGAACTCTACAAATTCGAGCTGTTCGCTATAAATGTTTGCAAAAGCAATTTCGCAAATAAACAAACATCGCTGTCTCTGT
The DNA here is from genome assembly GCA_916610235.2 of Lasioglossum morio. Classification (NCBI taxonomy): domain Eukaryota; kingdom Metazoa; phylum Arthropoda; class Insecta; order Hymenoptera; family Halictidae; genus Lasioglossum; species Lasioglossum morio. The sequence goes on along the minus strand of OU744329.1, from coordinate 1,462,002 downwards.
TTAAAATATTTTCGACTCGCAGAGAAAAAGCTGAGTAGACAAAGAATATGAATTAAACGTCAGCGCTTGTCTGACGAGTTTGAATTCGTAAATTTCGTCTTTGATGTCCTCCGATTGGAGGAAAGGGCTCCAATCAAGGTCGGTGAAACTGCATGGGACTTTATTTTGATCGCGTAAAGCCACAGCTAAGCAGAAAACTTTCGGAACAATTGAATTCTTCGCGATTAATCGAATAAACGAAATCGACTCCGTCCGAGGAAGGATCGGGCATGATTAGGGGCTCCGTGGAGCTTAATTATTTTACAGTTGAGAGCGTCCTTCACTATTGTGCACCCTCTTCCAAATCCTGTGGGCTCCTCTTATCGAATTCTCCAAGCCAGTTCGGCTCGCAGTCCTATGAGAATCCTTTGGAAACAACGAAATCTTAAGCTGTGCCGATTTCATTATCCGCCTGCGATTAGTCGACAGTATCGACTACTTTCTACCCCTCGAAAATTAGTCAAATCGTTCGATTTCAAACTGCCCTTTGCAACTTCCAAAGAATATTTGTAATTTAATGATTGCGTTACAAGAAAAAAGTCACACAAACATCATAACTAGACGCCGGATTTCATGCATCAACAACAAACATGAACAAGTACGATTTAAAATAGTGAAAATATTCAAAGATTTTAAGAGTATTAACTCTCATCCGTCCCTCATTTCACGAACCGAATCTGTCCCTCGGTGTCAAATCGACAAACTGGTAAATTATAGTTCACATAACAAGGTAAACATTTATTTTTCGATATGTTATTTACCCAAAAACTGATTAGTTAACATTTACATCTTCGGTTTTTCGGTTATGTGTTTCGCATTTAAAAAATTCGAAGGCACGAAGTTTCGAGCTTTGCGTGCACAAATAACAGAACAGTATAACTTATTTCGGGAAAAACTGTGTCAAATTGACACGAGGACGGATGAGGGTTAATATATTATTTTCACCACATTCAACTTATCAATGAAGAATATAAATTTATAATATTCAGCTCCTGCGTCTTGTGATTGATGCACAAACTTTTCATTTTGCACAAATATCCGAAGTGTCTAGTCATAACCATCAATCTGCTCAAGTTTTGCCGACTTGCAGACTAGTGGTGCAATCGGAATGTTGTCTTCGTGATAAAAAAGATGGAGGACGATTGTAACATTTGTCGCTGCATTCAGGAGAGTCCACAAAATTATTCTGTGCAAGAAACATGTTCACAGCTGCTACGGTTGCAGCGCAAAAAACTCGCAAAGTTGGAATGTTCGTATCCAGCAAAAAGTCTTGACTGTATTCGGTGGACCGAAAGATAGATCGAGTTAAATTCAAACGTTTATAACGATGTAAAGAAACATGTATAGTGAGTGTGCAAAGTATTCGTACACCTTTTAAAAAACAATAACTTTTTTATAGTTGTACCAAACGATCGAAATTTTTATAATCAATTAGAAGCATTGGTTGACGAGATGATGTGCATAGAAGATTTTCCAAAAATTATAATTTACCAGGTTACGTGCACAAATGAAAAAGCCATTTGTTTAAACTTATTTACTTGGGCCCTCAATGAAAATTTAAAATATTGTATGTTTCGTAGATCTATGTATGTTAGTTACGAGCATGCTGAAAATTTCATTCAATGAAATTTAAACGAATGCTTCTAATGAATTATACAAAATCAGGTCGTTTGGTACAACTATAAAAAAAGTTAGTAGTTCTTGAAATGTGTACGAATGCTTTGTACACTCACTGTAGTTGCATTTTGGAGAGTCTGCAGAATCGTTGTATGCAAGAAACATTTGTGTAGCTCTTATGCAGAGCTGGGGAAAATGATATTTTAAATAGCAAATAATAAATAATCCTATTTATTTATTTTAAAGAATCTATACAATTTTGAAAATAAAATATTTTATTTGATACAGTAATTTTTTAAAATAGTATTTTATTTGAAGAATATTGAAAATATTTGATATTTAAACAAAAGATAAAACGAAAACGTGGCAAATAATGATATAGAAGTTTCTTATATTAAGTACTTATATTTCTTCTTGAATTTATTGCTAAGATAAGAAATATTAAATTACCTATAAGTAAGTAATGCGATTTCTGAAAGTATTAGGTATAACGACGCAAAAAATACAATATTCTATTTTGTGTGTTCAGATTATTCAAATAGAAATATTTTTTTATTTTGTGGTTCCTATTGTTAAAATAGAAATATTTTTTTTGTGTTTTCGATTGTTAAAATAGAAATATTTTATTTTCGATTGTATATTGTATATCTTATTTAAAATCCTATATTCTTTAAGCAAAATAAAGTTGAAAATATTAAATAGTGTTTGAAATATTTGTTTCGTCAAATAATGCCCACCTCTGCTCTTACGGTTGAATCATAAAAAAATCACGAAGTCGAGGATTCGATTTTTCTGTGCATAATAAGTTTCCGTTATACCGCGTTAAGTCGGAGCTTGTTAAAACGATTATGGCTACAGAGAAAATATATTTTTGTACTCGGGAGAGTGTTCGAGAGTCGTTCTGCGTGAGAAACACGTTCGTAGCTTGTACGGAAAGCTGACGGGTAGCAAAAAGTGTCGAAAATTTCTATGGCCGGCGGATCGAAAGTTGCAGCCAACTAATTAGCCAATCAAACAGCTTATTAATTAGCGTCCATGCGTCCCACGCGATGACTGAGTAGTTATTAGCAGACGTTCGTGTTACCAATACCCTCGGGTGACACGAAATTCGACGTATTGCCATGCACGCATCGATTTTACGCGTATTGATGCACGCCGGGCCAGATTACCGGCTCCCCTGTCGCAGTGCATTAGTTCGATCGATTGAAATTACGGCTTAATACTTTCATTGTTGCACATTCATTACCAAAAAATCAATTCTGACATGTTCCCCGGTAATAAAGCGAAATATTTCCTATTTTAAACTTTAACAGATAATTGAATCTCGGAATGATACCGATAGGACGCCAAATATGACGTGATTAACTCGATCCGTTTACTAAGTACTGGGACATTGGTGAAACTTATTTGTCTCTAACGATATTTAATCAAATCTCTACCAGCATATCCGTCACATTTTTCTGATTAAAATGAGTACAAACACGATACAGTTTGGAAAATAAGTACTCGTTTTATCCACGACACAGAATAATCTCTATTATCCGAACATATGCTAGATTAAATACATATAAATCGAAATTTCTACCGATTTAAATTTAACTGCGCGCAAATGATAAATTTTTAAATTATCAGCTCTCGGATAATACTGTCCAACAAATTTCAACTTTCTTCATGTTTCCAAATAACTGTTGGGTGTATCTTATAGACATTTTCGCGCTGATTCCGAATCCGGCCTTAATTTTTCTCCTACACGCACAGTTTTTGAGAAATTTGGTATTACTATTGCACATCGCAGGATTCGGGAAAGTCTAGAGAATCTTTTGCTGAAAAGAACAATATTTGTAGGACAGTGTGGCTGTTAAATTATATAATTATATTAACTAAGCAACAATAAAAAAAATCAGCTGGTTAGTAATCATTTTTGATGACCTCGTTATCGATACATGTTGGAAGGAGGGGACTCGTTGATCAAACCATACATTTTGTAGGACAAATATTTTTTCGAATAATTTCGATAATTATCTTGAGATTGAACAAAAGAAACCCAGTTAGTAATAAATTTTGGAGAATCGTCAAATCGACATATGTTATCCCTGCTACCCCTGTTAGCTACCACAATCGAGGTACCACAAGAGAAAATTGTTGGGTGTCTTATGAAAATGAAGCTACTCCCGGAATATTAGCTTGATAGTAATAACTTGTAAAAATGGTCGGTGGATCCTGGACTAATAGTAATTATAATGTAAATAGTATTTTCATAATGTTTCGATTGCAATTAGGGCCGCGAGTGGTTCGGCGTGTGTGTTGTATGGCGAAAACGTGAATTGGATGAATATTAACTGAGATTGTTGCGTGAGTAGTTGGAGTCGCATTACGCCGGTAACACGCTGAATATTTCAGCACTGCCGCAGAAGACCTGAAATATTTAACTCGCAATTAGTGCTCCTAATTGCCCGCTATTAGCCGAACAAAATGCTCGAGCGTTTACGCGTTAATGCCAAGTCGGTGCAACCAAAAACGCGCTTCCGTTTTCACCTTTATCTCAATTGCTTTTCCAGATATTTCATCTTTGAGGAAAAATCAGACTTTCAACTTTGTGAATATTTTCTGCTTCAACCGTGAAAGCTATGCAAATTCTTCTAGCATAGAATGGTTCTATAAACTCTCCGAAATGTAACTATATAGTTTGTACACCCTTGTAAACATTTAATCGCGTTCAAATCAAATTTAATCGATCACATTTTCATGAGATGAATTGAATTTCCTGGTTTGAGAATTGTTTCTGTGACTATTATAAAAGCTGCATTCAAATTTCTTACATAGAACAATTCTGCAGTCTCTCTTGAATCCAAGGATATACGCTAGAAGTGTCCTACATCTTTTTTACGTCGGAGACAACCCTCCGAAAGCACCGCTGGATTTGGCAAGCCAGCGGAAGCTGAGCGAATAGATTCATAGACCTATTTGTTTGCTGTTTTCTTTTTTTTCGGGTTTTAGTATACGTCCAGCGATCTGTAGAGCCATTCGAAGCAGGATAACGATCTACATAGATATTTCGGGACACGTTCCGAAACTCGTACGAGTGACAACACGTCGTGCGATGAAATTGTAAATGGTCTCGTGGGACGAGCCGCGAGACTCGAGACTTTAAGTACCGTGCGATATAGTTACCGGGGGAAAGTTGTTCGTGACCGTGGAGCACCGGCACTCCACTGGGGGTAAAAATACACCCCTCGCACGCTATAGTGCGCTGCGCTGCGAGAAAGTAATCAGAGTTGCGAAAATGAGACCTATTGATCCTTAGAAAAGGCTCTAGAGACTTGCAGAATCGTCTACCAGAGCGGGAAAAAATTGTTGCAATGTTTCGCATGACTATCGGAAAACTTTGAATACGGGGATCTTCGTGCATTTTTCTGAAAGGGATCTGTCAAAGTTTCAGGCCGGTACGAGCGAAACTGACGGGGTTGTTCGAGTTATATTAGATGGGGTAGAAATTAATTTTGCAATCATCCTTTTAAACATATATTTTTGATATTTTTTTATGATGGACACACAAGGTCTAATCCCCTTTCCGATGTTTCTTTTTTTGAAAATATTTTTTAAAATAGGCTATAAAGTACCCTCTTTCGTATAAGACAAATTCGAAATCGATCGATCTAATAGCCTCTCTCTGAAATACATTTTTGAAAAGGCTATTTTTTTAAGGACAACAAGATGTATGGAACGGTAATGCAGAAAAATTAATTTGTCAATCACGTTGGTCCACATACAACTCTAACCATTTTTCTACATACTCTGCAAGGTGTACCCTCTATCGTATAATAGAAATTAGAAGTCGATCGGTCGATCGACGTAATAGTTTCGATAGTAGGTACAATAAATTCTTGAAAAACGTTGTTTATACAAAGAAACAATTATGTAGCAACGGTGTACATAAATAAATTTGGCTTTAAAATTTAAATTTGTTTTTACGAAAAAAATGTTGAAACGTTGAAACGAATGTTACGAGACAAGATCGACCTCAATCGATCTCGTAGTTCGTGCGCAATAAATTCTCAGAAAAACCCCTTTTCCGCGTCCCTCTAAAATCAGCTCCCGCGTCCCGGCACCGGCACCGGCACCGGCCGCAACCACCAAAAACCCCGATTTATCGATCCCATTTGCCCAGCGACAGATATACGAGCGTTTAAACCGCTCGACCATGCGGACATTGCTGTTTACCCTTGAAACGGGGTCGTAGTCACGACTCGCGGGATTTGGCCCATTCATCCCGCCGTTACAAATATGTTAGTCATGCATAATTGCGCGCCGCGAGGACTTTGTTCAATGAGAGACGCCGAGGCCGCGGAATATCGGAATCCAATTCGTCCCAGGAAATATTAAACTGCTCCGTAATCCGCGAATCGCGCCGAATTCATTATTTCCCGGTGGCCTCGCGCTAAATATAAATCCCGCAGCAAATCCCGGTGATCGATGGATCACTGGAATGCGCTGCGCTCCCCTCCTTGCGCACCCTCTTCCACAAATTTTCACGCCACAAAACTGCAGTTCGAATTTTAAGAATTTACAATGAGATCGTCGATATTCTGAGAATCGATTTCACATTCTTCCAATATGCTGATTTGCAAACATTATTCTTACCGCTCCTCACAAATATTGACATCGCAAAGCTGCTTTTCGAATTTCAAGAATTTTCAATGAAAGCGCTCCAAGGATTTATCAACACATTGTTTCAATATGCTTATTTGCAAAAATTATTATTTTCAACGCTCCGCCTCTTGCAGTCTCTTTTTAAAATTTTAATGCCTTCAAACTGCTCTTTTTTACTCCTTTACAGTCCGTAGCAAATCTTTTCCACATTGTCTGTTTGCAGAAAATAGAACCAGTTTGAATACTCCCCCTTTTTCTCGCATTCTTCTTCGTATTTTTATAGAAAACGTGAAACTCTACTAAAAATATTCCCAATTTGAATGCTTCCCTCCTTACCACCGCCTCCAGAAAATCTGATTGCTTCGAATTTTGAAACTATTCCATAACGTTTAGGAATCTTCAATCGAAATATCTTATTTAAAACTGTACTAAAAGTGTTTCCAACATCTTTATTTGATCAGGGAATAATTCATATCTACAGCTGCTGAATTCTCTAAGAAATTGATAGTTTGAAGAAATTGAGAATGTGGTTTGCCCATTCAACAGAAACAGTTATTAGATTAATTCGTTTCAGTATGTTCTTTTAAATCTCTGGGGGCTCTGACGTTCAGGAGGTTTTGAAAGGGAGCTTAGGATTGTGCCTGGCTTTAGTGTAAGTCGATGTTATTTCGCAGGAATTGAACGAGAGATCGTTTTTCCTTATTTTCTCGGGTGAGAAAGTATCGAGAAAGACGTCGCGAGAGGATCACCGTTTCGAATGAAGAATCGCGGATTTCGTGGGATTCTACCAACAGGTGTGCTAGTTTCCGAGTATGCGCTTTGTATATTTTTGCTGTGTGGCCTCGTTGAGCGATTAAATAAACTACGGTTTCGCTTGAAAATCCTCGAATTTACGATCTTCTAAATGGAGAAACAGTTCTAATTCAGAATTGCTATCAAGACATTTTCTGGGGATGAAAGTAGAATATTGAATCTACAAAATGAGCTCAGGTACATTGTTCTATTATATCTATTATATTTTTCGAAGAAGCTACAGCAGGATCAATTTTTCATAGAATTAGGGGATGCATTTTTGGGGTTGAGAAACATCTTCAGCATTCTCATCTGTGTTTTACTAGGAAATTATTACAAACGAAAAAGAGAATTTAGTACGGGATGCAGGTAGAGCATTCAAGCTTCGAAATGAGCCTATGGACAATATTGTACATATTTTTTAAAAAAAGATACAGTGCGGAAAGTTTCTCAAAGGATGACGCATAGAGGAAGGACTTTTGGAATATAAAAAAATTGTTAGAAAAATAAATAATTTAGTGGAAACGAGAGTGGAATGTTCGAGCTTCAAAATGAGCACAGGTACGTTGCTCTAGGATATTTTTAAACAAAGATATAGTACGCTAAATTCTTCAAATCATTACCGCCACATGTTCACCCGTATTCCTATAAGAAAATTCTTATAAAAACAACTAATTTAGTGGAAACAAGAGTAGAATAATCGAGCTGAGAGGAACGAGCCTAGATACAATGCTCTACGACGGTTTTTGAGGAAGCTATAACACGTACACGGGTAAACTGGTCAAATTATTATATTCATATAGGGTGGCCGAGGGCGGAAAGTGCATTTCACTATATTTTTCGTGAAACGTCAGCTAACCGTTCCAATGCCTCTATCCACGTCGACGGATCGTATAAATTTCGTCTCCGACACCGTGTCGCAGACAAAGCGGGTCCCTTTCGACAAAAACAAAGCGGAAAAGAAAAGAAAAGAAAAGAAAAGCAGGCTCGCGAATCATTCTAAGTTTAGCCACAGACCGCGAGTGAATCAAGCCGGATCGAAGTCCGAGATCGCCGTGGCTGCCACGTGCTCCCCGCGCTAAGTGCATCAGCAGTGCATCAACTGCTCCTTAACATTCAAATTGCATTGGCGTCACCTGTCGCTCTCTCTCTCTCTCTCTCTCTCTCTCGCGCGCGCGCTCTCTCGGCGTGCGCGCGCGCTCGCGGCCCAAAAAAAAATATTCGACGACTCAATTTGAATAAATTTCGCCCGTGACGAAACTTTCTCGAGCATAAAATTAGCAACCGTGTTGGCCGGTTCGCGGCTTACCTCCTCAGATCCGGCACCATAAATTCTCTCCTCGGCGCACTTTCCTAACGAGATCCCCGTCGATCGTCCTCTGGGACCGCAATCTCCAAACTTCTCCGAGAGGGATCCACTTCGAGCCTCGATCAAGACGTTTTCGTTCTGCACTATTGACGATATCTAGCTGGAAGTTACTATGGGTCCTTTGTTGTAGGTAGTAGCTGTTAAAAGTTAAGCTTAGAGCTAAATTGGTACTTGCTGATTGATTGCGTCAGCGTCTTCTAGGTCTCTAGGCTTTTAGGATGTGATATGCTTCGATTGAATGCATCCTTATAGCTATTGCATCTTCGCACCCTTGTATTCTCGATCTTCGGACCTCTAAGCCACACTTTAATCCATCTTTAATCTCCTAAACCCCAGGCCTCTTGTATCCCCTAAATGATAACTCTTCAGGATTTTCTATTGCTGTCTGAACGGACGATGCTAGCTGGAAGCTCTACCACAGCAATTGCAATCTGGTCCCCCGAGTTTCCTGGCTTTTGGACTCCTCTGTTTTTGAAAAAGTTAAGTCTCCAGGCTTTGGCAATCTGTTCTTTTAACTTTCTAGACCCTCTATCCACTAAAACAATTGACTTTCTAGATCTTGACGTTGTTGCTGGCTCCTACAAAGAGTCCTCCCACAAGAAACATGCAACAAGCAACAAACAAAGAACACTGGCTGGTGCTCGATTATATTGGCGGCACCCTGCTTTTCTAACTTTCTAGAGCTATGGACCACTCTGTCCTCTAACAAGATCAGTTAAAATCAGTTTTCGACGCCGAGGCGCAGTTTGCACATTGATCTTAGCTTTCTAGGTCCTCGGACCACCGAATCCTCTAAGTAGATCAATTTTGAGATTCACCAGAGTTTTCTACACCCTGTGTCTTTCGATTTTCCACCTTCTGGATCCCTCTATCTTGAAAGAAGTTGACTTTCTAGGGTTTCACGCTGTTGCCAGGTGTTCCTCTCACACGAAAACTCACGAAAATCACTGTCAGTCTCTCTCCGTCACACTGTTCGCGGCCTCTTCTACCGTGCCAGGTCTAGCACTCTTCAATCTTCTTAGAAGTCGAGTTTTGTGGATTTAGAACTGTAGGTTACCACTCTGGCGTCTCGGAAGTGTATGCTGTGTTGCCACTCGAGTGAGACTGTCCAGGAGAAAAAGTTTTTCCACGGGTGGTAGATGGGGTGTGTTAGCACGTGACAGTTTTTGTCGGGGAATCACACGTGTCACGGGAGATTATTGGGCTTTGTGTGTGCGGCTTGACAAATGGTCCACCGCATATGGCGCGTCGCGCACGACTGAGGCCAGATTTCGCCGCCACCATCCGCTCCCGAGGATCTACCCCCACCCCGTCGATCATCCTCGATCCCCTCGATCCTCCCCCGTGTGCTTGCTTGCTTGCTTGCTTGCTTGCTTGCTGCTTCCTCGCCCCGTTTCCACGAGTGGCGTTACTCTAGCAGTAGCACGCAGACTCCGTTTCCACGACGCTTCTTGGTGCGAGATGACGGTACTTCTGCCTCAGGTGTGCTCGTTCCCTCCCTCCGCGACCAAGTATCTACTCCGGGTCTCGTCCGTTTCATTTGGGTAATTAACGACGGTGGATTTTATTGTTTCGCTCGAATATCGACGACGCGGCACGGCGTTTTCACAATTCTCACGCGGTCCGGGTGACGTGGCATATTTCTTGATGCGCTGCCTTTCTTGACGACAGTTTACTTTCTGATAAATAGACGCGGATCTTTGTGCATTTACAGCGTAAGAACATTTTCAAAACATATTGTAACACGAAATTCAATAGAATTTGCTACGATTGTGACTCACTTGACAATAAGATTTTATTGGATTCCATTTTCATCAAATTGGCCTAAAAAATTGCAAATTGCATCAATATCCGCAATCTACTGATAAAGAAAGGTGCACGAAATATTAATTTAGGAGCCGTGCCGTGTTGCTCAAGATTTTTTCTAATAATCCTCAAGCTACCCACGTCCTAATAAAACAATTATTTATAAAGCAAGGGGGTTTAAAATGCACGCTATGAGATCAGGAAATTTCCTCATGCTCAACAGTCAACACGATGCTCCACGAACGTCGACGCAAACTATCAAATGAACAAAATATTTTTCAACACTTTAATGTACATATGTAGATGGACAACGTATAGTTGTTTAAGTCTCTAACCATATTGCTTGTCCAGAAATAATTAATCGAGGAGCCCCAAAATGTACTTGTGAATCAGAGTTGGACAAAAAATTAATCGCCAATTGACGACTAAATTTCTACTTCCATCGTTAATCGCAATTAACGATTAAATACTGATTAATCGTTAATTGCGATAAACGATTAAATTTCTACTTTAGTCGTTAATCGCGATTAACGATTATTAATCGTCAATCGGATAATTGATTAATAATTAACTGTCAATTCTCCATCCGCTCTCTGCTCCCTCTCCCTCCATCCCTCCCTCACCCTCCATATTACAATTTATGGATAGACCGTATGGTGATTAACTTCAACAATTGTTTAAATCAGTCTTCGATTTTTCGATGATTTCTTCGTTCAATCAACGATTAACGATTAAGTTCATCAATCGATTGAAACAATCGCCGATTTTTCGACGATTTCATTTTTTAATCGTACACATTAATTGATCAATCATGATTAAAATTTTAATCGATTATTGCCCAACTCTGCTTGTAAAGACTTATGCTCAACGCTGCACGAACACGAGCGTGAACTTTCCAAGGGACAAAATGGTCTCAAATCCTCAATAGACGCGGTTGAATAATGTACGGTGTCGTTTCAGTCGCGAGTAATATTGCATTTCAACAAGAAATTCCAGAAACACGCATTAGCGCCTCGACCGCGAGAGTTCAGCTGACAAATTACTGCATCTTCGACGGTTGGCGCCAAGATAAATTCCGATGCCGCAGATATAACTGATCAGATAACATTTTACATTCGTTATCACTCTCGTCCGAGCGTCCTCAATCTCGCCAGTACCGTTCAGCGCGTCGAATCGTCGAAAACGACAAGACGGAGAGGCATTGAATTCATTATACGACGATCCCTCGTGGCATCCAGGTGTATGTTTTTATGACAGCGATTGAGTCGGACGAGTGCGTTTAAGCCGGTGCGGCAGTCTCGCGTGTAATGGAGACGCTCGGACATTCTTCTTTCTCTCGTTTCTTGTGGGTGTTGTAAATTAGTCGAGGTTTATCGCGTTCCACGTCTCTGTCGCGTCTAATACGGGAACTTTATGTCTCCGGGGGCTTCAGTGCGGTCTTGTAGATGCTCAAACTCTCAGATAACCGACTGTCAGGAGCTCTGGGAAGATCGTCTATCGATTTGATTCATTCAAAAGTCAATTCTTTCATTCGTTTTATCTCCTTGAGGCTCATGAAACGAGTCGCCGAAAACGGCAACTTCGTTGTTCATAGGAATTCCAGGTGAATAATCTTATAAAATTGTCGAGTATTGTTTTGGTAATTATTTACAAAAGGTCTGCGTCAAAATGTAAACAAACGCCGCACCGGGACATGCTTACGTTGCTGCGGAGCGTGCAGGAATACGAAAAATTCAATACAGTATTAGAGATAGTCTTTTGCAAATATCTCAAAAACTAAAAGCGACCCACCTATATTGGAAAAGGAAAAAGTTGGTCAGAATATGATGCTGCATAACATATTAAAATTTCATCAAAATCGGAGTACGCAGACCTTTTCTAAATAATTACCAATTTATTACGGGAGTAGTAAGCGAGATAGAGTGAAAAATCTGTTCGCAATATGTTCAGGCATGATCGTATAGTATAAACAAATTTTTGTCTTTGCCATACGGTATACTTGACGATGACGGACGTATTAATTGTGAAACGAGTTTTTCATCCAGTCTTTTGTCACTCCGTCGATCAACTCCAATTTATAATAAAATCCACGCGATGCAGGATGCAGCAAAAAATTCATGAACAATACCGCATCATGACCGAGTACACTGTAAAAAGTTTTTCCGTCCTAAAGTGGTTTAGGTCTCCCGTAATAAATTCCCGAAAATGACCCGTGCGTGTTTTAATCAGATCCCCGTCAAAGAAAATTCGCCGCGCGGTCCACGGTGTTTTACATGGGCTGGAAACGGTGGACCCAACGAAAGAGTGTCACGTGACCAGCAACGAGGGAGAGGATTTTCTTGTTGCACTCGGATTTCCCGGCGCGCGGCGCGGCGCGGCGCGTCGCGGCGCTCCGTTCCGCGGAATAAAAGAGCCCGAGATATAAAGCCGCTCGACAAGAGATTCCACGGGGAGCAAAAATTACACGTGGCGCTATCAACTAAAATGAAAACCATTTTCCCGAGGTTGGAGCAGGTGCAAGCCACGGCGGGCACGCAGGATAAGTAAGATCTACAAATTTCATGCGAGTTCGTGCCATCTTTTCCTCGAGATTGACTATGCTTGTTTCGCGAGAATTAACGAGCACAACGCCGCCTTTCAAGATTGCCCCTGTCACGGAAATTCCGTTTGTGACACCCTCGCGCAGTGTATTAGTCCTCGTCCCGTCCCGCAGGAGCAGTTTTCCTCCAAGTTTCATCCAAGTTTCGATCCTGTTAGACCGTTTCTCCCAGACCCGTCCGATAGAAGTCCCGGGACGAAGTCTGAACGAGCAGCGAACCTCGCGATACATACAACGGCCCTCTGCGATTATCCTTCGGCACACCGAGTTATCTGCGACCCACCTGATGCGACCCACCACGCAATTATGTAGAACGCTCCAACTCACTCTCGAGCTGTCGAAGCAGTCCGATTGCTCGCGAATCTATTTTTCCGCCGTAAAACAACAGGCGAACTTGACCACGTACAGTCACTCCTGTTACGTCCTAAACTGGACCTTTTGAGATAAAATATAAAATTTTAAGATTTTGATGTTATTAAAGATATAACCCAGTTTTTAACCTACCTGCATTCATCGGCTTCGGTTCGGGTAATTAGAGGATTTCTTAGAACTAATTGGCCTTGTTGGTGAATTTTGGAACGTAGAGATCGAACTCAGGTATTCAAAATGATTCGAGAATATGCTTTTAGATAAAAGAAACATGTAACAAGATACATTTTATGCAGCAAATTTCGGATACATAGAATTATTAGAACCTTATTATAAATTGTTAGTACCTATTTACCGAGAGTTGATTTCGCTTTCGTATATCTTGATCGCTTCCAAGATTCGTTTTTCTTGTTGATAATGATAACGATGATGATGATTTTTGGATGTGGTAAGCAATCCAGCGGGTGTACACGCTATCGATATGATTTTTATAAACTCCAATTTATCTTGAGAAAAGAAAAAAGAAAGACAAACTGACAATATAATATAACTGATTGTTTCGACGAATACAGAATAAGAATTTCGAATGGCGACTGAACTAGACTGACTGACTTTCTACCAATAACTGAACTCATCGAAGACTGGACTGACTGTCCTGATGATGAGCCATCCTTTTATAGATTCATCAATCCATTGTTCTAGGCTTAATCTTCCTAGGGTGGGTGCATCCTGATCAATTCTTCGTAATCATTTTTCTTCTTAATCTCTTCATTACCTACGTTTGCATTTTGATCGGATGTTTAATTTTCTATTCGTTTTTATCATTCTCTTGGCTAGATCAAGTGGCTCTACGCATCTTCTTGGCTAGTTAGTCACCAGTCTATTGTTCATTGATTATTTTCTGCGTTTCTTCTACGCAGTATTTATTCTAATTTCTTCTGGACTATCTTTTACATTCTTCGGTATACTAATTATGATATTTGATGTCATCATTTGCCCGTGAATACAAACAGAAATTCGGAAAGAAATATAATATACATGATTGAATAATTTATCAATAATTAATAATGGCTGAACCACCGGACGTGACACTGCCACTAATATTCGGACACTCTTAAAAAGACGTTAATTTTTTTAATATTTGTACTATACGTTTTTTTGAACTTTTTTGGGAAGCTAGAGCAATTAGTTTGCTACAGGATTGTATTGATCGGAATTGTAGAAATAATACTAAAAGTTGCATTTTACGTTTTGTAAATTTATATCAATTATATGCACTGAGTAAGTTTCATCGAAATCGATTGATGCCGAAAAAACGACAGGCATTGAAAGATGTAAGAATCATTAGATTTACTCGAATTATAGGCCGAAGATCGTAAAAATTTACAATTTTTACCATCTCCAAACGTTGCGGCTCATTGCAACGTCACCCGATTTTAACGAAATTTCCAGAATAGGTTTAATCGACACAAATCTACAAAACGTAGTTTTGAAATTTTTGCAACTTTTAGAATTTTTTCTGCAATTCCGATCAATTGCAATTTCTGACAAAATATTTTTTCACATCCTGTAGCAAACTAATTGCTCTAGTTTGCCAAAAAAGTTCAGATCGTATAGTACAGTATTACAAAAGTTATCGTTTTTTTAATAGTGTCCGAATATTAGTAGCAGTCACTGTATTTTGTGGATTTTTTTCAGTGAAACTATCGAACCTTTCGCACTGGTACACGTGTGATTTTTATAAAGCAAAAATAATCATCGCTACGTCAGTTGTATTTTTGGTTTTGAAAGGTGATTTTTAATTATATTTTGTGAATCTTTCGCCAACACACTTGTAACACTTTTCTTGTTAAAACGAGTACGAACGCGGTGCGATTAGCACCAAATTTACTTGTTTAATCCACGATAACATAGAACCTCGATTATTCGAACTGACGATATCCGAATTCTCTATTTAAAGCGGTCATATCGAAATATAAAAAATTGAATCCAGCACATGCCCTACCGATTAGTCTGGATAGTCAAGATTGTATTTCATTGTGGATTAAACAAATGAATGTGATTCAAATTGTATCGTGTTTGATGTCGTTTTAAATCAGAAAATTAAATAGTTTGTTTCATGCATTGGAGACCTAACGCGTCAGCAGCTTCAACAATTCTTACCGACTCAATAATTAAAAGTATCGTTATAGAAGAAAGTACTGGGATGTTATTTAATCTTTGTTTGAACAAGGAAACACACATTTTTATACAAACATTGGGGAGTTAGGGTAGCCACGAAAATAGTTGAAGTGTCCCATTCCCTGAAAACAGCGGAAACTGAATATAAAAAATGTTTCTCAACGTAGCAATTGAAAATATTGTGGCAAGAAAAGAATACAGTAGTGTTCGACAAATGGATGTGGGTCAAAAATGACCAGAAAAATGATTGGAGTGTCCCATTCGCTGAAGATAGCGGAAAATCAATATGAAAAAATTGAAAAAAAATGTACTAATAAAAAGTATGAAATAATTTCCATTTAATTTACTTATATAAATAAAAAAACACACCAAGTGTTATAAAATTGATTAAAAGAAAATATTAAATATAACGCAATCTTTTCGGAGGAGGCGCAAAATTAAAAATTTTCGATAATGAAAATTACGAAAAACCTAACCTAACCTCCTCCTTTTTCGAAGTCGGTTGAAAATGTTTCTCAACGTAGCGATCGAAAATATCGTTACAAAAAACAAAATACACTAGTCAGAAATGACCCACACCAGTATTACACTAATCTTATTGACTGTCGGCCGACCGACGCGACATGGGCTCACCGCTACTGCGACGGATCACGCGAATCACTTCCCCGGCATACATAGCATATACAGGGATAAACAGAGAAAAATAGATTTGTCGAAGAAAAACTGAGGAATTGGATAGCCAGAATAATGTTTGAAGTAGCCTCTTCTCTGAGCACAACAGAAACCGAACATAAGTTGTTCCGCTTAACACTTGAAGGTATCGTTCTAAAAGAAAAATACAGTCACGTTCGCCAGGCCTTTATCGAATAAGGAAAAATATTTTCCTACGGAGAATTGCGACGGTGTCTAGTAAAAACATGAGTTCACGTTCACTAGGCAACAATGGCAGATAAAATGTTAAAAAGGCGGGCATTCTGGTGGATTTCACGGGTCGTCGATGTTGAAGACGCAGCTGTGCGAATAGGGGATCGTAACAATGATCGAGGATTCGGGAAAACCCATCGCGGAAGTCCCGTCGTGCGAAAGGAGATCGGAATTTGGGCGCGTGCGCGCGCGCACGCTGCAGCCTCTTATTAACGGCATGGACCGAGCCGAGTCCGAATAATCTGCAGGAACGATCTTCTCGACAGCCTATAGATCGTATCTGGAGGGTAGTATATGTGGCAGCACCTACGAGAACACTTACGGTCCTAATTATACGAGCAGGCACAGAATCCCAGCTTAAAAGCTTTATATATATATATATATATATATATATGTATATAGAGCGGCTTGATGTATCGCGGGAACGTTTAGCGGCAACCGCATTTACAAACACCGGCCGAGAGACGCCAAAGATAATCGTCCTGCATTTAGCTTGCCCGAGAATTATAGTTAACCCTGAAACACCCGTCGCGAAACGTAACGTAAATAAACATTTCACACACGGTTCTCTGCGTTTCACAGCCGCGTGCAGAGTTGCTACAAGATATTCGATTGACAAGAAAGTAATTTCGATACTTTCAGGTGAAACACAGCAGAATATTTCTATTCAACCAGTCAACTATAATCAATAAGATGTTCTCCTTTTTGTTCGAATCTTTTGCAGAAAAGAATAAATAAGAAAATATTTTATTGATTTAATCGAGTTCATCGTTTCAATAAAGACATTCGGTTTTATCTCATTGTCAGATTTAAAATTACCGAAATTGCTTTCTCGTCAAGACAATATCGAAACGATCATTCTCTCGGTTCTCAAGTCGAAAAATTTCTTAAAGTCGCTGGCGACGGCGACAGCGACGGCGACCTAATGTATCTTTTCATAACGGATCCTTCCTTTTGACTAGTGCAAAAAAAAAATTATTTCTGCCACTGGAAATCTATCTTTTTATCAACATTTCTAAACGTCTCTTTTACTATCCCACGATTCTCTGAAGAATATCAAGCAATTCGAGATAAAAGGATCATATCTCTAATTCTCCGTTTGATATTAAGGAGAGGGGACTTTTGAGCAGGGCGCGGACGGTACAAGTCAACTGGAGGATCACTGTGACTCGGTGATATAGTTCTCTAGACTCTCCAGTTCGCCCGAACCCGCGAACTTCGCGGGAAACGCCTCGGAACAATCCAAACTCTTATCATACGATTGCGAGCGAAAGTTTCCGTCTGACGGCGGCGAAATAAACGCGCCGCTCTGAAATAAAGTTAACCCGCCTTCGACCCGCTCCAACCCATCCCCATCTAACCTCTGCGCACCCGCCATCTTGTGTATCGCGACCGTCCAAAATTCAGAAACTGCTACAGAACGTGGGAAACAATTCTCATGCGGCGAACTTTTCTGGCATGCGACAGAAGCATTGGGTCATCCGATAAGCAATGCGGTTTTTCCAGCGGTACACTCTCTGCTGGAACCCTTGGACTACTACATCCGTGCCAAAAAAAAATATTTCTGCCAAGATCTCGTAGCAAGATATTTAATTTTCTTCCAAATATTTACGGTTTCTATGAAATGTATTTTTATTTGAAACAAAGTGTTCTATCACGTGAAACACTCTAAATTAGGGCGGATTTATGTCATCGCTTCGTGTAATTCTACTTTGTTTAAAAACTATAGTGCTTTGTAGTTCAATCATACGTGATATAAAAAAAAAATGCACGTGTTTTCTTTGGAAGGGGCACTTATATTCCGAGTCTAACCATGACGGTCGCATTTTTATTAAAAATGAAGTGTTGTATGATGTAAAGCACCCTAAATTAGGAGTGGTTTAAGTCATCACTTTCCAAACTTTGAATTTGTTTGAACGCTACAGGCCTCCGAATACTGATAACTTTTAACAGAACAGAGAATCATTCTGGTTTCGTTTGAAAGAAATTACACAGGTCTAGCCTACCGTAAATAAATATTTTGGTGAAATTTTCGGAAATTTCAATGAAATTAATGAATTTATTTCATACATATTTTATAATACTTTTCGTGTGAAGTGGTCTACATATGTATGTAAATCCGACGTGGTTACGTCATCGCAAAGGATTTCCCTTTAGTAACGTCACGAAGCGTTTCTCCAGCAGAGAACAGATTCTATCTCTGCAACACGGGATGTTTTCAAATCTGTTGATACCCCGTGGCGTATTTAGTTGAAAATATTTCCTGAAATACAGTGGGTGTAGAAAGTATTCGTACGCTGATAAATTTCAAACAAAACTGTGAAATTGTTGTTTATTGACTATTCTTTTCTGGAAACAATGAATATGCACATATTCTGAAAAGTCTATAGAATAGATATAGATACAATGCAAAAACAAAATTAATTACTTGATTAACTTGCAAAAAATAATATTCGTACACTCCTTAATTTGAACTGCGTAAGGAACAGTTCTTAACGTAAACATAGCATGTAAACATAAAGAAATTTCGGTGTAAGTATGACTGATCTCCTCAGTATATTTAGAAACGTTGTTGGCATCAACAGCATTTCCAAATTTCATAATATTCAAAGTTATCGTTGAAAAATGGAACGGAAACATGCGGAAGCAACGATAGAAGAAAGAAAAATGATTATTAACTTGCACAATCAGTGTAAAAGTTTAGCAGAAATTTCGCGTGTTGTAAGTAGACCTCGATCTACTATACAAAGTTTAATTAACAGGAATTGGCTACGAAAAAGATTACGAACTAAATCAAGAACTGGTAAAGTTATTGTTAGAATGGTAAAAACAAATCCAAGAATAAGTGCAATAAAAATAGTTGAACACATTAAAAATAATTTGGTAAATATTTACAACAGGTCCACGTATTCCGATTTTGATGAAATTTAAATATGTTATGCAGCAACACATTCTGCACAACTTTTTCCTTTTCCAATATAGGGGGGACGCTTTTAGTTTTTGAGATATTTCAATTTTTCTGTATTGAATTTTTCGTATTCCAGCACGCTCCGCGGTAACGTAAGCCTATCCCGGTGCGGCATTTGTTTACATTATGACGCTGTAAAGATGAGAGACAAACATGGGAGTGGAAGGAGCCGGCCTGACACCACACCCACCCACCCACTGCTTAACACACACCCAGTGTTTCTAAATGTTAATTTCATAACGGAAACCGGTAATTGTGCATAAAAGGTCCCACCTCACCGATTTTGATAAAATTTGAATATGTTGTAAAACTCAATATTCTACAAATGATGATAAATTAGTATTAATTAATAAATTTCGAAACTACTCCTGGATTTTCGTGTGCGTGGTCGGGTTGGCCTCACGGCCAGCCTCACGGCCGGCCCTCTCCGCCCCCACTGTCGACCTAACCAGCTGATTCAACATTACAATTTATACGAGAGGCGTATCCACCGAAGAAGCAAACGTAACTATGTATGTATATATATATATATATATATATATATATATACATACATAGTTACGTTTGCTTCTTATATATATATATATTTAGATATATTTAAAAAAAAACAAATTTTTTTTTAAATTTCAAAAATAAATTTTTTTTTTAAATTCAAAAGACTACATACGTCATGTGGTTGGGCATACTCTATATGCCCAATACAGTGTTATAATCACTTTCCCTGAAAACATATAATCTTCTTAAAACGTAAAATCGGGAAGTTCTTTGTGTGGCTCGTGGAGAGTCACACACAAAATAAAAAAAGCATTAATATCTGTAGGCCCCACTACTTATTTTTTGCATTGTATCTATTCTATAGACTTCTTAGGATATGTACATATTCATTGTTTACAGAACACATAGTTAATAAATAACAATTTCACAGTTTTGTTTGAAATTTATCAGTGTACGAATATTTTCTACGCCCACTGTAGTTCTATCTCTTCCGTGTCCATCAGAACACTGCGTTTCTACTTTTCGTTTGACTTATCGAACGGAAAAGTTCTGACGACTTTAAGTCTGTAACAAAAATGATGTTTGTTATGAAACGCGTCGAATTCTTAATCTAATCCGTTAATCTCCAAAGAATTGGTTGTAATGATCTCGTGTAGGGGTTCACTTGCTAGATAATCATTTATTTAGTAGCTCAGCTCTTCGGTGCAGAACGTGAAATGCCGATCACGGGTCCCCATTGTGCGACGTCTCCGAATTCCATGCTGGTACACCATGGATAATCCGTGTATCGTGGGGAAGAATAATGTTTCCGAGATTCTCAGCGCTTGGGACACCATTACAAGTCACTATTGTCGTCACTACCGCACAGTACCGTCCTTTTATTATCCGACCGACGGTTCATGGAGCCCCATCGGTCGTTGTGGTCGATTAACCCCCCATGGATCGCGTTCTTCCGATGAGAATAACGCAAACGCGCCGATAAATCAACGATCGAGGCTTCTCGCGGCCATAAACTATCACTTTTCACGAGTCATTTGCAATCTGCTAACGAAGCCATAAGTTCAGCTCGATATACCGACTTGCCAGAACCAAAGACGGTGACAGTTTTATCAATCATGGCGGTTTCAATGAAGATACGGAGCTTTCCTCTTTTGGGGTGAAATTTCAAAAATAATATAAAAATAAAACGAAATAAAAAGTCAAAATGAACAATATTGCTATGTTAGAGCGAACGTTGCCGGTTATAATAAAAGAAGAATCAATTCGATCGCACAAGCAGTACTGGAGGGACAAATTCCCGAGTGCAGTATATCTTTGACGAGGATAAACAGAAATTGAAACATTTAACCCGTTTTTTTTTTTAAACTAATTCAAAATCGTCGGAACGATGACTTAAAACGTTACCTAATTTAGGGTGCTTTATATATCATACAACACTTAAACTTCCATTAGCACACGCCCTTATGGCTACAAGCTAAATCAAAGTTGTAATTCCAAAGAGAAGGTATACAGTTTTCTGTATTAAAAAAAATTATTCAAATGGATAGCCCTATATTTTTTAAACAAATTCGATTTCACCAAAGTGATGACGTAAAAATGGTAATGTACGATAAAAATCATCGTGGTTGGACTCGCAGTGAAAGTAACAGTTCGGAAACGTATACACTTTTCCCTACTAAAAATCATGGAAATTCGAAGCTGCGTATCTTACAAGCAAACCCGATTTCGCCAAAGTGATGACACAAACCCACCCTAATTTGGTGTGCGCTGTAAGTCAGGCGGTATTAAATTTTCGATAAAAATGCGTGCTTAGTAGTCGCGCGCGCGCAATGGAAGTTACAGTTCCAAAGAAGACTCGTCCACTTTCGGTTATCATATTTATCGATGTCCAGGATTCGATTGAACGAGGTATCAGGTGCGTTCCCATCGGCGTCCGTCATTTTTCAAGTCGTCTAGCTGCGACGTGGCTCTCGGTCTCCACCCTTGGAAGCCGGAAGATTACATCCTCGGCGGTACATTCCCTCTTACGGCCTCAAGGACACGCGTAACGACCGGAGATCCTCTCTCAGGACGAGGGACTTTCTCTCTCTCTCTCTCTCTCTCTCTCTCTCTCTCTCTCTCTCTCTCTGTCTCTCTCTCTCTCTCTCTCTATCTCTCATGCACACACAAACAGCACACACAAACTGCACACTCGCCCATCCTCTAGAATACGTCCTCCGGCCCGGCAGCTACGTGTCGCACTTGGAAATCGCGGTCCAATAATTCGGATCTCGTATTTTGCCATTTTCCCGAAACCGCCCCCGTCTGCGCGTCCCTTCCAGCCACACACACGCACGTACACGCACGCACATACCCACATACATACGCTCGCACACGCAAGCCCCCCACGGTTCCCCAAAACAACCGCGTACAAGTACGTGACTGAACTGAGCAAACGTGCTATCGCGGCTCAAGGAAAGCATGACGAAGTTTTCAGACCGAGATCGCGCCGAGAACTCGACAAACAGTTTCTTTTTTCCTTCGGGTGCCGCTCGAGCGTAATTTCACCGGTGTGTCCTCTCACCGCGAGGTCCGCTAACGTCACAGAACCTGAGACGCCATTCTTCAGCCTCTCTCTCTCTCTCTCTCTCTCTCTCTCTCTCTCTCTCTCTCTCTCTCTCTCTCTCTCTCTCTCTCTCTCTCTCTCTCTCTCTCTCTCTCTCTCGCAGCCTCCCTCGGATCAGTTCCTCCGAACTGTCGTATTGTAAACCTTCTACCGGGGACGCGTAAACGAGCCATTGTCACAGTTTTCGCGTCGATAGAGCCACAATGCAGCTCTTCATTCCTGCTACTGTGCTATCTTCGGTGATTGGGGTTTATCTTTGTCGACCTTGGGGTCTTTCAACAGTGTCCTAATGGCCATCGTATTAATTCTCGTCTGGAATTTCCTTTCACGTTTCAGCCCAGCAAAGTGTACAAGTCGGTTTTTGACTTTTAACGTGAGAGGAGTGAGGGCAAACATTTTTTTCTGATCGACGTAGCAATTTTGATCGAATCGGGGTGTGGTATAGTATAATACACGAGAAATTTGGGGGAGTTTCTGTCATCGCTTTCCTGAATTCAAATTTGTTTATAAAGTACAAGAACGTTCTCTTTCTCAATTGTTTGTTCAGCTATCTAAATAAAGAGATTGCGTTGGCAAACTTTTATTTCGAGAACTGTTCGCTGGATTGGGTTAACTCTCTTTTTATTGTGAGCATAGAGACGTGATCGTAATATTTCAAAATATAGACACATTTTTTATTGCTGCGATCCTGTGCAGATACATGCAAGATCATCGACACATTTGTAATTTTCAGTATGCACACTCAATTTTTTAATAGAAAGATTTGTTTCTAATAGAGCAAACCTCCTGAATTCACATAAAAAGACAACCAAACTAGTTCGACCATGTATTGTCCAAGATCATTAAGGTTCAATGATTTCTACTGTTTAAACAAATTCGAAGCCAGCATAGTGATGTTAACCCCCCCCCCCTACCTTCTTAGTTTTCCTTGTAGAACGCAACGCTAGATTTCGATCACAATCCTTGACATCGTCCGGAAAAACGACAGGAAATTCGTGGAAACCTGGTAAATGATTTTTGAGCAGATCCTCTCTTACGGTCGTTATTGTTACAATGATTAATGTTCTTTTTATTGGAGGGATATCGAGTGACTTATAAGAGGGATGGAAGGGCCCTGGGGCGCGGGCCATTCTTCTAGTACAATAGCCCTCGAAGGAAGGTTACTGGTTTCACACTCAAGGAATTCATATATTAGATTCAACGTCGCCATTAATCCGTGGCTTATAAGCACTCGAGAAATTGAATTGTTGCGCAAGAGGTTGTTTTAACTGCCACATTGACGCGGTGGGGATCGATTACTTGAAAAACCGTAAGTCGAACAATTCATTTTGATTCGATTACAGCCCTTCTCCGTATCAAATTTATTATCTTGAATACAGTACTCGTTTTCAACAATAGAAAACAAAAAAATTTCGCAGAAAGATATTACTAGATTTAAACAAGATATTACCGTCAAGAAATTTCTCAAGGTCGTACACTTCAAGCTTCTAACGTCATCGATGATTTTTCCAATTAGAAATAAGGTGAAGTGCCCTAAGTCTGGACAGTCCAAAAGTGATACCTAAATCTGGACAATTGAATTTTCATAGTAAAATCAGTAATTAAGAGATTAAATAATTATATTATATATTCTGAGGCCTTAGCTACAAGTAGGTGTGAATATTATTTTATTGTGACATCAATTGAAATTTAAAAATAAATTCAAAGTTCATCTGAAAACAGTATACAAAATAGTCTGTTTACATGCAAATCATGTGCATTTATAGTTCGAACTTTTGTTAGAAAAAAAGATATAATTTAAGCCCTCAGATAAAAAATAATTATCACACATAATAATATTGATATTTTAAAATAAATTAGCAATCAAACTTAAATTAATAATAATTATTAATCCAAATATTAGATGTCCAAGATTAGGACTGTTTTGAACTATAAGTACTCCATACTGGGACGCGATGACAGTAGCTGTCCCACTCTTAGCTTATACGCAATGTGCTTACGCCAGAAGCTGGACACGTGTTTGTGAATAAAATCAACGCATTGTTTGGAAATTATTTAACTACATGTACGTATAATTAGTCTTCTATTAGCTTGAATAACGTATGTAGAAAATGTATTCCGGTTGTGACGTTAATAATACTTTATGTTTACATCACAAATCTATCAGTATTACTACCTAACCTTAAAAGTTGTATTATGACAAGTTTTATTAAAACAGTAAATGAAAATTATTTATTCATGTCGGTATAATTCTTAAAAAAATGTTTTTTCAGATTGTAAACTTGCTTTAAAAATTAAATTTCACGATGGCCATCACTAGAAGTAAAACTCGTGATCCTAGTCGAAAAATAATTAATAAGTATGATAAAATACAAATTAAAAGTAGGAGCAACCCAAAAATCTTCATAAAATCTAAGGATATTATTCAAAATGACATTTATAAATAGTTTTCCTTGTGATTAATAGAATCACTAAATTTGTATTAATATTTTCGTTATAGATACCAACACTTTAAACATATCGAACCACATAAGCGATAGTTTTACTGCCCCTACATTTAAAATATGTAAGAAGAAAAATAAGGAAAGTGGTTCACTAAGAGCATCGGTTGTAGAAGATTTAATTAAAGATCTTGAAAAAAAGGAGCAAGAAAAAAAGCTATAGAAAAAGAACATTTGAAAAAAAAACAGGAAAAAGAGAGAAACAAGATTAGAAAAGAAAAAGAACAAGAAATCAATAAAAAATTACATGAAAGAAAACATCTAATTACACAACAAATTAAAGATATTAAGTTACAAATCAATGATAAATCTAAAAAAATAAGATCTAAAGCATCTAAGGATACAAAAAAAGATGAAATTAAAGAAGAAAAAGCAAAATTATGCACTCAATTAGATAATATGGAAAAGGAAGTATTGTCTCTTGAAGTGATGCTTTACAACAAAAAATAAAAATTATAGGAAATAGAATTTAAGAGAATAATATTTTTGTATGTAATTTGTTAAAAATTTAATAATGTTCGATGTTATAAACATAATTATATGTTGTGGGTACGTAAATAACGAGAAGCACCTTCAATGGTTAACGATATAAATATATATTTGGTTAAATAATACAATACTATAATCTACGATACGAATATTACATATTAGGCAAAGCATCTTCTATTCGTTATGCGCAACAAACCAAGATTTTAGGTTATGTTCGCTCAATAAACGATACGACACCAGGACCTTCGCGTGACCTTGAGTCTGATTTAGAAAATGGATAGTATAGGTCACACACGCAACAAATACATTCGATTCATCTTGACAGCAGTTATCACGTTACGATGATAAAAATGTACCATTTAAAAACTCATCGATAACCTCGAAATCTCGAAAAATCTGACCTCGAAAACAAATGTCACAGTGTACCATAGTACGTGTCCCGTTCGAATAGTAACAATCTTTTCGTCCAACATGTTTCCATGTTATTAAAAACAAACGAGATATTCGAGACGATCAATGTCCACCCGGCGTACGCTAAAGGGAGTTGAATTTTTGGTCGAAAATGGTCCTGATCGATGTTTACAATGCAAATTGGCTACCCACCCGTTCGACCGAGCGGGAAATATTGTCCTTTCGATCACCGTCGGCCTAATAAAGCTTATTGTGAGCGTAGAGCAAGATAAAATGCGCGCCATTAGGGGCTTGGAAAATGTCAGCGCAAGGGCGGCTGAAGCTACAACAGAAGTTACACCATCGGCTATCAGAATTTAAGGGTTGTTACCGCGCCCTGTTCAACCGAGAGGGTCCACGGGACCCCACAGAATCCTAACAGCGATAAATTATATTCGGGGCACGCTCCAGTTCTAAGGGCGAACCTTGTACACCACGTGTGCCGCGCCAAATGCTACTTTCATTGCACTTGCCCGACGGCTTATGCATTACGCCACGGCCTCCGCTGTCGATTTATCGTTCTTCTTTCCATGAACTTACCGGACTATGCCTTTTGTTCTTTTGTTTCTACAGCGAATAGTATAGATTTACCGAACGTCTCCTTGAGCAACCGTTGCTTAACCCCCCCCCCCCACCCTTAAACTTTGCACACCTAGTATGGACAAATAGATGTTATTATATTATTATTATTTATTATAGACGGACTGAAGCCCTTTTACATAAGTGTTTACAATTTAAAAAAAAAAAACAAAGAGAAAGATACAAGACTACTCGTCTAATAACAAAGAAGGGGCATGCACAAAAAAAAAGAAATATAATAATGGTACAATCGATATGATACTATCATATAATTCAGCGTAGTTGAATTTTAAAAATTTTGTAAAGATTCAATGAAAAAATCAATACGATTATAAATAGTGCAAGATTGTTGCAATAAAATTAAGATGTTTACTTTTATAGATTCTATCTAGTCCAGGGGTGTCAACTTCCTAGATAAGCATGTTCGGTAAAAATGCTTGGAGGTCGGTACGTACTTTTTAAATGGGAACCCCTACTTTTGACTACGGATTCTGAAAGAGCTCGAATATGTCCTTGATTAAAATGTCTGCTAGAAGCCATTTAGAGGTCAAATCACTGTTTTAAGAAATACGTACCGACCTCCAAATAACCTTGAAAATGGACCGAAGGTCAAAATACAAGGTCATGGACATATGTCCTCCATTAATACCTGCAGCTTTTATTCCACGCATTTTTACCGAATATGCTTGTCTGGGAAGTTAACACCCCTGGAAGGGTGGTTTCGGACACCCTGTGTAATAGGCGAATCCTTCTAAATTCAGACAAAAGGAGAATCGTCTCGATCGGACAAATAGTTTTTTTTAAATAAAATATCATCACCGCGGCCACGTTTGCAAGTACCAACTGTTCTCATCGAACTATACGAAAAATTGGTAACTTTATTTCGCGAACAATTTCAAATCTGACAAAGTGATGGACTTAAATCCCCCCCCCCCCCCCCTCCCCGAGTTTACGTGAACTACACTATACCATACTTTATTTTGACCAAACCTTCTGATATCGAATAGAATTCGCTTCTATCTAGGTGCACTACCGTGTACCAGCCAAGTTCTCGCACTACCTCCTTTTCCACGAAACAACTTGGCCGTTTTTGTGACATCAAACAAAATACGGCCAAGTTCGTTAGCTTATAAATACCTGTTGCAATATTGAAAAAAGCGTTTGTAAAAATTAATTTAAAAGAACGCTATTTAATTGTTAAAGAGTTACATGGAGGGCAATTATTGAAACTAGACCGCTACCTTATACCTTTTATGGCCATTGATTTAAAAAGTAACGGTCAAGTTTGAATAATTTAGCCCTCCATCCCAAGTCTTTAAAAATTAAATAGCGTTCTTTTAAACTAATTTTTACAAACGCTTTTTTCAATATTGCAACAGGTATTTCTAAGCTAACGAACTTGGCCGTATTTTCTTTGATCTCGCAACTTTTTACGGGCATAGGAACTGGCTCCTGTTCACAGGATGTTTTTCTTGGGATATATGTATAATTTCCCATACTACAGAATTAATTCTTCGACAAAACACAAATCGTTCACGACAGACCAATTATAACCAGATTGAAACCAACAAAGAGATCAACTCACTCTGACGAATAATTTTCGAGATAAAAATTCCTAATTCAAGTTCCAATTTTGATCTAGAATCTAGAAAACACTAGCAGTTTGAGGACACCGTGAAATTAATGATAGAAGGTCCCGAAGCGTGTGTTAGTTACGGTGCGTATTTCGCTGGGAAAACAACGGATACAACCGGATCCGTGCATAAATTAAAATAAAACGTGAACCAGGAATTTTTGGCGGCGACATCGTCGACATTGTAATTCTCGCTGGTCTGGGTTAGATGTCGTTCGTTATAGTTCATCGCGGCCGTGTAGTCCGTGTCGGTGAGTCTCGTTCAAACCAGCCGCGGCTGGTTTATTTACGCGAGCGTGTGTACGTTATCGTTAAAGTGTGAAATGATGTATCTTCGTTGACAGCTTCCGTCCCCTCATTTCCCACGCGTGCGGACAGCCTTCCGTGGGCGGACCCCATCGTTCTGCTTGATAATTGGGTTACGCGCGAAAAGCATTACCCCCCTTCGATTCGGAATAGTAATCTTTTTGCCGTGATAACGGCTGATGGAGAGATAGTTGATCGGCGCGAGTGCCGAAACTCTGGGGGCGAACGTTCTCCTCCGCGCCGCGGTCGGAATACCATCCAAACGGAATCTGATACAGCGGAATGAATCTACTATACTGTAGATCGTAAGAAATCAGGGGAACTTTACGTCATCGGATCAGCAGATTTTTATTTCTTTAGAAAATTTAGTCTTTCGAAGTTTGCAATCTCTCTGTCTTGGTTTCACGAACATCAGTGCACTCGTGAATTTTTCTTTGCGAAACTATTCGGCGGATCGAGTTGATTCTTCTTTTTTCTTGAAAGCGAAATGCTTCTTCTAACGTGAGCAATGTTTTTAGGTGACAAAGTTGATCTGATAATGTAGACAATTGTAAACAAACTCGTACGAATTTTTACATCGATATTTTCGATACTGGTTGGAAAAATTTTCCTAATTGATAACGCAAGTGCCGATCAAAATTGAGTATCGTATGACGTGATGCACCCCAAATTAAGGGCGGTTAAGGCTTCATTTCCCAAATTTCACTTCTAAAATTTATTCTATCTCTCTATATATATATATATCTATATATAATAAATATAATAAATAATAAATCTCTATCTCTATATATAATAAAATCGTGTCTGTCTGTATGTCTGTATGTTTGTAACGGCATCACTTGAGAACGGCTAAACGTACAAATGTGCGGTTTGGACCATTAGACGCGGCGTTTCTTGGATTAGGTTTTAGAGTAAAGATCATTCGTAAAAGTCTATTGGTTCAAAAGTTGTGACGTCACAAGTGACATCACCACTTTTTCGCCCACTTTTGGGCACGTTTCTGCTTATAACTTTTGATTGAATAGACTTTTTCGAATGCGGTTTTCTCTAAAACATTTCTGCGAGAGAGAGAAAGAGAGAGAGGGTCAGAGAGAGGGGGGGAGAGAGGGGGGGAGAGAGGGAGAGAGAGGGGGGAGAGGGGGCACGTTTCTACTTATAACTTTTGATTGAATGGACTTTTTCGAATGCGGTTTTCTCTGAAAACTTCCTGAGAGAGAGAGAAAGAGAGAGCGAGAGAGAGAGAGTCAGAGAGAGAGGGGGGAGAGAGGGAGAGAGAGGGGGGAGAGGGGGCACATTTCTGCTTATAACTTTTGATTGAATGGACTTTTTCGAATGCGGTTTTCTCCAAAACCTTCCTGCGAGAGAGAGAAAGAGAGAGAGCGTCAGAGAGAGGGGGGGGGAGAGGGAGATAGAGGGGGGAGAGGGGGCACGTTTCTACTTATAACTTTTGATTGAATGGACTTTTTCGAATGCGGTTTTCTCTGAAACCTTCCTGAGAGAGAGAAAGAGAGAGAGAGAGAGAGTCAAAGAGAGAGGGGGGAGAGAGGGAGAGAGTGAGGGGGGGGAGAGAGGACACATTTCTGCTTATAACTTTTGATTGAATGGACTTTTTCGAATGCGGTTTTCTCTAAAACCTTCCTGCGAGAGAGAGAAAGAGAGAGAGGGTCAGAGAGAGAGGGGGGGAGAGGGGGGGAGGGGGCACGTTTCTACTTATAACTTTTGATTGAATGGACTTTTTCGAATGCGGTTTTCTGTGAAAACTCCCAGAGAGAGAGAAAGAGAGAGAGAGTCAGAGAGAGAGAGAGAGAGAGAGAGAGAGAGAGAGAGAGCAAAAGAGAGAGAGAGTGAGTCAGACAGAGAGAGAGAGAGAGAGATAGAATTCACATTCACATTCCAATTGACATTGACGTTGACATTGACATTGACATTGACATTGACATTGACATTGACATTGACATTGACATTGACATTGACATTGACATTGACATTGACATTGACATTGACATTGACATTGACATTGACATTGTCATTCACATTGACATTGAATTTCACATTGACATTGACATTGACATTGACATTGACATTCACATTCACATTCACATTGTCATTCACATTGACATTGACATTCACATTGACATTGACATTGACATTGACATTGACATTGACATTGACATTGACATTGACATTGACATTGACATTGAGATTGAGATTGACATTGACATTCACATTCACATTCACATTCACATTGACATTGACAATGACATTGACAGTCACCTTGACATTCACATTGACATTGACATTGACATTGAGATTGAGATTGACATTGACATTCACATTCACATTCACATTGACATTGACATTGACATTGACATTCACATTCACATTCACATTCACATTGACATTCACATTGACATTCACATTGACATTGACATTGACATTGACATTCACATTGACATTGACATTGACATTGACATTGACATTGACATTGACATTGACATTGACATTGACATTGACATTGACATTGACATTGACATTGACATTGACATTGACATTGAGATTGACATTGACATTCACATTCACATTCACATTCACATTCACATTGACATTGACATTGACATTGACATTCACCTTGACATTCACATTCACATTGACATTGACATTGAGATTGAGATTGACATTCACCTTGACATTCACATTGACATTGACATTGACATTGAGATTGAGATTGACATTGACATTGACATTGACATTGACATTGACATTGACATTGACATTGACATTGACATTGACATTGACATTGTCATTCACATTGACATTGACATTCACATTGACATTCACATTGACATTGACATTCACATTGACATTCACATTCACATTGCCATTCACATTCACATTGACATTGCCATTCACATTGACATTGACATTCACATTGACATTCACATTGACATTGACATTGACATTGACATTGACATTCACATTCACATTCACACTGACACTGACACTGAAACTGACATTGACGTTGACATTCACATTCACATTCACATTCACATTCACATTCACATTGACATTGTCATTCACATTCACATTGACATTCACATTGACATTCACATTGACACTGACATTGACATTGACATTGACATTGACATTGACATTCACATTGACATTCACATTGACGTTGACATTGACATTGTCATTCACATTCACATTCACATTGACATTGACATTGACATTGACATTGACATTGACATTGACATTCACATTCACATTCACATTGACATTGACGTTCGTATTGACATTGACATTCACATTGACATTCACATTGACATTCACATTGACATTCACATTGACATTCACATTGACATTCACATTGACATTGACATTGACATTGACATTGACATTCACATTGACATTCACATTGACATTCACATTCACATTGACATTCACATTGACATCGACATTGACATTGACATTCACATTGACATTCACTTTGACATTGACATTGACATTGACATTCACATTCACATTGCCATTCACATTGACATTGACATTGACATTGACATTCACATTCTCATTGCCATTCACATTGACATTCACATTCACATTCACATTGACATTGACATTGACATTCACATTCACATTCACATTCACATTCACATTCACATTCACATTCACATTCACATTCACATTCACATTCACATTCACATTCACATTCACATTCACATTCACATTGACATTGACATTGACATTGACATTGAGATTGAGATTGACATTGACATTCACATTGACATTCACATTGACGTTGACATTGACATTGTCATTCACATTCACATTGGCATTGACATTGACATTGACATTGACATTGACATTGACATTCACATTGACATTCACATTGACATTGACATTGACATTGACATTGACATTGACATTGACATTGACATTGTCATTCACATTCACATTCACATTCTCATTGCCATTCACATTGACATTGACATTCACATTGACATTGACATTGACATTGACATTGACATTCACATTCACACTGACACTGACACTGAAACTGACATTGACGTTGACATTCACATTCACATTGACATTCACATTGTCATTCACATTCACATTGACATTCACATTGACATTCACATTGACATTCACATTGACACTGACATTGACATTGACATTGACATTGACATTGACATTCACATTGACATTGACATTGACATTGACATTTACATTGACATTGACATTGTCATTCACATTGACATTGACATTGACATTGACATTGACATTGACATTGACATTGACAATCACATTGACATTCACATTCACATTCACATTCACATTGACATTGACGTTCGTATTGACATTGACATTCACATTGACATTCACATTGACATTCACATTTACATTCACATTGACATTCACATTGACATTGACATTGACATTCACATTGACATTCACATTGACATTCACATTCACATTGACATTCACATTGACATCGACATTGACATTGACATTTACATTGACATTCACATTGACATTGACATTCACATTGACATTCACATTCACATTCACATTCACATTCACATTCACATTCACATTCACATTCACATTCACATTCACATTCACATTGACATTGAGATTGAGATTGACATTGACATTCACATTGACATTCACATTGACGTTGACATTGACATTGTCATTCACATTCACATTGGCATTGACATTGACATTGACATTGACATTGACATTGACATTCACATTGACATTCACATTGACATTGACATTGACATTGACATTGACATTGACATTGTCATTCACATTCACATTCACATTCACATTCACATTCACATTCACATTGATATTCACATTCACATTCACATTCACATTCACATTCACATTGACATTCACATTGACATTCACATTGACATTCACATTGACATTGACATTGACATTGACATTGACATTGACATTGTCATTCACATTCACATTCACATTCACATTGACATTCACATTGACATTCACATTGTCATTCACATTCACATTCACATTGACATTGACATTGACATTGACATTGACATTGACATTGACATTGACATTCACATTCACATTGACATTCACATTCACATTGACATTGACATTCACATTGTCATTCACATTCACATTGACATTCACATTGACTTTCACAAATACATTCACATTGACTTTCACAAATACATTCACATTGACACTGTCACTGTCACTGACACCGACAGTAACTTATCAACGAATGGACTTTTTCGAATGGGATTTGCTCTAAAACCTTCCTGAGACAGAGTGAGGGAGGGATAGAGAGAGAGGTAGAACTACAGAGCAACGCGAAATGGAATTGGACGAAATAGATTATTACAAACACCTTCAGCACGTACATGCTTTTAAAAAATAATGCATTGCAATGAGAAATGTTGATATCACAGAAAACCAATTGAAATAAAGCATTTCTTTGTTTTGATTGTGTACATTAACATCGATCTCGCAATCGAAATCGAAATGTAAATAAAACACTTCGAAATTTAAGGTGATTTCAAACTTAATACAAGAAAATAAATCATTTGGTTGATATGAAATTCTGTCCATGCGAAAGTCCAGTCGTTCAAAAGTTGTGTCATCATTGGTACGCGCACTGTGCGCCGCCCGCAAGGGCAACCCGCCCGGAGGGCCTAGCTACGAGGGCGTGCCGGAGGCACGCCGCGAGCAGCTAGTATATAATAAAATCGTATCTGTCTGTATGTGTGTATGTATGTCTGTTTGTAACGGCATCCATTGAGAACGGCTCAACGTAGAAAGCTGGGGTTTCAACCGTTAGACGTGGCGTTTCTTCGGAAAGGTTTAGAAGCAAACCGCATTCGAAAAAGTCCATTCGTTCAAAAATTGTGACGTCATTAGTGAACACAAACAACTTTTTCGCCCCATTTTGGGCACGTCTCTGCTTATAACTTTTGACTGGTAATATAACGTTTCTAGATAACAATAAAATTAACTCAGAGAGAGAGAGAGAGAGAGAGAGAGAGAGGGGGAGGGAGAGAGGGAGAGAGCCAGAGAGTCAGACACAGACAAATACAGAGATAGAGAGAGAGAGAGAGACAGACAGAGAGAGAGAGATACACAGAGAGAGAAACAGAGAGAGAGAGAGAGAGAGAGAGAGAACTACAGAGCAACACGATAAACGAAATGAAATTGAACGAAATAGAGTATCACAAACACGTTCAACACGTACATGCTTTTAAAAAAGACTGTGCCATAGCAACGCGTGGCGGGGAAAAGCTAGTAATCTATTTAAATAAAAAAAATTAAATGCTGTTCGTTGGTAAGCGCATCACTTGAGAACGATTGGACCGATTTGGCTAATTTTCTTTTTTTTTTAAATGATCGTAATGGTCCGAATAAGGTTTTTAGGGAAAGAAAAATTGGAAAAGTTGCCCGGAAAAATGGAGAATTCAGGAAAATATGAAAGTGCTTTTTTCTATGGGATTTTTGTATGAACTCGAGAGCATAACTCACGATTCGAACGATGGATATACGCAATTCTTTTTTTGTTTTGTTCGTTACGGTCCTGGAAAAGTTTCACAGGAAAAAAAATTCGAGACAATTACAAAGGAAAGTCGGAAAATTCGGACAAACTGCAAAAATCATAATGATCACTCAGAAATACGTTTTTTCCTCATTTTTATTTTGTTTACATATTTCCAATAGCTTTTCGTAAATTCACAAAACTATCAGAAACAAATTTATTGAAATTTGGACAGGTCAACGTCTGTCGGGTCAGCTAGTTGAGAATAAAAATACGCACACGTTCCTCGAAGTCTCCCCCACAACCTAAGCTTCGATTCGCCTAAGTTTCGACCAACGATTAATGCGCAGACCTCCTCTTCGAGGTGTCAGCTCTCACGATTGCGATTCCAAACTAATCCGAAACAATCATTAATTCTCTCTTTCAGGGAAATCTTTCGACAGGATTTGGAGGGTCGCGAATCACCCTAAGTAGAGCCGTCATTATACCCAAGAAGGTAAGCTATCGTTCTAACAACCTTAATCTAGAGAATAATAAAGGATGAGAGAGAGAGAGAGAGAGAGAGAGAGAGAGAGAACGAGTTCAGGAGATCGGTAATTTGAAGAAATCAGTCCCGCCATTTTATCGAAATTAAGACAAATGCGAAAGAGCTGTCTCCGCAGCTGTCGACCACGAAAATACCTCGAAGAAGAACTCCGGAATGGATTCCATTTCGGTTAAACGTGCACACGTGACCCGAAGCCTGAATAATTTATGTCCGATTTGATCGATGCACTCGTTCGACCGAACGAAAGGCCGTCGAATTCGGCGCTGTTTGAACTTTACGAGGGAACATCGTGCTTCTATGGGTCTCAGATGCGTTTAGTACACCCATAGTCAGAGACACATGCGAGGGGATTGCTCCTAACGAGTTATAGTTCTCGTTAAACTGTGATAAGGAGCCCTAATGTGCCTCAAGTTTTTGTCTTAGGGGACGTAAACGGTTTGATATTTACGTTTAGAGGTAACAGACATTCTAACCCTACAGTTTTGTAACTCTTTATTGCTAATTATCTATTATTATCAAGTATTTCGCCGAGATTCTTCGAAAGTGAATCTAAACGAGATTCAAAATTTGTTTACTTAATTACAACATCCTTGTTATATTTAAGATAATTCGAATATTTACAACTCTATATATTCTATTACATTTTTGTCATATTTAAATACGATATAAATTCAACACAATTTTATTTAACCATCATTTAGGACATACATTTCTTAAATACGACTTGTAAATACGAATTCAAACGAATGAAAACTAATGTAACAGTATTACTACATTCTTTTATGTTTGATCTGGTGTAAATTCAACACAATTTTATTTATCCATTGTTTAAGACATACATTTTTTAATTATGAATTGTTTCAATAATTCCAACGAATGAAGAATAATGTAACAGTATTACTATATTCTTTTATGTTTAATCTGATGTAAATTCAACACAATTTTATTTGTTCATTATTTAGGACATACATTTTTTATTTGTGACTTGTTTTAATAATTCCAACGAAGAAAGAATAATGTAACAGTATTACTAAATTCTCTTATGTTTGATGTGATTCTTTTTAATTAATTTACGGGTACACGAAATCCACAGACATGCTAATTAATAATTTCGCGGTATAATGGTTGTAAAATTTTTGGATTTATGGTAAAAAAAAAACTGCAGAAAATTTTCGGCGTTAATAAAATGAAGGTATGGAGATAAAAGGATTCAGATTCGCTGATGAAAATTTCATAATTGTGTTCCTGCTCGATTCGGAACGCAATCAATATATCGTATAATGAACAACGTCATTACCCCACCCATTTCCATTAAAAATTTTCCAGCCGAACAATAGGCGAGAGCGAGCAGGCTCCCGTGATAGTATTAACTCTGGAAAAATGTTAATAACTATAGAAGTGCGCGGGTGAACAATGTTGAAAGCCGGCCGGGCCTCCATTTAGACGCGTTGCGAACGGTGCGCCAGTTAATTCATCGATTAATACGTTCTATAAAACAAATGGAAGATCTGATAAAACTATTCGCACAATGAAAAAAATTCTGTTCGAATGCCTCGGGTATCTATCATTGTGAGTTAATTAACGGAATAACTTGCGTTCGAGTTTCAAGTCAATATTTAAAGAAACGTTGTAAGCAATGGTGAGCATGAAATTGTATCAATTAAATGTTGTCGTGAATGAAAAGAGCAAATAACTGACGGTAGTTGAAAGCAGGAGTTTCGTCTTTCAAAATGAGCCTAATTAGACCACTCTCCGATTTTTTTCACGAAGTTACAAAAGGTTGAATATTACCAATTAACAATCTTTCGATATTCATCGATTTATTTATTTTTATATATATATATATATATATATATATATATATATTGTTTATTTATAAAGATCGTATTAACATCGAGGTCATTAACGACCACGTTCGGTATACAATTATAAGTACAATGTGTTGTTATCGCAATAAAATTATACAAAAGTGTGAATATAATTAAATTTTGTAGTATAGGTCAGAGTTGAGCAATAATCGATTAAAATTTTAATCATGATTGATCGATTAATGTGTACGATTACAAAAGAAATCGTCGAAAAAACAGCGATTGATTCAGTCGATTGATGAAGTTAATCGTTAATCGTTAATTAAACGAAGAAATCATCGAAAAATCGAAGACTGATTTGAGACTGAATTGTTGAAGTTAATCACCATACGGTCTATCCATGAATTGTAATATGGAGGGTGAGGGAGGGAGGGAGAAAGTAGCAGAGAGCGGATGGAGAATTGACAGTTAATCATTAATCAATTATCCGATTGACGATTAATAAGCATTTAATCGTTAACCGCAATGCCGCAATCAGACTAAATTAGACTAAACTAGGAGATTAATTGTTAATTGCGATTAACGATTGAAGTAGAAATTTAGTCGTCAATCGGCGATTAATTTTTCGCCCAACTCTGGTATAGGTATACATTTTTGAAGAAGGTAAGAATACTTGCAATGGTCTTTCGGTCGTTGAGGCATTCACTCAGATTGGTTGGAATGTTGTGGTCTTGTCGTTGTATCTGAAGGGCTGGGCATTCGAGAAGGATATGTTCAATGGATAGTGGCGTGTTACACGGGTGACAGGGAGTTGGGTTTTTTTTCGATATTTTCTGTAGGTGTGTAATATTTGATCAAATATTCTCGAGTGGCCAATTCTAAGTCGCATAGCAATAATACTTGGTCTTTCCTGTGGGTAATGTTAGGAGTGTTATTATTATAGATATCTTTTCTTATTTTAAATAGTTTGGCAGGGGGGAGGGGATCTAGTCGATTTGTCATTCCAACTATTTTGGATTCTTAGCGTGAGCTCTCTAATTAGATCATTGGGGGAGATAGGAAAATTTTTAGGTGAGGCTTTTGTGGCGTCTTTAGCAGCTACGTCGGCTTTTTCATTGCCGGCGATTCCTATATGGGAGGGGATCCATACAAATACAATATTGTTAATTTTTTTTGTAGAAGGTCGAGATTAAATTGAATATATTTTAGATTATTAGTTCTCTGTTTATCGTGATTTGTCAGACAAGAAATAACACTCGAAGAGTCGGAAGAAATTAAGACTTTGTGGTAAGGAGAATTAATGGTAAGCTGTAGGGCCGATTTAATAGCAAACGCTTCGCTGTAGAAGATGGAGCATAAATCGTCGAGGTTATGTATTATATTTTTATCAGGAAGGATAACTGCACAGTCAGAACCTTCTTTACTTTTGGAGACGTCGATTTAACCCTTAAAATGCTGTATACTTTTTGGCAACACTAATAACGATGTGGGCTTCTCAAGGGACCCCACGTTAAAAAATTGTAGAATTGAAAATAAAAAATAGATATGTTTAATATATGTATTTATTCCTAGACAAATCATCCACAATACTTGACGATGAAACAAGAAAAAGTACATAAAATATGACAGATTACAAAAAATTACTTACAAAGTTATTAAATGTTAATTTTGTCTGTAAACAAAAAACAACTATACCTAATCGAAACAAATAGCAATAGTCAGGATGAACATACAGGTGCAGAAAGTAGAAACTTTGCCCTTCGAAATGAGCTTGATTAGATCATCCTCCGATGTTTTCCCACAAGGCTATAAAGGTTTGAACATCTTCATTCTCCCGCCCGAGCGTTCTTCAGAAAGGACGCATCACTCCGATGACGATTTCCGATAATATATTAATTCCAAACAAGCTGGCTGGAGGAAGAGGCAAGAGCCAAAGCCTAGAGTCTAGAGTCTAAAGTATTTAACAAGGGAATGCAGGATAATGGAGGAAATGATCAGGCTCGAGGATATAGTGAGCGGAGAAAAAAGACAGAAATGTTGAAGAGTGGTTCGAGAAGTTGAGGACAGAGCTGGGGAAACTAGTATTTTAAATAGTGAATAATAAATAATCCTATTTATTTTAAAGTATGTGCACAATTTTGAAAATAAAATCTTTTATTTGATGCAGTAATTTGCAGAAAATAAAATCTTTTATTTGACGCAGTAATTTTTGAAAATAAAATAACTTATTTGAGGCAGTAAATTTTGAAAATAGTATTTTATTTTAAGAATATTGAAGATATTTGGACTTTGTCTTTAGTTTCGATTTCAATTTCAAAAAGTATTATTGCTGAAAATAATGGTTCGCATTCAATAAATGTATGAGTAGAAATAGTTATTATTACATAAAAGGGAAACGTGGCAAATGATATAAAAGTTTCTTATATTAAGTACTTATATTTCTTCTTGTGCTAAGATAAGAAATATTAAATTACCTATAAGTAATGCGATTTCTGAAAGTATTAGGTATAACGACGCAAAAGATACAATATTCTATATTGCGTGTTCAGATTATTAAAATAGTAGTATTTTATTTTGTGGTTCCGATTGTTAGAATAGAAATATTTTATTTTCGAAATTGTATATCTTATTTAAAATAATATTTTCTTTAAACAAAATAAAGTCGAACATATTAAATATAATAGTATTTGAAATATTCGATTCGCCAAATAATGCCTACCTCTCGTTGAGGAGAGAAAGAGAGAGCATTAATGTGCCAAAGAGCATATCAAACCAACAAACATGCAAACTTTAGGGAATGGGGGAGGAAGCAATAAGTAAGGAATTAGGTAGATTGGGATACTAAATGATATAATTAGGTTACTAAAAGAATAGGACAGGGTAGAAATGAGTGAGAGATAGAATAGAAAAGAATGAGAGAAGGTATGGACCGAATGCGCGTGAAATAAAATAGTTTTCTACAGATAGGTTAATGTAAACCAAACCAAGTCATATTTCTTAGCTGTAGGGCTGAAATAAAGCAAATTCTACTATTAATTTCAAACAATAGTAATCACCAAGAAAAAAGGTTTATGGGCGCAAAAGCTAGACACTTTTCTGTTTAAAATGAGCCCCAGTTAGATCATTCTCGAATTCTCTTCAGCGAAGGTATAAGAGGTCGAACGTCTCCTCCAATCTCCGACCGTTCTTCAGCAAGAACGCATCGATTCGATGCAATTACGATCTTCGCGAGATCGACGACAAGGATCGACGACAAGGATCGACGACAAGGATCGACGACTTTCAGGGGGATCATGCTATCTCCGAGACACCGGTCCCAACTCGGAAAAGCCGTGAATCACGAAATCGTAGCCGGAAACGTCGCGTCGCGTCGGATCGCGTCGCGTTGGAAGAAAGTCCGCGGAGCAATATCGAGTAGTCGATACCGAAAGAGATGGGGGAGATGGCGCGTCTAGATTTTGTCTTCGCTGTTAGATATATTGTGAGGGGTGGAGGTGGGGGTGGGGGGTGTTTGCCGAGAATGGGAGAGTCTCCACTATGCCAGGGATGCGCGCAAGAGAGCGAAATTCCGGGCCTCGGATAGGTTAAGTAGAAATTTATGTCCGTCGCAAGACGAGAACCAAATAAATCGCCCATGTTTTAACGCTGCGACCATAAATTACGAATTCATCGCGGATTCCGCAAAATTTGCCACGCGTTCACACCAGGGGGAGAATTCGCTGCACACCCCCTATGTATGCCAGAATCCGCCACCGTTGGCCCTTCGAAACTTCAGAACGGATACACAAAAACGTCTTCGCAGAGACGTGGCAACCAGATAGTTACGTAACCGTCTAATTTTCTATATTGTTAGAATTAATTGTTTGATTTTATAACATTTTTTTGCAGCAGTTCAGACGTTTCGAATTGACACGGAAACAAAAATCAACGGATAAATAAAATCGGATAAATAGTTATCGAGAGGGTTGAATAAAATTGGTTGAACACAATTCAGAATCTAAATTTAGTAAATTTTCATCGAGAGAAACGATGAATTAATAAACCACCCTTAACGTTGTAGAAACTATATTATACATATAGAAGAATTTGTGTACAACGATTTCTGTCTGGAACGATCCGTTCAATGAAATATATGTATAATGGGCTTGAGAATTTTTAGGAATTTGTTTATAATTTCCTATGGTATAGCGACGAAACTAAAATTGTTTACCATACATCAAACCAACCTAAGTGATAAAATAAAAAAGGAAAACGATCGGTTCGAAAAGAAAAAGAAATTCTCAAGATAACAATTCATTAACACGACCTTCTATTTTACGAAAGAATAATAATTGAAAAGTTTGCAATTGTATATTTCATAAACAAATTCGAACCGAGAGAAGCGACGACATAAACTGGCCCTGATTTCGCGTGAATTTCGCAATGGAATAGGTGATTTTGGACAAATTGCTGGTATCGATCGCGCAATGCTGGATTTTCGAGAGCTCTGGACGAAAATATGTGGTTTGCGGATCGCACGATTTCATTTAGAATTCTAAATGCTACAAAATTAATGTCGCGGTGAAAGAAAAAATTGTTTACCGAGTCTGGAAGTTGAATCGGACCTTCTAAACGAAGGATCCGAAAAGAAATTTCCAAGACAAACGATTCGTTAACACAACCTCTCGTAGAAGCGTGGCCAGATCGAGACTCGTGTCCGAACTGCCGTGTCTCCTAATTTACGAAGATGGGGAATAATTGGAACTTGGAACAATTCTAAAGCTTACATTTCATATATATGTAGAAATTCGAGGGGAAGAAAGAAGAAACCGATGACATAAACCCTGGTGAATTTCGCGCGAACTACACTGTACCGTAGTTGATTCGGACTCGAATCGCTGTCACCGGCCGCAGAATTGGCGAATACGGTGTTCCGGTCGAAAGAAAATTCCTGGACCGGGAGGACAGCGCGTGGCCGAGGTTTTCGAGGGTTGCGGAGGTGGGTGGGGGTCTCGGTGGTCGATACGGGAGCCCGTTAGGGTGTAACTGGTCTATTACCGGGTTTATTGAGATTGGGAATCAGCCGACGATTACACTGCCTGGAAAATACACCGGCTATCGGCCGGCCTCGATTTCCATACGCGGAAAACAGCCGCGAAAGAGTCGTTATTACTCTGACACGACGGCAATGTGTACCCATTAGAGCAGCGGCGGTGGACGCGTTCACCTGGTCGTTAGCGTAATAGCCAGCGCCGAATTTCTCCCCACTCCCCTCCCATCCCCCAGCCTGTTTCTATGGCTAATGCCATGGCGTGTCTGACTGGCTGGATCCGGCGAAATACAGGTGCGAACTCCGAGATTACGGGTATCGATCATCGGCTCGCGCCCCTGGATCTCGTGATGGACGTCCTGCTACGACAGAGAGAACAAACAGCGAGAAAACGGAAAAAATAGTGTGATAGCTTTAGCTGTCTCGCCGTTACACGCAGGAAGGATCTTTATCAATCGTGAAATACTGCCGCGGCCGGTGTCTTTCGACCGGTTTTACTGTCCGGTGCGAGCGGACGCTCTGTGGTTAAATTAGTTACACAGTGTTTAATTGGTCGTTTCACAGCAAAATTACATCGAAATTCGTCCGGCAAGTATAGGATGGAACGATGTTCAACGTCGATGTTGATGTTCTTGAAAACTGGACGCTGTCAGAGCTTTCATCTTTGTTTTAGGCTGGAATGCCTCTAAATTACTGTTGTCATATATTAATGTGATCTTCATTGGGATGGAGGCAACTTGAGGATCATCTAATTTGCCTGATTCTCCACCTATAAGTTTATCTTGACTATTGCTGTTTCGTCGAAACAGGTAGCTTTTCGATGATGGTCGAAAATAGATCGATGAATTTAGGGTTGGACATTGATGACGTTCAAGCTGACGTAACCTCGACGGACAAAAATTTAAGGATAATCTCTAATTAAGCTTATCTTGAAGCGCGAACTTTCAAGTTTCTGCACAAGTCAGAATCAGTTATCCTATTCATTGTTTGGAACAAGTATTTGTTGTTTGATGATACTCGAGGTTAGATCGACGACTTTAGGATTCGAAATTGATGATGTTCAAGCTACTGTAACTTCGAGGAGAAAAAAATTCGAGGATGATCTCTAATTAGTTTCGAATAGCAGAGTAACCAGTTTCCACACGCTAAGTACCACCACCCTAAGTACCATACTTCCTCTTCAAGTAAATTATATAGTACAATTCGAACTGTCCTCTCGACGCTCGAGCTTAATCAACGATTTCCATGCAACGAGTGAGCCGTTCAAACAAATCACTGGCACAGTAATTGACTCGGAGAAGTCAGTTTGCTCCGTGGTGGACACTGGAAAATTTAGCGACACCGTTGATCCTGCTGTTAGAACGACAACGATCCAGTGCGCGCGGTGTATCCCGTGCATCGTGCAATAGTGCAATAGTGCAACAGTGCAACAGTGCAACAGTGCAACAGTGCTTGCAATTAGCAACGCCACATTACACAGACGACCGCCATTGTTTCAGTGTCACGCTATCATACGCGAAAGAACGTTCGCCAGTGGCAACAACACGTTCGACGCGAAGCGTTTACGCCTTCTTTTTCGAAGTTAACGGGACTGAG
Organism: Lasioglossum morio; assembly: GCA_916610235.2. Lineage (NCBI taxonomy): Eukaryota > Metazoa > Arthropoda > Insecta > Hymenoptera > Halictidae > Lasioglossum > Lasioglossum morio. Next base: position 1,418,103 of record OU744329.1, on the reverse strand, counting down.
AGAAATCGGAACCTTTCCCACGTGTCGGTTTCGCGCGTTAAATGATATATGTTTCGATCTGATCGCGATAGCCGGGTTTTCGGATGAAATCCCGCGTCCAACTTTTCACCCCCGACTGTTCAAACGACTGACACGCGCCCGCCACGCTCTCTACGTGGAATACTTAATAAAACGCCGCCTGTAGGGAGAGTTTTTCCGATGGATTATACACGCCCGTAAACCGAATAACATCCGCAAACTCCCCGGATGGGTATCACCGGTCGAATATTAACACGGCCATATCGTTGTTTCTTACAATTCCTATCCTCTATTATTTTTTTTGCTAGATCGTAAATCATCGATCTTACAAACCTCTCCTTACTCTCACCACTGTGCCCCAGTTCTTGTCGTTCGCTAGTTGAATTCATCGAGAAAATGGATTGCAAACTTCCGAGACACTCAGACGAGATCGTTTAAACTATTCAATCTCACGTAGGACAAACTGTACAAACTGTAGCACCTTCAGCCAAAATCTCAGTAAAAATCTTTTTATTTTTTTTATTTTTTTTTTTTTGTAATCTTTAAACGAGCTTAACTTGCTATTATTATAAGCTAATGGACATTTAACTACGAAATCAAACAGTTTTCAGAGTGATAAATCTTTTATTATAAAATATATTCATTAAATAACAATCATAAAACAGATAGTACAGTGATTGGCACATTTGGTACAGTTATTGGCACAATATGTATCAGTTATTATTTTTTATTGGCACTGAAGAAAACTGAATAGGAATTATTAACTAAATAAAGATAAACAATGAAAATAGGCTGTATACTGTATGTAGAAATAACTTGAGAGACGAAGATAATGCTGAAAGAAAAAACAGAAAAATATTGTAAGGTTCACACGAGGCATACGATTCAACTCTTCCTTTGCTGGTGAATCTTCCTCTTGTGTAAATTTCAAATAATAATAATAATTGATTTTTCTTTATTTAGGAGAAGATCTTTACATAATGTACATGGTACGATACAAGATCGAAAACTATGTATATGTAGTAATTGACATAAGTGCCAATTAATTAAAATTCCATAATTTCTAAATGATGGATAAACGAATGAAAATTCGTTGGCACCTGAAAATTTTAGGTAATGTCTGATAAATAGTAAGTAGGTAGTAAACGTTAAATAGGTTAATTGATTTTCTAATTAATCATATACGCACTTATTGCATCTGTAGTACAGTCCGAAATTAAGTTATACAGCGATAAAGTATACTTACTCGTAACGAAAATTTTAACGAAACACTATTTACACTGCACTGTGCTCATCCGTCGCGGTCTTACTGATTGTTCTCCAGTGTTGCTAACAATCATACAGTGACTCCCACTAATATTCGGATGCTTTTAAAAAGACGATAACTTTTTTAATATTCTCTTATACGATTTGAACTTTTTTGGGAAGCTAGAGCACTTAGTTTGCTACAGGATGTGAAAACAAATTTTGTCAAAAATTGCAATTGATCGGAATTCTAGAAAAAATTCTAAAAGTTGCGCTGTACAACTTTCTTATGTGGGCCTATACTGAAAATTTAAAAACTACGTTTTGTAGATCTGTGTCAATTAAACATATTCGGAAAATTTCGTTAAGATTGGCGGCGCGGCGTTGCAATGAGCTATAAACGTTTAAAGATGGTAAAAATTGCAGATTTTCACGATTTTCGGCATACAATAACAGCAGTAAATCTAAGGATTCTTCCATCTTTAAATGCCTGTCGTTTTTTTCCGCATCAACCGATTTCTATGAAACTTACTCAGTGCATATAATCGACACAGATCTACAAAACGTAGTTTTTAAATTTTCAATATAGGCCCACATAAAAATGTTGTTAAATGCAACGTTTAGAATTATTTCTACAATTTCGATAAATTGGAATTTTTTTACAAAATTTTTTTTTCAGGTCCTGTAGCAAACTAATTGCTCTAACTTACCAAAAAACTTCAAATCGTATAGTACAATTTTAAAAAAGTTATCGTCTTTTTAAGACTGTCCGAATATTAATGGGAGTCACTGTATGTGGAGTTCTGTTATGAAAACTTACAACGTTGTTTTGATATATATATATAGATAAGAAATAAGAAGCAATAGAAAATGATTTTCTATACCTGGGATTCTTAATATTTGCCGTTTAAATGCCAATAACTAGTGCAGTGCCAGATTTAATACAATTTACCCTATTCGAATTTTCGATGAAACAAAAATGATTTTAAATTATCCTGAATATTCTAGTTTCGAATAAAAACAAGGATCGTGTGATGATCCGATAAATGTTCCCGAAAGAAAAATTCGTAAGCACTGTCATGTTCGTGTGAAATAGTCTCGTGAGGATTGAAAATTCTAAAGGATTGTATTTTATAAGGAAATTTGAAACCAACAAAGTGCTGACTTAAATGCCCCACTATTTTTCCGTACGTTGTATAGCTTGGTTATTAATTTTTTACAAAATGAGCGTGATCGACCGGGAAAGTCCTAACTTGATGATCCAGGATGACTTCTTAGGAAGACAGATATAATTTATGAAGAAATTCGAAAGAAAGAAAGCGACGCGCGATGACTGAAACCCACCCTAATTTCGCGTGCACGAGTACAGTCGAGGATTTCAAGTAAAATTTTAAATAAACACGTCTGCTTGGATTCCGATTCACAGGGGTGAACTCGACGAGCTAAGCTCGACGAGACTTCTCGATCCGGTAGGATAGTAATCGCATTATTCCGATTACAAAATTGTCCGTATCGGACGCGTTCGGTTATAAAAGATACACACACGGTTCGATCAGTCAGGGAGGAAAAAGGAGAATGTTAAGCAGGTGAAGAATTCCTTTCTCCGTTGGACAATGGGGGACACAGTTTGAAAATTCACCGCGGCTACAATAGAATTCATCCCCGGTTGCACTCATTCAAATCAAGGAAAATCACGCGATCCATCGTGTTGCCTCGAATTCCCCAAGTAATCTCAGTAGGGCGACGCAATGGAGGGACAGTAAGATAGACAGAGAGAGAGAGAGAGAAGGAGAGCTGGTCTGGGCCATCGTTGGACCATCGCCGAGCAGAAATTCACGTTTCATCGGGCCGAATCTGCGGAGACAAAACCACTCACGTCCACCGAGCGACGTCAAAACGAGAAAGACCGATAATTTCCGAATAAAAAGGTAACGTGGCTGCGCGCTGCAGCCTCTATATCTCTCCAGCATCTCCAGGGGGAGGCTATTTTACAAATTCACGACGCGACATCGCGTTTTCCGACGGAACTTCCGCCCTCGAACATTTGAATTTGTGAAAATTTCAAGAAAACCGACCTTCGAAGCGGTCCTCGCCGTCTCGCCTTTTCGCCTTTTCCCCAGAATGAAAACATCCACCGACGAAGCGACTAAGGAGGATTGAAATGAACCTGGCTGGATTGTGGCCCGAGTCTTTCTCGCGAAATTGCTACAGGGTTAACTTTATCAAGCCCGCATGTTTTCATGACATTTTCTTAGAGAATCAATCTTTGATAAGCCTTTAAATCTTAACGAGAGTGAAAGTAGAGGCAGCTGCCTTGAAAATCAGCCTAAACAGATTGTCCTAAGATGTTTAATAACAACGTTACAACAGATTGAATAATCACAATTTTCAACTTACTATGTAATTCCTTAATTTGAGGATTTTGTGTGTGTGTGTGTGTGTGTGTGTGTGTTTGTGTGACACATTTGGGCAGAGTTTTTAGTGTCGAAGTAATAATACAATACAATCATTTGGCAGTGTTAAAAGTAGAAGAATCAGCCTTTTAAACGAGCTTCGGTAAATTATTCAACGACTTTCTGTTACGAAGTTACAATAAAATAAATTCTTCAATCTCCTGGTGACGTGCGAATCGGAAATTTTGGTCTTTCTCGCTGTACCCTCCCGTTTTCTATTCGAAACGTACTTTTCAAAATACTGTCATTCATCGATATTAAGAGTAGGGATCTAACTCTTTAAAATGAGTCTAACTACATGGTCCAAAGATTTTTAATAACAACGTTACAACAGATTGAATAACCACAATTTTGAACCGTAGATTCAGTTAATTTGAAGTATCAGAGTTTCCAAGTGGAAAAGTAATAAAACAAACTAATTTAGCCGTGCTATAAGTAGTAGATTCAGCCTGTAAAATGATTCTTAGATCTTTGCCGGCGAAGCTACAATGGGCTAAAGTTTTCAGTCCCCCTGGAGACGTTTAGATTTAAACTTTCGACATTTCGATCAACCTCCCCCGAGGATCCATTAATCCAATTTTTATCTGACCTTACTATTTTTATCTCGCGTCTAACCGGAAGATGTTTAATGATCGTGTCGACAACAGGAAACCACGTTCCACCTTCCCACACGGAAAAATCGCGTTCCCCGGACGATAACAATCCGTTATCTCGACTTAAGGAGAAATATGTTTCACAGTGGCAAGCACGAGATGTATAATAATCTGAGAACTTATGCTCGGAATATTTCTCCTTGAATTGCCGGGTAGATAGTCGCCGGGAATCATCAGCAAAGTCAAGATCGTCTGCGAACAGGGCGTTTCATGTTGCCTGTTGTGTGTCGTGCGGTTGGCGTTTAATTCAAAATCTTGTGTGTCTTCTGTCTCTGGCCGCGACTTAAGCTCGCTCTCGGCTCCCATAAATCTCAGAAAACTTGGGGGCGGTGGGGGGTGGGGGGTGGCGAAATAGGGTTCAACGGCAGCCAACCACTTCCAATTAGCATCCTCGACAACTTTCAACACCCCCATGGATCCATGGAAACAGTCGAAACAAACGCAAAACTTCGCGATCGCGAACAACACGGTCTCCTCGCCTCCTCGCCTCCTCGCCTCCTCGCCTCCTCGCCTCCTCCGTTCCGAAATTGAATTTCACAAAAACCGCGCTCTGTTACAGCTAACCACGGTTTTCGGATTCGTGTTCGGCACACCGATATCCGCCAGCAAAAAAAATGTTCGTTTATCGCACAGCGCCGGCAATCATTAAACCGTACAATTACGGCATGTAGGAATTACAAGAGAAAAATATTTCTGTGTTTTTCTTTTGATTTTTATGAATTCTTCACCCGTCAAAATGATTATCGCTCAGCTCCGGCTTCTATACAATTGCGCTTCTTTGAAACTAAACTGCAAATATAGAAAATTGCATACTTATTTGCTTATTGCAATTACTTAAACAAGCATTTATTATACAGGGTGAGGCACATTTATCCTGGCCACCCGGTATATCTCAAAAACTAAATCCCGGAGAAACAAATGTTTCAAATAGTTACAAAAAAGTTTAAGTCATGGAGGGCTGATGCAGCAGTCGTATCCATTTTAAATGTTCATCATGTTTTCAAGGTCATTCCAAGGTCAACATTATTTTTTCAAATGGAAACATGTATTATTTTATTACAGATTCTGAATCTACGACGAAATAAATTTTATTTGAAACGTTTATTCCTCCAGCGATTATTTCGTATAATTTTGACTTCGTTAAGGAAAAACAATCCATATTAAACGAAAAGACAATTATTTCATTGAATCTTGCTTACCTAGTACAGGAGAATTGCAGCTTAATTATGAGAAAATCTTATTATTATTGATAAAATAATGGTCTTTTTTTATATAAATAAAAATAATTTACGGTTTTTAAGAATAAATTCTTCAGCTATCAAAATGATTGTAGGTATCACTGAACTCAGACTTCTGTCTGTATAAACTTACCAGCAGAAATAGAAAATTACATAGAAGCCTGCACATTGCAATTATTAAAACAAGTCTTACCGTATATGTATAGATATTAGAAGACAATACCAAAATTTCGATAGAATTTAATTATACAATTTTTCTCTATTCTTTACTCGTAAAAATTGAGTTTCTAGGTTATATGGTTTTGGCTTGTTTGGAATTTACCGACGCGACGATAGAATTGCGTAGAGACGCGTGGCTAATAATTACTAGAATGAACGTCGAGAAAGTAGATTATCGGTACCGTGGTGTTTTTCGAGGTCTATTGACCCATCTATTTTTTCCAGGTCATTTCCGTTGGTTCTATTATCTGAGGACAAGGAGTTCGAGCCTCGGGGTGTTGTTTCCAATCAAAGAATACAGCTAATAAAGGAAAACCGATGATTTAGGGGCGAAATAATAAGAATTTTCGTTAGGGGCGCCGATGAAATTAAGGGTTTCGAGAGCCGTTTGCTGCCGGCAGGGCTGCGCGAAATCTCGAAGGGCCGCCCTTTTTTATTGCTCCTTCGACCCACTGGTTCCAGACAGCATGAAAAACGGTTTCTTATCGTTCGTGGGACATTGCACTTCTCCTTCGAGTGGTTAGATAAATTACGGAGACCAGATAGAAACTGGAAAACTTCGACCGGAGGGTCCGACAGCTTGGGAACTGGAAAAAAATCGCTGAAGGACCAACCGAAATCGACAATTGTGCACGCGATCGTGTTCATCGGACGTTCCCCTGTCGTTTCAGCGTGATCTCAACTTTGTAGCATTTTCGGGTCAGACGTGGTATTTCATTTTTCCTCGGGAAACGTGGAAAAACTGCGTCTGTCGAACTTCTTGCGAAAACCGGAATTTCAAAGAACGTAGAAGACACGTCGCAATTTTTTCTTATATTCGGGAGGACCTCTTCGAGACTCCCGAATTGGTTGTGTAGATTTAATTTCGCGAATTGCGATGCTATGAATTTTTATTGAAAAGTTATATTTTGCTTTTATTTGGAATAGTTTTTCGTTCAACTGATCTTATTCGATTGATGGATTTTGCTGAGATTGTATGGGATGTATCGATGTTAAACGGTTATGGTGGTTCGAATGGTAAACAATGTGTTTGGTGTTTGGGTTTGTTTCGCTTGATTGTTAGCGGGAGGACAGTACCGTGAACGAAAATTGTTAAAAATTGTAGTCAACTGGTGCTTTTATGTATCGATTGTTATTAATGTAGTGAGCAATTTCATGGGATTATGGTGTAGAAACATGACTAGCCTGCGGATTACAACGGATTACACCGTACAGTTCACTTTCAGCAACCGGGAATCAAGACTCGAAGGAAAAACGTCGCAGGAAATCTATTATTCGCCAGTTCGATTTCGAGAGGGACGCTGAGAAATCAGATTACACGAATTTATGGGGTTCTAACCCTCCCATCTGCAGAAAACACGCACACACAGCCGCATCGCCATAAAGCCTCTACCAACGCCTACAACCTTGTTACTATCATTCCCAATCGTTAAAACAAAGTTACCCTTAAATTCGACGATATAGCTGACAAATTCATAAAGAGACGTTGCTGAAACATAGCAATTCATAGTGCATCCCTTATGGGGATAGCAGACCAATGAAAAATTCAGCTCTACAGTGTATACAGATTCTACGAACACCTTCAAACTCGTTACTATCATTTCCAATTGTTAACACATCATTATCTTCAATTTTAGAACTGAAAAGCTGATAAATAGATTTAAAAAAATGGTACCAAAGCGCAAGTAGTTGAAAGTTTATCTTTCACGAGGGTAGAAAAACGACAAAAGTTTCGACTCCATACGTCATAAAGCTTTCGTTAACATTTTCAAACTCGTTCTACCATTCCCAATGATCAAAACACAATTATTTTCAAATTTCAGACATAAGAAACTGATACATCTGTAAGAGTAAAGATGTTTGAACTATTAATATTTATTGGAAGAAAGCACACGACCGTGAGTAACAATATACAAGTACTCCGGATACCGAATAAACGTAAAACTCTTAGCCGTAATTCGCGTTCCTATTCCGTATTCCGTATTCCGTATTCCGTATTCCGTATTCCGTATTCCGTATTCCGTATTCGTGATCGTATCGTATTTAATAAACCTCGACGTGAATTCGTTTTCGAGAGAATGCCGCCCCTTCACCGCGTGAACGCGTCCTTTTAAGTTGTATACGTTTCTCGCTCTAATGTTTTACGTTTTACATGCGTTTCGTTTGTCTCTTTCTCCGAATCTTCTGGAAAAAGAAGGCCTCGCGTCAGCTATTTTGTTTACGGCGTTGGTTACGATTGAATCGATGTATCGCATCGATTGACTCACGCATACACACGCGATAAGTAGAAAAACGACAAAAGGTTCGACTCCATACGTGATAACTGATAAAACTTTCATTAACAGTTTCAAACTCGTTCTATCATTTCCAATTATTAAAACACAATTATCTTCAAATTTGAGACATAAGAAAGCTGATAAATCTGTTAAAAACGACAAAAGGTTCAACTCCGTATGTCACTGACACTATCAAACTTATTACTATCGAGAAAAATAATAAAGAATTGCCTTAAAATTTGGAACTGAAGCTGACAGATTCGCAGAGAAACGATACCGAAGCACGGGAACTCGAAGTTTATTGTTCGCGGGGGGTCGAAAAACGTGGAAAAATTCGGCAGGATGGCTCCGTGGACAGGACAGGGGGTAGGAATCGTCCGTCAGAGTCGATTGATAGACTCGACAAGCATGAAATATTTAAACCGCTTAGCGGAGGCCGTTTTTCGAGCGGCTTAAAACATGGCGGCCGCGGAGAAATAATTACCAAGTTGCCAGAAAGTTTTCCCGATAGGCCCGGGAGTATCGTTCCCATCAGACGGATTGCTATAGCTGGTGTCGGGAGGGTCTTTCGAGAAGTAAAGCGGGTCCGAGTGCTCTTTACACGAATATTGCCCTTCCTCGAGCAGGCGGACGGCCGCGGCCGTTTGTTTGAGCCGCGTCGAGGATTTCGATCGTGGAAACGAGAACTCTTCGCATTTCATGGTGCATTTAACTCCGGGATCGATCCAACGGCCTCCTGGATCTCGGCAGAGGGAAATCTTGGCCGAGAAAGGTGCGAACTAGTGCGAAGGAATTCCGCTGCGCTGGTTAAATATTTTCTAGCGAGTTTTCGTTGACAGATTCTTTAGTGGAGACTCTAATTTAAGACACATGGATCAGTGGCGCACCTAGAATTTAATCTTGGGGAGGGGTGGGGAGGACGAGTTGAACAAAATAAACTTTTTTTTTTAGGAAAAATATCTGTCAACGGTAGCCACACATATTTATACTTATATATTGTATAGGAAAAAATTGTTCAAAATGAAATCGAAGCAGCTATTCCACGGTTTAGCTAATTTTCCAGTGTTTCGTTTCCTTTTTCTCTCCCTCTGGGTGCGCCACTGACATGGATAGTATCCAATTGTTGGCCATTTTATTGGAAAATCAATCACCGTATATTATGTAAAAGTAGAGATGTTTCAACTATTATTATTTATTGAAAGCAAGCACACAACTAAGAATATCAATATACAAGTATTCCGCACACCGAATAAACATAAAACTCTTCAGCCGTAATTCGTGATCGTATTCCGTATTCGTGACCGTATCGTATTTAATAAACCTCGACGTGAGTTCGTTTTCGAGAGAATACCGTCGCACAGTGGGCCAAACCAGGACAAAAATCGTGTGCCTCATTGTGCCTGAACGAGACTAGGATAAATCTTTGTCTTAAAGTATCCTTAAAATTATGAAACAAACCCCGTTTGCCCATTTTTGCCCATTGAAAAGATATTAATAATATAATATTCTATGTATTTTCATGCAGACAGTTAAGTGCGAATAGCCAGAATCAAGAAAAGCTATTTATGTGAATTTGTTGTATAAAAATAGCATGAATCAAGTTTATTTCATGTTTTAATAACAATTCAAAGTTAATAACAAATTGTTATTAACAGATAAATACATTTAAAAATAAATATACCAGTTGGTGAGCGAAATACATATATTGTTGGACTATCTCGCACCAGTATTTCGCGCCAGAACTTTACATACGTTTTCAAATATAATTAAAATAGCAATTAAACCAAATACAGTCACTATTTAATCTGAAGATAATGTAATACATATATATATATATATATATATACATATATATGGGTGACTATCTGTCTACATATAGATACTAGAAGATTTGTTCTACTGTAAACCATTGTTTCTTTCTTTTTTTTTGTAATTGACAAAATTAATTTGTTGACATGGAAGAACTGCGTACAAACTCATATGAATTACCTAAACGAATATTTTTTCTCTAGCAAGATCTGCAAAAAACCTTCATCAGTTTGGAAACACACAGGACTTGTTCAATACAAGGTAAGATAAACGAAAAGAACATCTAGGGACGATTTCGTTCGATAATTAATAATGAACGACAAGCGCAGGCCGTAGACTCGATCAGAAACTATTAGCCGCCCCAAAAACGGGACGACCCTCTGGCAACGGAAGAAATTGGCATTGTACTGTACGGTGCCTCGAATAGGCGTATTCCGCTCTAAATTGGATCGTTCTCCGTCTTGTCCTCCGCTTTTATTTCCCAGCATTGTTCTTTCCTCCAATCTTCCCGGGACCGTTTCAAGAAACCGAGCAGCGCAACGGCAGCCTCGCTGAACAGATAACGATTCGGGAGCTTAATTCGATTACTTTTCAATCCGTTTTACTTGCAGCCACTTGCTACCTACCTACGAAACACGTCCATTTTCTATCTGTTATTACAATAGATTTTCTGCTTTTCGATCTGCTGCAATTGGTTCTTCTGAACAAAAACGCTTGAAAACTGTACGTTTAGCTTTGGCAAATGTTGAAAGACCTTTTTATAGATTTTTTTATTTGTACTTTACAAAGCATTTCTTAAGCGACAAATATAATCCTCCGATCAGAAGTATTAAGGGAATTATTGATTGAACGAGAGAATAGCTTCTGAACAAGAACACTTAAAAACTGTAACTTTAGCATTGGCAAATGTTGAAAGACATAGATCTGTTTACTTGTATAATTTACAAAGCATTTTTTAAGCGATAAATATAATCCTCCGACCAGAGATATTAAGGGATTATTGATTAAACGAGAGAACAGCTTCTGAACAAGAACACTTAAAAACTGAATGTTTAACTTTGGCAAATATAGAAAGATATAGATCTTTTTATTTGTAATTTTTTACAAAGTATTTTTTAAGCGATAAATATAATCCTCCGAGCAGAGATATTAAGGGAGTTATTGATTAAACGTGAGAATAGCTTTCAAACCAAAATTGCATAACAGGGAAGAAAGCCAGAAGATATTGAACAAATAATTTATTGCAATTTATGTGATTTTGTTCGAAATACTCGAGTATCAAGAAATTGTTGAAAATTGAATTTCCTTGCAGTGAATTGATAAGAATTGAATTATACCTTTCAATAAATTATGAGAAATAGAATTTTACGATGTATGTATATGTTAGTGGAAATTGTCATTTTTCGTTACGAGAGTGAGGAAAGGTCCGAAGATTTCCAATTTCAATAAATTATAGTTTCAATTATTTCTTTTAGGCCATTCGCAAGAAATGTTCCAAGCTTAAAGTGAACAGATCGGAATTGATGGGTTGTAATGTGTCTTATGGGGATTTTCCTGCGATTCATATCACACGAAACGTGTTATACGATTTCCTAAATCCCTATAATGTTATCGATTTGAATTAATTTATTCGCGAAATGACAAACGATCGATGAATACGATTTTCGAAGTAATAAACAATTTTATTTCGTATGTATTCGTGATACTTTTCTTAATATCTATTGATTATTAGTTAGTGAATTGTATATGTCTTGGATATTTGGTCCCCTCAGGGTTTCAAATCCCGTTCCACACTTCCACCTTTAAACCAGCTCTCCCTATCGCCTATTTCAGCGGGACCTACTTTTTATTAAGGTGGGTTCCGAACCACCTTGGGCACCACAGTTTTTTAAAAAGCACATTGAATTAGTTCAAGAGGTGCCCGGGCGCGGGGATTCGAACTCTCGAGACTGCCTGGTCGCAGTCGCGCGCTCTATCCACTGACCCACTGTGTGCCCCTAGTTAGTGAATTATTCTGTCTTATTTTTTTAGATTATAATAAAATGTGATATTCAATAAGTACCTTTTTTTATTCTTCTTAATGCTTAAGATAGCAAAAATCTGAATTAATTTATTAACAAAATGATCAGAATTTTGAGGTTTGATACTTCGAATAATCAACACTTTTTATTTCGAATTCGTTATTATTCTTGTTAATATTAAATAAAAGCGTAGGTGTCAAATCTGTGAATGCATGATGTTAGTTAGAATTTTCGACACTAGATGGCTAATTAAGTTTCCACTTTCTCGCAAGTGGTAGAGCTACTCGTGTGCTTTGATATATAAGCCAGTTTTTACAACATCGTAGCATTAGGAAGTGAAGAGAACAACTTCAAGAGTAACGATGACTGATATTATTTATAATTGGACGTAATTCTGATCCTATTTTTTATCCGATGCATTCTAAATGTATATTTATACGAGACAATTTCTTATAAAATGTGCTGTTGAATGTTGAGTAATACAACCTATTCATACTGTACCACATAGTCGTTACATTGTCGACTGTTAATATAGTTTATCAAATTCTTCATTACCAACCCTTCATCAGTTACTGTTGTATCAACACTTGTTGTTAATTTCTGTGTTTTTTTTTTTGATCTTTACTTTATCGACTTGTAAAATTTCTTGTTTCCTTCACCGCAGTGTATTATCAACTATATACTTCATGTTTACTTATTTGGAGGCTACACATGTACCCAGACAACCAGTGCTGCACCGGGCAGCTATGTCGCATTTAGGAGCCCTGCTGCCGCGCACTGCACGAAAACGGTCCTGGTTTCTGGACCGCCGTAAGAGGGCAATACGGTCGCGCTAATGTGTCGAATGCCGTACAGTCCCTATGCTATGGGGTCTCTCGTCGGTGCGGTGACACAGACCTGGTCACGCTAATGTGGAACTTCCACATCGAGATGTTAGTAAAGTAAATTTCTATTGTACAAATATGTATAGCAGCAGCGGCAGTCTTCCTCTTTACCGATAAAATTAATACGTATTTAAATTACATATTGCATACTATTAGTTCGTTCGGAAAGGAATTTCGTTTTTTGTGTAGGGATGGCAATGCTTCCGTTTGTCATTACTAGACTGCGAATCTTTCTACAAAATAAAAATGGACTACATCGATTGCAAAAATAGAAACCAAATTTCTTTCTCTCTCTCTCTCTCTGTCTGTCTCTGTCACGTTACGGAGCCAACAACCTTTTTGATGCACTCTGTCGCGACTCAAAAGCGGACGCGGCCAACCGACCCGTGTAGTCGACCCGGGCAGTAGACCCGGGCAGCCGACCCGTGCAGTCGACCCGGGCAGTAGACCCAGGCAGCCGACCCGTGCAGTCGACCCGGGCAGTAGACCCGGGCAGCCGACCCGTGCAGTCAACGCGGGCGCCACAGTGTGAAAGACCGATGAGCTCTGTGTCAAAATCAACGAACTTTCGATGGAAAAGAGATAGAACGATGAGTTTTTTAAAAGTTAAAGCTGAAATTTAGCAGCATATGGGGAAAATAGGGAGATTATGGTACGAATGTTTTTAACCTTGAGAAAATTAGTTAAACTTGCACAATTTCAAGAAAATTTTGTTTCGACAATGACAATACGTAAGAGTAGGCATGATAAGATTGATTTTATTTAGACTTTGTGCACCTATTCCCTATTGTAATATGTTAATGTAGTATGTAGTATAAATAAATATAATATTAATTTTGTCGGTAAGAAGCAAGACTGCTGCTACTGCTCCACATTTGTAAAATAGAAATTTACTTTACCGACATCTACCACATTAGCACGACCTGCTCTTATACGGCATTTGACACATTAACGTGACCGTGCTTCCCTCTTACGGCGACCAAGAAACTAGGACTTTTATTTGTGTAGCCTCGCGGCAGCAGACCTCCTAAATGCGACATAGCTGCCGTGCACTGCCGCTGCAGATTGGAGCAGCTGGTTATCTGGGTATGTGGTTATTGCATACAAACATGCCGGGCATTCTTACCCGGCAAAAAAATTTGAAATTGACCAACTCTAAACTTGCATAACATTTGAATCAGTGAACTCCTAGGCTTGAAACTTGGATTTTTGGCATAAGAAACAGGCCAAAATTTCCGGTTTCCGGAGATGCACAGCAGCTGCAGATAATTCGCTTGAACACACTATTAACTTCCAAAACAATTCAAATAAATACCCTTGATTTACTTTTACTTCGAATATTTTAAACCTTACCTTAAAAACCAACACGAAAACATCTTCAGAAATATCTGCGAGTAACTCGCATACGTTCGTCGGAGAATGTAGTAACATTTCATGATGAATGAAATTTCCATGCCTTCATTCGCCTTCTTACCGACGAGAATCTCCTCTCAGTCTTCTGCTTCTCACTCGAGCCAGAATATATCCTAGAGGGCGTAAGAGAACACCGAAATTTCTGTAAAGTGTAAAGGAAACAGTTATAGCGTGATAAGGACTGATAAGGATAGAGATATCATCTACCAAACCATCTACCAGAAACCATCGAAACTAATCATTCCAACATTCCCAACCAGTACTTTCACACTTTCACATGTTGACAGGATCCTGTAGAACATAACCTACATCGACAACAAGTAAATATCTTCCAATACAGATGCATCTATTATATTTTATTATCAATCACTTTTAACGATCTCCATTTGATCAAACTCCAAAGAGTGAAATTACAATAAACTCTCATGACAATGATTTCCAGGTCTCATGATATACGGACTTAACCTCGAAACAACTTATGTAATTCAAACTCTTCGAAAATGCCAGCACCGTGCGAAGATATCATTGAAGACATAGAGGACTTAATATCCTCGCAAGACATTACACCGAAAGAACGTTACAGCTCGAGAAAAACAGTAACAGTACGTTCTAAGAAGAAACAATTAACAGAGGATTTACCACAACCCCCAATACTTAACAGTGTTGTACCAGGAACTCAAATAATCTACATAAAAACCTGGGGATGCACCCATAATAGCTCTGACAGCGAATACATAGCTGGTCAGCTATCTGCTTACGGCTACAAATTAACAGAAAACAAATATGAAGCCGACTTGTGGCTTCTAAACTCGTGTACTGTAAAATCTCCTGCAGAGGATCACTTCAGGAATGAGATAGAAGCAGGCAAAAAATTGGGCAAGCATGTTGTTGTGGCTGGGTATGCAATCTCACATAAAACAATCCCTTTAACTAATATCGATCGATATTAAATATCATCTTTTACAGATGCGTGCCGCAAGGAGCACCAAAATCATCCTTCCTCCAAGGCCTCAGTATAATCGGTGTACAACAAATCGACAGAGTAGTAGAAGTGGTTGAAGAAACTTTAAAAGGCAACACAGTTCGTTTTCTACAACAGAAAAAGGAGTCTGGCAAGAAAAAGGGTGGAGCTTCGCTGAGTTTACCCAAAGTGCGCAGGAATCCACTGATAGAAATCATAGCGATCAACACGGGGTGCTTAAATCAGTGCACTTATTGCAAAACGAAACACGCGAGAGGTGAACTTGGAAGCTATCCTCCAGAGGAAATCATTGGAAGAGCGAAACAAGCTTTCGACGAGGGAGTTTGCGAGCTGTGGCTAACTTCCGAAGACACGGGAACCTATGGCAGAGATATTGGTACCAGTTTGCCAGAATTACTATGGAAACTTGTTGGAGTAGTACCCGATGGATGCATGATTCGAGTAGGAATGACAAATCCACCGTACATAATGGAACATTTGGAGGAAATGAGCAAAATCTTGAGTCATTCGAGGGTTTACAGTTTCCTGCACATTCCTGTGCAATCTGGAAGCGATCAAGTGCTGTCCGATATGAAAAGAGAGTACACAAAGGCTGACTTCGAAACTGTTGTCAATTTTCTTAGGGAACGTGTTCCAGGTTTAACAATCGCTACCGACATTATATGTGGATTTCCGACAGAGATGGAAGAGGACTTTGAGGAGACAATGAAATTGTGCGAGCAGTACAAATTCCCTAGTTTGTTTATCAACCAGTTTTTCCCTAGACCCGGCACTCCGGCTGCCAGGATGCGAATGGTTCCAACGCAGCAGGTGAAAAAAAGAACGAAAAGGCTATCGGAATTTTTTCAGTCATACTCTCCTTACGATAGTAACAGAATAGGACTGGTTCAAGACGTTCTGGTTACTGAACTATCGCATGATAAGAAGCACTACGTTGGGCATAACAAGTTTTACGAACAGGTTTTGGTGCCTTTGAAAGAGACGTACTTAGGAAAAATGGTTAAAGTGAAGATTGTAGAGACGACCAAGTATTCTATGAAAGGGGAGCCCATAAGCGAAGGAACTTCTCCAGCATTGAAACCGTTTCTACCTACGAAAGCTGTTTCAGGACTCCCTGTGGAGATGAAACCATCAAGGTTTAGGGTCGCTGCGATCCTAATAATTTTCCTTGCTGTGATCTGTAGGATTTTATGGAAGTTTTTGATCGTTTGATCGATGTAACTCGATTTGTAAAGAAATACAAAATTTTTATACTGAAACAAAAACATTTTAGAGTTATTGTTTACGGAAATGTTTGCGCGATGGAAGAAGGTAGACGATAGTAAATAGTTAATCAAATATGTTTTAATTGACAAAATACAGGAACCTGCCCTGGGAGGGCTTACAAAATTTTATCAATATAATTTAACGCGTAGAAAACTAATTTAAATCGCTTGGTTTATTAATAGAGAACTATAATAATACAATTATGAAAATTAGAAGAACACTTAATAGCTAGTGAGATAGTATATTTACTAGAAAAATACAAACTTAATTTACTACGATAGTAATGTTCTCTCTATTTGGTGTAACACTATCTCTAAAACTCTTACAATATCTCCTGAGTATTAAAGTCAACAGGCGAACACATAAATAATTTCTTTTCTTTAACAGATTCTCCGCTAAAAATTTCGTGTGGAATCGTTTTAAAATGTTCGTTAAAAATGTTAAATGCCAGCGACCGAAGTTTCATAGTAAAAATGTCATATGTCAATTGCTTTTCTCTTTCCAGTGTTGAAATTATTAATTCTGAGCTTCTTGAAAATTTTCGTTTTTACGTGGAATCGTTCTAAAATGCTCACTAAAACTTGTTTGCTAAATACATATTAAATTTTATAATTAGAACTTTTACAGTATAGGCATGCTAACATTAATATTATTAATTTATATAATTTATTTTCTTTTTCGCCTGTCTTTTAACAATGTAATATCTAATGTCTTAAGAAATAATAAACAAATATATTTTAAGAATATTTAATTCTGGCACAGTTTGCGCCAATTTTTCCACACGTGTATGTTGATAAAGGAAAAAATGTATCAAATTTTTCTCCAGGACAACTGAAACGATGAAAGTTTAATTATGTCTTTTTTTGTTATCATTTAAGCTTTGGATTTCATTTTTCCGGTTGTTATATTCACTTCTGATTTTACTATTTCTATGTATCCTCGAAAAAGTTAATAACCGTAAAACTCTATTGTATTTCTTGTAGGGTACAGTACAGTATGCTCCATATAAATGATACACGACGGGCGAATTATGTAATCTTTAACGTTAATTTAATTAAAAAAGGCACCAACGCGTTTTTATTAATAAAACATGTACTTTTTAAAAGATTGGTATTGCTTTCGTTAATATTATACTTTTTACAAAGAGAATACTTCTTTAGCACTTGAAAACAAATGTAGCTTTCTTCACGATACATTTTGGTGTCTTCTTTCATATCAAGGCACTGAATTTCTTACTTGGAAAATAAATTTTTTCAAAATTGAATTTTCAGCCATATGTACTAAAGAACCTTGTAAATATTTGAGCATAGTGATAACGCTTAATGAATATTTAATTAATACACTAACACACTGGAATGATATTGTCCCATATCACAGAAATGCTACGGATACTCATTTGCACCCACGCTGTTCTGAGACGATTTTTGTCACTATACTACTGAGAGTTAAATTATTAATTCGCGAAAGAATTGTCATGCTGGCTACGCTAATTAGACTGCAGATTTTTATTCAAAATTTACATGTTCCGATTCAATAAAAAATTCTATCAACTGGAATGCAAATTCAATTATTTCGAATTTACCGTTTCCTTTGTATTGCTTTTGAAAATATAATTGCATAAAAATCTACAGTCTAGTGATAATAAAATAATCTTGCTGTTCCATTGGTAAAAAGAAATTTATGTTGGTCTTTCATTTATGTCAACGTTTGTGCAAGTCAAAATTTTGCCACAAATAATTGATATTTATTACAATTATTTATCAAACTAACAAAGTCGTATTTTTTATAACGATTTTAAGACCAAATAATTTTGTAATAACCCAAGGCACATTGATGACATAAATTATAAACGACAATGGAGTAAATAGAGAGCATATTGGTACGTAAAATTAAGGTACTGACCAAAAGTGCAAAAATAAAATGAGGCACGCCATTTTGTAAAAAAAAAAACATTTGGATTTTCGCTTAGAGAGACGTATTAATAAAATTCTTTGCCTCTTTACAAAATAGCGACTTTGTGGCCAATATTCTAAACCTTTTAAATTAATATTACTATTATTTATTAATATTATTATTACTATTTTAATTTTGATTGTACATGTCAACATTAACCATATTGTACATAAGAAAATTTTTCGTTTTTTTTTCGGAGGTTTATGATTCTCCAAAATCTGTGTACATCTTGTAACATTGTTTGAGTTGTATAAATTAATTAAAATTCCAGATAATATAAACATTGTATTTCAATGTTAAATAAGATTTGAATTGATTAAAATTTAAAGGCGAGTATTGACCACGAAATTCCCTACAGACAAAAATATATTACTATGCACTGGTACCTAACCAGTGGTAAATACATGCAGTCTTTTGCGATCCAGCATACATTGGTACGAAAACGATATCCAAACAATACGAAACAACCCTAAACGAAAACTGGCACGTTACCAACACATTCAAACGACGTACTACATACTAAAAACATTGTAAAAAATAAAATATGGCGAAGGGGATCATCCCTTTCCCTTTGCCTAAACGCTAACCCGAAATACCTTATGGCAATTCTTATGGCGTACATTACATAATGGCACAAAAGTGTTGCTTTTTCTTGTACCGGTACAAAATCTTAAAAATTGGAGCACTGGAGTAACAACAAATAATTATCACGAGAGAAATTTCTAAAATATAATCAGAAACACATGTTTCTTCATTTGTTTAGCATACCACACACTCATTTAATTAATACGGAAAGTAATACTTTTGGGGTCTCAATACTTTATGTCAGTCAGAAGCAAAAATGTAAATTTAGAAATTTGTGCGATTAGATGAAAAATGAAAAATTGAATTTTCGTTTCACAGTTATTGTCGTTAAAGTGCTCCAATAGTTTCCGGAGGCCGTTTTGTTTATTCTCTAGTTTCTGGCACTGTGCATTGCTTATTGTACTCTTAAAAACTATTAACCTACGCATACTTCGATTAATACTTTTTGAGCGACCCCATTACGAGTCATGGCAATTCTCTTTTTGATCTCGTGCTTCGTGAGACTAGGAGCAATACGAGCAACCGGTTCAACCGATCCTTTTTTGCACGCGCTACAATCTTATTTAGTTTTTACACTTCTTTCTCACGGTTTTCGTTCACTCTTTACACTTCTTGTTGCAACTGTGGAACACACCCACGCACGCAAAATAGTGTCCTTAAAAAGAGAGAGCATCGCCATCACTACTAAAATTTTTTTAAAGTTTTTAATTCGTTGACCGACGTTCTGTAATTTCAATTAATTCGTAAAAATTAAACTACACCTTTAAAACATGGAAAAATTGTCGAAGAGGTAAAATTGTATCTTGTAATTTAGCTATAGCGTTCAAAATAGTGTTAAGACTCACACAGAAATAAATAAATAATTATTAGCAATGTGTTTATGTATTTATGATTTTTTAATTGCAAACAAAGTCGAAGTCTCTTTGTATTAATCAATTTTCGACTGTGAGTCCTCTAAATACATGGAAACGATTGCAGTCTATTAGTTTCAGTAACTATTTTGAACAGTATAATTAATAAATACATTTTTAATTAACATTCAACGGACACAAATAGTTAATAATTTAAAAAGCTGTGAAACACAAGATACGTGTTTCCTTGGTTGTATAGTAATTCTCATGTTGCAGAAATAGCAGTGCCATTTATTTATCCTTGTTACTCCTCTATTAGCATGATTCTGCGCGACCAGGGCCTCATGAATAGGCCGTAAATGAAAGGTGCTAAATCAAACAACCACCAAAACGATAGAATCCCAAATTAAAAATACCAAAGAAAGAGTCTCTCTGTGTTTCCTAAACAGATCTACTTTGAGTTAAAGTAGTTATTTCATAAAAAACATTTGATTTTGATATCGATATTTAAGTCCACAGCATTTGGATAAGCATGTGTAGTAGATATTTTGTTTTATTGAATAATGAATTTTTTAATTAATATTTCAGTCTGATTAATTTGGACAAATAAATATTGACTGGCAAATCCGTGAATCACTATAACAGAGTTTCTCTTGCTATACCGGCTTCATTAGTTGGCAATGCACGCCGGTTCCAAACCAGTAAAAAGCGGTCGTACCCCTTAAGGTTTTACGAGTCCGTTTTTACGGGGCCCCCATGCTCTCTCTCTCTCTCTTTTCCCCTTCGCGTCTCATTCGCGCTGTTAATCGATAATCGCAGACCCTTTGTCCTCTAAAAATTTTAGGGCTATTCAAATGGTCGTCTAATTTGCGCCTGCGCGAATTTACGAAGCGAAGATTGAGAGAACACACCTAAAACGTTCCATAAACCAGACGCTAAATTGGTAGCTAATTGATAACGCTTTAAGTGTTCGAAGATAAATTGTAAAGTGTAACTGATGGTCACACAAGGTAGCATCGCATTTTCACCTAATCTACTGGACGCTTCTCTCTTCTTCATAGTTGGGCAACAGTATTTTGGGACTGAATGAATTTTAATTTACGACATGTAATTTGACGTATTGAGCAAGTTGTTAATGATAAAATAGTTATTGTCAGCTCAGATTAAACTTTAGACTCCAGTCTAGATTGTTCAATAATTTTATGAACGATTATATATTTCAACAAGTTGACAGTTTCCTTAGAGAATTGATGTTGTTATTAGTGATCAAGCAACATTGATCGAGCACTTTTGCCATAAAAATCAGAAGAGAGCTATAGCGAGAGTGATAGGTCTAAAATTCATCATTTGTTTTCTTTTACTAGCAATTAAATATTCTCTGTTTGAAAGCTCTCAACAAACTCGAAATTTATAATCTCCTAGTGATAGAGCAATAAATTACCATCCATTTTAGTCCAAAACTACTGGAACTTATAAAGGTTTGGTGAACGTATGACCATGAGAAAGATAATCTTAAAAAGAAACGCGTTTATAATACAACATGTCTAAGAATCGAGGTTTTTGGGAGAGTAAACGTTCATAATCTCCGAAGATTCCGTTTGCTCTGCCTCGAGCCGACCACCAAGCGTTTGCTCCTCTTGGTTGGCGTGGCTAGCAAGGGTGTTTTGCAGGGGCCAGTGTGCGGCCTTGATGAACACGAGGTGCAAAATTCCATCAGGCAGCCTTGTCTCGAACACGTTCCCACGTTCTTCTCGTCGTTCACGTGACAAGGGAACGAACACTTCGGACAGGGCAGCAGGTGCTCCCAGGGTGCCAGCGTGCGACTAGCCTAAAACCAAAATACGTAATTAGTATCAGCCAGTATGTATCAGGTAATTAACAGAAATAGTAGACAAATTTTACGAACAGTATTTCTTTGTTTATGTTCAAAATTACGTAACTTCAAATTTAAATTAGAAATTCATTTAAATTTGTATTTAGGCCGACAAAGAATTGTCTATGTTTTCCATACTCGGATAAAACATTTTACAGCTTCAAATTTGAATTATAAATGAACATAATGTAATATTTAAGTTTATTAATTTACGAACAATGTCATAAGTTTGTTTCAAAATATTGATTTGAATATAGCATTAAATTTTTATTTTATTGCGAGTTAAACATAATTTGGTATCAAATAAAATATATGTATCATTATTTAAATTGTTTGTTGGTAAATGAACAATATTCTCGGTCGGTGAGCTGTGTATTTCGCTCATGCGGTAAGTTATCTTAATCTTAAATAAAATCGTTAGAGTAGATGCATTTGTTACCGACAGATAAACTGTCGGTATCTTAGATCCAATTTTAGAATTTGAACAGATTTCATACTTCATACTATGTTAATGACAAATTGTTATTAATAATCACATGTTTCAAAATATACTTCAAAAACTCATGAAAATATATTCAGAAATAATTGAATAATTACAAATTGAACAACAAAAAGAGAAAACAATTCGTATAAATTACTAATTGTAAGTGTAAATTGTTGCCCACGTTTGCAAATATTGTTTTCATTTGTACAAAATAAAAATACACAATTGGTGGTTACGGGTAACGTGCGATAACCCATTAGAGGTTTCGATTGTAAGACGCTTGTCATCGACACGGACCTATCGGCTCGAAGATAGTGCAACTGGTTGCACTTGGAGTGCAACTAATAGGAAGAAAAAGGAATTAGTGACCGAGCCGCGCGCGCGATACAATCACACTTTTCGAGTCCTTTTGTGCGGGCAATAATTAATCGTATTAGTGACGTCAGGTTGCACCTGTTCACGTCAGAGTGACTTATTGCAGTATAACACGAGGTGAAAGGAGCGTCGCGTCGAGTCGAACACCAACATGGGGATTACAGGAGGATTCACCTGCATGCTTGCATACATATTTCAAAACGTGTAATCCGAGGCGCAAAAATGAATTCCTATCATCATCGTCTACGCTAATTATTGCACAAACTTACTCACTTATACAAATATTGTCAGAAAATGAAACAGACTTTTCTACAGTTCTCTACAAACTGTTCCAATCAAAACTCACCTTAACTTTCTTTTTTATAATAAAAATATTCGAGTTTTTGTTTGGAAAAATGATCAAGGGATTCTAAAATA
Organism: Lasioglossum morio; assembly: GCA_916610235.2. NCBI lineage: Eukaryota > Metazoa > Arthropoda > Insecta > Hymenoptera > Halictidae > Lasioglossum > Lasioglossum morio. The sequence goes on along the minus strand of OU744329.1, from coordinate 1,395,088 downwards.
AGGATAAGATTATACACGACCAAAGAGAAATTATACATAACAACGATAAGAAAATAATAAGCGGGGAAAACGATTTTAAAAAATTATAAAAAGTTGAGACGTCAGGGAAAGTTATCGAGAAAATTTATAAAATATCTAAGGACTAGGCAAATCAATTAATCACGTCATGGAAAATTCATATGACACAAAGACAAAAATTCCATACGAAGAAAATGACGCATAACAATTTCAAGGATCAGGTAAAGTTATAAAAAATTCAAGTTGACAAGATCTGTAGAAGAATATAAAGAAAAAATTAACAATTGAAGTATTAAAAACTGTTTTTCCATTTGTTAAACATTGAAGAAAGAAATGATTATTAAATTTGATTAAATGAATTAGATGTTTTTTTTTTTTATTTTTAATCGTTTCTAAAGGTACACGAGGATTGTATACAGGTGAATGATCGATTGTAAGCAACCGTGGCGGGTTATTGGAGATATTCGCAAATGGAAACATAGCGTCACGAACAAAGGGCTACGTTGTCGCGGCATGTTACACGGAGCATCTGTCGTGCATTGGTAATTAGTACGTCGGGGAGTTCGTGAGAAAATTTGGTCGATCAGAAATGTGCAAAGTGAAAATATACTGCTGCCTGCAGGAGAGAGAAAGTGAGTGAGAGAGGTGTGTTCAAACAATTCCCAGAAGCATTCATTTATACAGGAAGTAATAACACTTTACAAAATTAATATTTACTTCATATCATAAAACAGCTATGAAAAGAATTTGGTATTACTAATTTGACCTTCCCTTAATCAAACTTTCGGTTTCAAGTTGTTAACAATAATATAAATAATACTAAATAATATAGATAACATTGCAAATTTTCCATTTTTCTAAATAATAATATTTCAAAAATGGTTATTTCATTTACTTTACTACCTCAAGAAGTGATAGTTTTGATAAATTAGTCATTTCTTTATTAAAATAGCAATATTGGCAACGTAATGGTTCTAATATGGCTATTTTATTTAATTGTAATCCTGTTCGACGACAAAGTAAAAACGTGAGCACGCTTTCGGCCAAGAATAAATTTACGGCAGTGTCACTGAGGTCCTCGACGAGGATTCCTCGTGCCTAGCAACCGAGTGAATTCCGAAAGAAAACGTCGAAACGTTGGCGCCATGATTTCTGGCGGGAAAGGTGGGCCTCGTGGCTCGTGGCCCGCAACAGACATATGGACACGAGTGATCGCGATCTTATCTCGTTGCTCCTTCGTTTCGTTCCCTAAAGACACCGTATAATAAATTTAATTATCAACTATCAATTCAAAACTTTATCTATCTTGAACAAAATAAAAAACTAATCCAAAAAACACAGATCTATTCATACATAGAATTACTCACAATTAATAGACGATATTCTTTATGTAAAATTTTTAAATAAGGTAACTATAAAGAATTAAAGAAAACATTTATTATTTTACTTCCACTTTCTAATGAAGTTTTAATATTGTCAATCAGATCGTGCTTTATCATAAATTCTCCAGTTGGGAACAATCTCAGCTACTTCCGGCCATTATATCACACTTCCATATTGAATCATCGTAGTAGGAAGTCGAGAAATATTAGAAACCCGAGACGTTAGTTTTCTAGTTGCAACATCATCACAATAATATTTAATCAGAAAATACTAAAATGTCTTCTATCATTTGTAACTTCGTTCTCCACATCCTCAAAAAATTTTATAATATTTCCATGTTACATTTTACGAGACAATGAAAAATAACAGAAAAATTTGATTCGTTAAACGTTCCAATTGTACATGATAATTCTATGCAACATTGTACAAACAAGATCAACGAAATCAGATCGTTGATAAATTGTTAACACAGTTTTGTAATACACTTTAATTATAGGTTTTATTGAACAACTCTACTATTTCTCTACAATTTTTTAAAATCTACTTCGTTGTGTATAGCAACTTCTCTGCGATTTCGTTGAACAGCTTCAAAATGTCTGAAGAGATATATCAATTCGTCCAAATATCGATACAGTATCTACTTTGTTGCACAGTGCATACCATTGTATCTACTTTGTGCTCTTCCTATCACAGGCTAGAGATACGAAACCATCCACTATCGCCTAGGAACATCTGTAAACCACGTTCCAACAAAAAAAATCAAGAAAAACCGACTACAGGCTGGCACAATGGCACTTCTCTTTCTTGGCTCAACTTTGTAAACCGTTCGATGCGGTCCAGAATCTTTATCTTGGTTCTACGAAGTGAGGGGCGGCTCTCCTCTGTAACTTTGTATCGGTCTCTTTCCGGTCAACGTGCGTTTGCTTACACTGTCGTGCACTGTAGAAACTGTAGACCGAAACCGAGCCCTCACTCAATCATTAAAACGACCATTTATTTTCTTTGGTATGCTTGGACCAAACGAAGAATGTTTCTAAACTTCCTGTTGCCACATTGTGGCTCGTTATACCTACTGCCCAAACCAATTATTCGAAGAACCCTCGGGACACGTCTTGGTAAAAACACTGTCTTTTGTCAGACTACAAAACCACGTTTGTTTGAAACAGAATGTTTTGGCTAATATTTAATCGAACAGTTAATGCAACATTTTCAATACAGTAAAAAGGAAAATCAAACATGAAGAATAATAGAAAAATAACAAAAATAATGTGATGATGACAAGAAAAATAGTAGCGAGGTTATTTAAAACCAAGAAAATTAACCAGAATAATAATATCAAGAATAACCCGGACTTAACAGCAAAATTGATCAGGAAACTAACATGAAAAATAGCAGTAAGATTAATAGAAAAATCACAAAAGAAAACAATAGAAAGGACAACCAGGACTTAACAGCGAAAGTGGTCAGGGAAATTAACCAGCGAAATAATTTAGATAATGATAAGTAAAATGTAATATGCATTCACAAGGAAAGAAAATTATTAGGACAGATATTTATTGGTTCCGAGGTTTTTACGAACTGCAAACGTGATCTACGATGACAGGAACCTAATTAAGAATATCGAACTTCAGATAATGGTTCTCTTCACGATAATAGCCAAAGAGAAGCGTCTTCTTCGACGCGGGAAGTCCGTTACGGTAGACGCAAGATAATATTGAGGGCCTCCGATTGCGACACAGACGTTTTTCTATATGTGTTCGTATTCCGGTGTATGTTTGAGACGCAATGTTGCCCTAGCCCAGCTGCTACATTGTGAGAAAAGGGTCCGGACCGTAATTTTCAACGATCCCGTAGCTCGGTTGCTATGGGCGGCTCGTATTTGAAAACGGCGACCGTTGCCTTTGGAAATGCTACTAAATTTTCAACCTCTCTTGCCACGGGTTTCTTGGGCTTTTTTATGGTCCCTGAAAAGCTTGTGAACTCGTGTTGAAATTTCGATAATTTATCGTTGGCTATGGAATGTGGAGAAACAGTAATTTTGATTTATTTTTTAAATATAAGAGAATGTTTCTATTTTATGCTTCTTTTACATAGCAGCAATTTTAATTCACATTTAAAATATAGAAAATATTTAAACTACAAATTATATTATATACAAGATTTGTATTTATATTTGAAATACTAGGGGGCTCCGCCCCCTACTCGCTTCGCTCGCCAACCCCCGCGGCGCCTCGCTCTCTCTCCCGCTCTCTCTCTCTCTCTCTCTCTCTCTCTCTCTCTCTCTCTCTCTCTCTCCCGCTCTCTCTCTCTCTCTCTCTCTCTCTCTCTCTCTCTCCTGCTCTCTCTCCTACTCTCTCTCTCTCTCTCTCTCCTGCTCTCTCTCCTACTCTCTCTCCTGCTCTCTCTCTCTCTCTCTCTCTCTCTCTCTCTCTCTCTCCCGCTCTCTCTCTCTCTCTCTCTCTCTCTCCCGCTCTCTCTCTCTCTCTCCCGCTCTCTCTCTCTCTCTCTCTCTCTCCCGCTCTCTCTCTCTCTCTCCCGCTCTCTCTCTCTCTCTCTCTCTCTCTCTCTCTCTCCCGCTCTCTCTCTCTCTCCCATCCCGCTCTCTCTCTCTCTCTCTCTCTCTCTCTCTCCGCTCTCTCTCTCTCCTGCTCTCTCTCTCTCTCCCTGCCCTCTCTCTCCTACTCTCTCTCTCCGCTCTCTCTCTCTCTCTCTCCGCTCTCTCTCTCTCTCCGCTCTCTCTCTCTCTCGTCTCTCCGCCTCTCTCTCCTCTCTCTCCCGCTCTCTCTCTCTCTCTCTCCCGCTCTCTCTCTCTCTCTCTCTCCCGCTCTCTCTCTCTCTCTCCCGCTCTCTCTCTCTCTCCCGCTCTCTCTCTCTCTCTCTCTCTCTCTCTCTCTCTCTCTCTCTCTCTCCCGCTCTCTCTCACCCCCCCCCTCTCTCTCTCTCTGAAAAATACACACTGTCACGGCGCTCAATTTTGAGTTCCCCTTCGGACGGCAACCCGCTTCTCAATTTTCGGATCCCCTTCAGTAGGCAACCCGCTCGGCGTTTTATGTCCTCAGAAACCACAAAACTATTTTATATAATAGAAAGAAAAGATAACGTTACAATTCTATGTTTGAAATACATACATTCGATAAATTTCAATCAACGTTGATATTTCACAAACTTATCTATACATAATTAATCTGATTTACTGTTGTATAAAGTCTTGTACATTGTTGCGAATGTATTATTTGTAAATTTATGCAAGGCAGTTTTCTCTGTATATATCTTATGAAATTCTCCCGATTCAAAATAAACGCTCCCAGGGTTCTGTAAGACCGTTTATTAATAGAGACGTCAAGATAAAATCGGAAGGATGGTAGTGTTAATAGAAGAAGACGCGTGAAAAATGGACCACAGGGGAATTACTATAAACGCGTCCAATTGTTATGCTAATTATTCTGCGCGGAGAGCGGTCTGGCCAAGCAAAATTCAATAAATTGACAAATTGGGAATTATTTCAAAGTTTCATTTTGCGAGAAGAATATCCACTATATTAATTAACATGTTTGAACATTTCTATTCTCGCAATGAGAGTCATCCAGAAAGTTCGGAAAAAATTATTTTAAATTTGTATGGAATACTTACTGAGAATAATAAAAAATCGAAAACAAGTATTACAAATTATGATAATAAATTCTAACAACACTTCTGATGTTCTTGATTTTGAAAAAAAATGTCGTTACGTTCATAAAATAATTTTAGTAAAAATCCTGAAATTTCATCGATAATTCTGACGGAGAGTGATGGTTCCGAGAAACGTAATTAGAGTGGTAACGCTGATTTCCTGGGACACCAGTATGAAACACGAGATCGAGATAAAAATCGTGACCCATCGGAGCGTCGACTATTTGTCAAAATTTCGAAGGAAAGGAGGTTAGGGGAAAGCAGAAATTTGTGACACAACCGTGAACGGGAAAAGCCGCGACGCCACAGGACGCAAGGATTAATCGAACCGATATTTAATTTGACAGAAATCAAAGCCTGAAACTGGATACGATCCTAGTGCGTTTGATGGAGATATTGTATTACCTGTACACCTTAATTCGACGCGATAGGTAAAAACGGGGGAACAAATCGTCCGAATTTTTCGAAGCCTCCGGTCATGCTAACACCGAGCATTACCGGACCTAAAAATCCATCAAACCTGATACTTCGCACTATTTTTATTGTATACTTTTCGGTGCAAAACTCTCAAGCGTACAATCGTGGTGTGAGAATTTTTTTTTTAAGAAGTTCGTAAGGCTTAGGCGATGAAACCTTTTGCATTTGAAAGAGCATGTTTTCGAGCGATTCCACGAATTTTTTCATTAAAAAATATTAAACATTGACAATATTATTAGTAGTTTTCTGGAGCTCCTTCTCAGTTTTGGGTCAGCTGACCTTTATAGTTTTGTGGTCTTTCGAACTTTGTACTGAAGGATTCTGTAAATATATGGCCATAATTTTAATTGCATACGAGAGACTATATTACCAAGCAATTATTAGAATTTTTCCATTAAAGGATATTCAGAATTACCGAAAGTATGGATATTTTTGTGGTGTTTACACAGGCAGAGGTAAGCATTATTTGGCGAAACAAATATTTCAAATACTATCTAATATTTTCGAGTTTATTTTGCTTAAAGAAAATAGTATTTTAAATAAGATATACAATTTCAAAAATAAAATATTTCTATTTTAACAATCGGAACCACAAAATAACATATTTCTATTTTAATAACCTGAAACACAAAATAGAATATTGTATTTTTTCTGCCTACTGAGGTTTGTTGATAAACATACAGTTACAGTGTATCTTATCTCCGGGAAACTATTTCTACACTCTCATAAATCTATTGAATACGAACCATTATTTTCAGCAATAATATTTAAAATTGAAATTGAAAATAAGGACAAAGTACAAATATTTTCAATATTCTTCAAATAAAATACTATTTTCAAATAAATTATTTTATTTTCAAAATTGTACACATACTTTCAAATAAATAGGATAATTGTCGGAGTTATGATCATTCTTTCTAGAAATCCTTGTCCCTCAGTGAAAATGACATTGAGTACTACGAGGAAATTTTCGGACACCCAGTATGTGATTTGTCGGTATTTGACAAACAGAAACCAGATCTCGTTACGCTCCATTACCGATGAAAATGATCTGCAATAGGCGCACAATGCATCCACCTTGACCTTGTCCTTTGCTCTGCTTTTCATCTGTTGTAATTAGTTAATCGATTCACCCAGATACTGAGTACGTCAAGGTCGCTCGAAGGACACTCACTGTCAACGACGATCGTTCTCTAATCGACTATCTTGCGAGCTATTAATCCTTCTCGATTCCTACACAGTATCACAAAATTAAAACTCCATTCGCTCTAATGAAAAGGGGAATTAAACGAAATTTTGTTTATCAGTGCTTATGAATTAAACATCGACGCGCCTAAAGCGACGAAAGCAAAAATTCGAGAGATCGACTGGTTAACTCGATGACGTGACGTCTGGGTCGTTCACTTTTCACACGCACATACACAATTACGTTTTATCTCTCGCGATAATTAGACGTTGCGGCCGCTAATTGTACTGATAAGTATAGCATTCTCCAGACGACTAAATTATTAAATTCGCTAAATACCCAGCGAGCAAACGATCACATTGAAAAATTACTAAATTATTAAATTATCAGGGGTTGTCAAATAAATGACCATATTATTAAATCCGCAAGTAACCAAATTAACAAATCATCAAACTACCAAATTACTAAATAATTCAGTTATCATATTGTCAAATTATAAGTCAATAAAAATTACTAAATCATAGAACCATTTGTCAAATTATTATATTGTCAAACTGGGAATTTATTCTATCAAATAAATTAGTTCTACTTCTTTGCCCTTATTTAATAAATTGTCTAGTCTAGTCTAAACTGTTTACAATTAATCGAGGCTGTAGGAGTAATAACCTTCTGTATAGTGGATGTCGAAGACTGGTCCTGATTGAGTTAGACTCGAAAGAAGCTGTTCATTTTTCTGGTTCGGTACGATTCCCCTCGGCCAAAAGACCGATTTTTTCGGTCCGATTGGAGCTGTGTTCAACCATGAGGGAAGTTTCGGGTTACGGGACACCAAAAGAACCCGAAGTGCACACCATCATGGACACGGGTCTACCCGTCGACGAGTTTGTACGTTCAGGTAGAACCCCTGTGCAACCACTCAGCAACACAAAGCAATCTTAAAAGAGGATTCTTCCTCCAAAAATAAAAGCTTCAACACTTTTTTGAATAAAAATATGTATAGATATACAGAAACACGTCTCTATCTTCTAGCCTACTTTTATCATTTTCAATCCGCTGATGTGAAGAAAAATTTCATATCCATATACGAGGCAGTTAATCAATGCTTGCGACACAACTTCCAATAAAGGTGCAATAAAACGGCAATGAAAAATTGATCATCAAACATTAAGGGCTCGTTGCGTACAGGAAACTTCGACCGATTCGATTTATGCTGATCCGAGCCGTGGAAAACCTATGTGTACGCAATTGTATACATTATATGTACATGTTTGAAGTTCAGCAATTCGGAAAACCATCATTGGCTGGATGTACAATTCAGATCATTTCCTGGTGTGGTAGAATTTTTTAACAAAAAGTTACGTAGCAGTATTTATTCAAGAAACTCCACCCTTCAAAATAAACCGAAATATTTCTATACGGAGATGTAATTTTTCATATACATTTTCAAATGTATTCTCGAAACTATATGGCTCTTCGAGGAACTGTAACTGCTACAATTTCAAGTATTTCGACTACCAAAAATTGTATTGCATCGTCCAGATAATAGAAATTATGTTTGCAAAACCTCTCAAAGAAATTCCCAAGTCCTGTAAAATGACGGTCTGGTCGAGCAGCTGTTGAGAGAGTCGCGCGGTGGAATCGGTTAGCGCCAAAACTCGAGTTTCGAGGAACGCGGGCCTGCGCGACGGGTCTGCGCGACGGGTCTGCGCGAAGGCGGCGAAATACACGGGGACGGCTCGTGTACGTGCACGGATCTTCGAAGTGGGCCAGCTGCCTGCCGGCAAGGAGCGTCAGATGTATCATTATCTCGGGCTCGCTGTTGCTATGCAATTAGAGTCCGTTAATCGGGTGTCCCCACCCTCGCGCCCCGTCTGACGCGCCTTTCGTGACGCCAGCTCGAAGGTGGAGGGAATAGCGGAGACGGGAAAGGTGGGGGAAGAGAGGGGGAGGAGATAAGAGAACGCGTTCGAGACGAGGACGGCAACAACAACAATAACAACGGCACCACGTGGATGTGAGAGCGCGAGAGAAGCGACCGTTTCCGCCTCTGCCGGTTCTGCTGATCTTTTTCGGGTTCTAGGGAGGTTGCGCGCGCGCGCGCGCTTGCTCCTTTTGCACTACGGCTGCTCTCTGGACCGTAACGAAGAAAAACTTTGGCAGACAAAAGTAATTGCCTCCGAGCTCGGATACAAATCTTAATGGCTGCTTTCTGTTTCACCTTTTTTTCCACGTCGAAAATTGCTCGGAGAAATTCGGCAAACGTTCTCACGTATGAGCGAGGCGTTCGCTCGAGGTGCCGAAAGAGAGTTGATGGGAATTGTAGCTTTGTTTGTCGATGTTGAATGGTTGAGAAATTAAATTGAAATTGTTGTAGAATTAATCGAGATTTGTTCGGAATTGTGTCTAGAAATTGTTCTAGCCGGTAATCTAGTATTGTTTGAATCGCGAAGTTGATTATAGATTTTCATCGGACGTAAAGAATTCTTGTTAAATTATTAAAATATGATTTAGATCGGAGCTGAAGATTCAAATTGGACTGTCGTCACTGTGATAGTTTTGTTGTTTCTGCTGCATCGAACAGGCAGACTACCAATGAGACATCTCTTTGGCATCCATTAAAAGAGGTCTCTACGACCTTCGAGGTGGTTTTCGGGATGACGCGCGCGCAGCTGCGCGGGAAAACCACGTGCCATGTGGCTTTCGTTCATTCATGACGCACGAACACACGTCTGGCTTCGTCGCTTTCGTACAGCAACATGAATCTTTGCAGAATACCAAATCTAGTTAAACAATTCGTTCAAAATACTTGAAATATTGTACAAAAACGTTGACGAAGATGCTATCATTTGAACAAAATTTTCACTAAATTTTGTAGTACAATCTCGATAATTAATTAAATGTTACACCAATCGGCCTTCTGTTTCAGAATAAACGTGTGCAGAATGTTAGAATAACAAAACTTAGTACACATAGAAATGGTCGCAAACGTTGCGATTATTAAAATATAAGGTTGACGTGAAAAATTGAAAAATAATTTAGTAATAAACCACATAAATTTACGTGAGATATTAAAAATAGGATTTTTCCACGTCAGGATTCTTCCACGAAAACATGAGTCATTTCCTAGTGATCAGGGAGTGAAGCGTGCAAAGGGCTGGCGAGCGACTTAACCGAGGATCGTGGTTCAGAAACTGCGCAGTTAGGCGATCGCGTGAGCAAGGTTCAGGACACCCAGGACTCTCTACGGATGACGTGGACCAGTTCGAGGCCGTTCGTCCTGCGGAAAGCGCGAGGTCGTCGAATAGAAAGGTGTCCGCCGTCCGATGGTGTCAAAACGATCGGCAGCCATGGCCACGCGCGTCTATTATACATACATTATTCACGACACAATCGCAATCGCCGAAAAGGCTCGTTGCGAATTCAGCACGATGCACCGTCGGCCGCGTAGCAACAGGGCCCGGCAACAGGACCTGTTTCAGCCTCTCTCTTTCGGCCATCTTTCTCCGACGCGCGTCACTACACTACCTATAGCCCACCTCTCTCTCTCTCTCTCTTGCTCTCTCGCTCTCTCTCTCTCTCTCTCTCTCTCTCTCGATCACTATGTTTCTGTTTTCGACGGCTGTTAGGCGAGCCGGAGCCCGCTTTCTCGTTAACGACAACCGAACTCTCGGGGGCCTTTTTGGCGGTACGCGGCCGCCTAACGGCATGTTTTGCCATGGTCAACGAACCCCTCCGGTGAAAATGCAACTCCCCATGGCAAGTTCGCCGCGTTCCACTTTGTCGGAATTGCGTCCGAAAGTCTGAGACATCTGGTGCAACGGTGGTCGCAGTATGCGCACCGGGTACGACCAAAAGTGGCAGAATGTGACATGGGAAAATCGTGAAGAGACTTTTGAGGACTCCTTGGGATGGTGAGACTTCCCGTATGCAGTCCACGGTGGTGTCAACTTTGAGCAAAAGTTTTTTAACTTTGCAGAGATGTTCGAAGTTGCAAAAGCGTGGAAAATATACATTCTTTAAATTGTAAAGCGTTTTCTAGAGCAGGCCTGGCCGACACTGCACAGTGGCCCGGTAGCCTGCTTTTTGTGCCCAAAACTATTGTAGCGTTATTTCAATATTTAATATTATCTTATTATAGGTCGTTGGATTCGTCTTGATACTAGTTAGAATATTATGATGTAAAAAATATATGTTAATACTTAAATAATTGAGGTAACCCTCATTTTTTTTATACATATATGTATATATAAGAGAAAATTGTTTTCTGAAATTTAGTATTATTATATTGAAGTTTGTCGAAAAGTGAATAATACTGATCAACTTTCGTAGGAATCATTTTCTTGTCAGATCATCGAAAATATTTGAAAGATCGTGTTAACAATGCTCACAGTGTATATTATGGTCCAGAAATCGCAAAAAACTAACCAAACCTTAATTCTTCGGGGTCTCTGATTACGAATCTGAAGTTAAAAATTCGAAATTCAACATTCAAAATGTGCGGATCCAATTGGCATACTAAAATACACGCTTGTTAAAATACACGTAGAATTATAAAACGCAGGAAAGTGCAGCTAAAATTTACACGTGTTTATGTTGAAGGTCTGAGCTGTCAGGAAAGTCAAGTCTAAATGCTAACGTTTTTAAACATTTTTTTAAAACTCTACCTAAAGTTTACATTGCAATTAACTTTATATTCTTCGCACATTGATTGAAACATGCTTATACTACCATTAAATAACTGAAATATACCTGCTCAGACATACGAAAATGTAGTACCAATTTTCATTTCAGCATTGTGTGAAGAATAATTAAACTGTTTAGTTGTTCCTCCAATTTCGGAAAGCTATTCGAAAGACCTAATATTTTTCGAGAATTTCGAGGTTTCAATGTGTTCTTGTTTGAGAGAAAAAAATTTTTGTTGAAATTTGATAGTCGAAAAATTGAATTTTCGCCACAAAAAGCGGTCTCCGGGACCACTGTGCGCTGGCTCAAAAAATACATGTTGCTGCTACTCCTCGACTGTCTTGCACAGCAAGAGAAAGAGAGAAACAGCAGCATGTGGTTTTTGAGCCAGCGTCGCCAAGGCATGTTCCAGATTCTAGAACAACAAAATTCTCGGAGGAAAAAATAATTAGCGGTGTTGAAAGTAGAGGCTTCACCTTTGGAAATGAGCTAAGTTGGATGGACGTGCGTTTTTTTCAAAGAAATTTATACTAGCTTGAATATGAAAAATTGTAAAATGTGCAAAACTTATTTTTCTGGGGCGTTTTACGGGGTAACATAATTTTCACAGGAAAATTGCTCACGTGTAATGCAAGTAGGAGATTCGCTTCTTGCAAAGAGCCTGGGATCACGATGCAGTTTGCTGCACGAAAGATGATATTTAGGTTTGAATTTGGAGAAAGTGAATTTTGGAAGGAGCAGTTTATTGAAAGAAGTAATATTTTCGCATGTCCTGGGAGGAATTTGGCAGACACACATTTCCAGATTGGCTACAGTGTGTTTGCACTGCCATGGCTGTCTGCTCGAGCTGTCGGTGTTTTTCAAACACTTTCACGGTTGTACCTACAATTAGGCACGCACGAATCTAAACACAAATACACGAACGGGACTCGCAGTGTTGTATGGTCGAGGTGTAATAGTTTCTTCCCAGAAACGTTCGCGAACGTTGTGTACACTGTTCGTGGGTCTAATGGTCACGTATATTCGTTAAGAATCCTTTCGGTATTTTATTTTTTGATAGAAATTAGCGACACTCGCCTTCGACAACTTCAACATGAGTCCATCATTCTCTACTTAGGGTGCTTAACAGATAAGTTTCACCCTCTAAAATAAACCAAAGTAGATTGTTATACCTGTTTTTTTTACACACTTCCAATATATTGAATCTTGTAAACTCCAGATTAGGGCTGTAACTTTTTCGAAGCTGTGAAGGAACGAAGGGAAATTCGAAGTTTCGAAGTCTTCCAAGTGCTCGAAATTTCAAAGTCTTCGAAACGTACGAATTTTTCGGTTTTCCCATGCAAAGGATGCTCCATATAAAGAACTGCGTGCCACTTAGTCCAGAACCCTCAAGAAGTACAGTTTCCTAAATTAGTAGAGTGTACACAATATAAATACGTTCTGTCTTGATTCTCATCGCCTTCGAATTTTCAGAAATCGAAGCTTCGAAATCTTCGACCTTCGAAGTAAAGTTGCAGCCCTACTCCAGATAATGAGGAATGTACCAAGAGAAGAAACTATTGCGGCTTTTTGGCTGAATTCTTACCGCAAAAAATATATTTCAGAGAAGAATAACCCAAAGAAGTGTTAACAGTAGAGATTTCACCTTTTAAAATAAGCTTAGCTACATTGTTATAGTAGATTGAATACTTTTGCTAAAACTAGATGTCTCACTCTTGGAAATGAAACTAAAAGTGGATTATCTTCCGTTCACTTTTCACGAAGCTGCAAAGTTTTAATTCGTCGATATCAAACACGAAACGTACGAATTAAGATCAATTACCGTGGCCAGAATAACGCAGAAAATGTGCAGATTAGTGGCTACGAAGCCTGCGAAGGTAAATGTACCTCGGTCTTGAAATTCTCCGTATCGAAACAGGTATACGAGAGACCATTGTCAGAAGAGACCTATTCGAAACGAAACGATCAGTAAATCCGCATCGAACGTAAGCCATGGTTTACGGCTGGAAATGGCTAATCCACAGATCCCCGACAGCACTCACAGAAACCCTGACAACTGAAAGGGCCGCGCTCCAACAATTTACAACGAGACCTCCGCGCCGTCCCTTCTTGCTCGCTCTGCCAATACGCTTTATCTAAATGAGCCTGGAAACCCCGGTCTTCGGACAAAGAAACCTCGACAGGTTTCCTTAAATCACGTTAACGGGACCAGGATCATCCACCACCTCGTCCTCAGACCGAGAAAACTAAAGATTGTCACTTAATGTTCACGAGAGATACTTTCCACCCTGCATTTATTTCGACAATATTACAAGCGATCGTTTCGCCTGAGTTTTGTTAATATAATTCTGCTTGTGTTAGCATAGAACTGCTTTTTAAGCATCCCAGTGAATTCAGACGGATCCCTAGTAGCACAAAAATATTGCATAAATATTTTTTTCAAATATTGAAAAAATATTTTTTAAGCCACATTTTTTAATATTAGAAAAATATTTGATCTGAATATTGTATACATATACAAGAAATATTAATTGAATGTTTAAAAAATATAAGCTAAATATTCAGAGAATATAAACGAGATATTTAAAAAATATAAAGTAAATATTTAAAAAATGTGAATCCAATATATTAAAAATATAAATTGAATATTTAAATAACATTCAATAAAATCTTCAAATTTAAAAAAAAGAAAACAAAAATTGAAAACTATAGTGTATGGATTGTATACATATTATACTTTCTATGCACTGCTTGGGGAAATTACCGCCTTGTCTTCGAAAGGACCTGATTACAATTAAGAAATTTTTATGGAGTGGGCGGGAGATTCGAACTCGGGACTTACCGTTTACTTCATGATGCGCTACCTCGCTGAGCCATGCGAACCTACATTCTTACTCATTACTTTTTAGACTTATAAAGGCTCAAATCGTATCAAATCATATTATTAATATAAGAGACAAGCTTGTGTTATAAATCTCTTTTAGTTAAAAATCAAACTACTTTTTTTAATGAAGCAGATTATTAATAGTATCTTAACGACAAAGATATAAATATATATTTTTTTTTCTTAAATACAAAAAATTATCAATTCTTCAATCGCCCACAGTTTTTACAAACTTTATTAATATTTATATTTGAAGACTACGTTTTTCTGTCAAACACTTCTATATTCTATATAGCTCGCGCTCTGCAGTCAACCATTCCATCGGAATGCTAGCTTGCTAATAAATGAATGCATTTCCGCTGCAACAGGGCCAGGGCCTCTGCCAAATACTTCGAGTCAAATGTTTATATTTTTTGGCGCTGCGAGTCTAATCTCCAGACTCTGTTTACACAAAGCCGAGAAAGATTCCGAATAGGTTCCAGAGAAGCTATACGGATAGATCCCTATTTCCCGATCCCTTTTCTAAATAATAAATGAATCTTTATTTCATATTACGAAAAACATATTTTTTAAAAAATATTCAGAAAATATTTATTTCATATTACGAAATAAATATTTTTTTCTAAATATTTAGGAAATATTTATTTCATATTATGAAAAAAATATTTTTTCTAAATATTCAGGAAATATTTATTTCATATTATGAAAAAAATTTTTTTTCTAAATATTCAGGAAACATTTATTTCATATTATGAAAAAATATTTTTTTCTAAATATGCAGGAAATATTTATTTCATATTATGAAAAAAATGTTTTTTTCTAATTATTAAATGAATCTTTATTTCATATTACACGAAAAAATATTTTTTTTAATATACAGATAATATTTATCATATTACGAAATATATTTTTTCTCATTATAAAAGGAACCTTTATGTAATGTTAAAACTATAATATTCTTTTTTAATATGTAGGAAATATTTCATGTTTATCATGGAAAAATATTTGTAGTAAAATATGGTGTAAAGTAAAATGTTTACTTTTAATTTAATTGGAATTCGTGTGTGTCACTTAATCGACATACATTTATATTATAAGAACATTAATTAACTATGAGTCTGTTGCTACAAACTTTGTAATCTTACAGTTCAATCACATCTTGTGTAAGACGTGTAAGAGCTACACGATTATTTTTCGTGCAACAACTTTGTCGCATTAATGTTCTTATAATATAAATGTATGTCGATTATGTGATACACACGAATTCAATATGAAATAAATATTTTCTGAATATTTAAAAAAATATATTTTTTTCGTAATATGAAATAAATATTTTCTGAATATTTAAAAAAAAATATTTTTTTCGTAATATGAAATAAATATTGTATGTATATTTGAATATTAAAAAAAGATTGAATCTCTTTTTAATATTATATGAATATGTATACAATCTTTTGTGCTACTAGGGATCCAGAGTATTTATTTCAATTTTTATACGTTTTTTTATTATAGGTCGAAGTTAATAAAATTCGATTTTTCAAAGTGACTTGCTTTTCCATTGTAAGTGCTGCTTTTGATTTCTCGTAACTGGATTTTGCAGACAAAAAATCTGGAAAAATCCGAGGACAACAGTTGCGGCGGTACGTAGCTATTGTAAAAATACGAAACCTGTTGCTCTCGAATTCTATCAATAATCCACATTTTTAAAGAATCTGTTCACCTTTACCTACAGGTTATTCGCGTTCTCGATTTCTCCCAGCCGGAATTTTCAATTAAAAAATCTGAGAAGATTCCAGGATGACGGTTACAGTGATATACAGCTACTACAAACTTTTTCTTTGTTTACAACGAACGATTTCATTAATTCTGAATCACGCAATCGGACAGACTAATTCGACCAATATCTTGAAATGAATGACACTACCTGCTTTTAGGAACTTTCAGCAGGAAAACCTAGAGCGCCCCCATAAAATTTCGAATCGTAGACAATATTTCGAAACAATCGGCTCCGATTGATGTATATCTTGAAGGGTCTGTTAAATTATTCTGGTATTTTCTGCCAATGTCCACCAACACTAGGTGAAAGTAACAATTTCGCACAGTTAGCGGTCATACCTGTGCTGCTTCGTCCCCCGGCGAACAAAATGCACCCTCACCCTCTCCCCAAGGGTAATCCCAGATCCTCGAAGCAGGTACGACCTCCTGAACCTGAGAGGAACACCCAGAACACCTTATCTCTGCCTCATTATCGCGTCGTCGTTAGCCGTGAACTCTGGCCCGGTACCTGTTAGCAGATCGGCCCACCCCCGCTTTCGCTACCTACAACGAAGCTGGAGGATCCGGTCCATTGCCCTTGGTACCCTTAATTGCGCCCCGTTCGTGTGATCTCGAAACATTCATCCCTTAAGGCTTCCACCCTATACAATAGATTCCTTTCTTTTTTGTGCGGACCCTCTCCGGTGTGACAAGACCCTAAATTGACGTTTTGCTATGGTTATTCGTTTTCGAGAAATGTTTAGTTTTTGTGTACTGTTGGCTACTTCTACATCTTGATTGTGCTGATCGGTTCATAGCAATTTTAATTGATAGGGCGATTCTCGGTCGGTTGTTCAATTCGTGCGATGGATTGTAGGGAGTCCTGACACACTAACCTAGTGCAAGGGCTAGACGCTCCATTGATAGAGAGATGAATGAAGAAACAAACCGGTCAGGTAAATGTTATCGAGCGATTAAGCTTCCCAGCCGGTTTTATCTGGCGCTAGCGCCGTTGCCAGTACATGGAATAGCTACAAGTATCGCGATCATGCTCGGCTAACTATCAATTATGATTATCAAACGCTGTACTAATTCCCTTAATGAAATTACGAGTGGTGCTCGAGGTTTTATTTGCTAGTACCGTTCCACGCGACTTGCTCAACAAGCTTCTGTAATACTCGAACTGGTCGGATCGGAATGCAACATTCTGTGGTGTAGTACACGTAAAGTTATGGGATGCTTATGTCATCGAATTGTTTGAAATTGTTCAAATTAACGACAGGGCTCAACTTTGGCAATTTTTATCTTGGAAACTATTTGTCGGATTTGGTTGATTCTTTTTTTTACATGAATCTAGAGGATCTCGCCTGTTGTTAAGTTTTCTTTTTACATTACGTTCACTGAAAATTTCTAAAAAAAATTTTTTTTTTAAATTCTCGTTCGAGACTTGACATTTATCCCGTAAATTTGAGCTGCACCGTCTAAGAAAAAATGCTTGTTCATCGACTGCATGCTCGTCGAGGAATTTTTAACGCGCGTCAAGCCGAGTTTCGGCCTTGAGCTTCGCTGTGTCCGCAAGGCCGTTCGTTGATCGAGAAAATCACGAAGAGTCACTGTTTCTCATCTCGTTGATGCCCTCTCCCACGCTTTTGTTATTTATTCAGACTCGAACTGCCCACGTACAATTATTCCATCTATGTCAGTGCTCCAGCACATTGAATAACATCTCCAAAATTTCATTTAACCAAAAGAAACATTTTCAAGATTTCTCGCGAAAAGGGTAACTTCGAACCACCCTGATTTCCCATAATTTTTACACTATGTTAATAATATTTCGACGAGTTATTTTGTACAAGGATTGTAGACATTTTCAATGTACTGAAAAGTTGATTTTCTTATTGAAAGGGTGGCGCCCTTTTTTGTTGCAAGAGGTTCCATTTTAGTGTCTCATTAGTAGTCATCGGACTTCTCTCGCACAAGAAGTAGACAATGCTCATACACCATAAACATGAACTCGTACACTACTATTATCTCGGAACGGTGGCCCCGTCGCCTTATAATTGTTCAGCAGTAAAATGCGCCGTAACACTTTTATGGGGTCTCGATTCGTGGAGCGAATAACTTAACCGCTTTAATAGACGACCCGGTATACATATAGCAGTTCATTCACGTTCTGCGACCGTGTTCGACGCCTGTAAGACATTACGGTTAATTTTTCTGATTGGGCTACGCTCTGAATATTGTATAGAAGCTACTGGATACCAATATTTAATATCAAACTGTGGCCTTTTTGATATTTTCTTACCGTTAAACACCGGTCTTTCGTTACGGGACTTCAATTTACCTTTCTATTAATATTTCGACTGCATCTCTGAATTTTTTCATGAAAAAATAATCAACATTGACGCCAAAACTTAACATTCAATCTACAGAATCTCAGCTAACTTCGCAATTTGTTTACCACAGAATCAAAAAACTAATTTATATGCAATTTTCATGTGCACTTTTGTTCACCGTCTAATTACACCCTCAAATTTGGGTGCTCCGAAAAAATGAAAATCAAGCTCGATATAGTTATTTTAAACAAGCGAGGCTCAACAAAAACATGGAACGACATTAAGGAGTTATTACACCATAGTAACTTTGCAAATATGGACTTTTCTTCATCGTATAACTATATCCCGAAATTTTTAAACCGCCAATAAATCAAACTTGAGCTCGATATTATTATTTAAAGCAAGCAAGACCGAACTAGAATGTAGGGCGATGCAGACTACACTGCAGAAGCGTGCAAAATTAATTTTAAAAACTGCAAAGTATAGTTCGTCAAGGACACCACCGTTGCAACGGTGCATTCAGAGTGCATAGGTGTACCCGATCTGAGGAGTCAAGGCCGTTCAAAGAAGATTTTATCCTCGAAGGAGTTAGTCGCCGCATGTTGTCTAGGTCGTGCAAGACCGAGGGCGTTTGGAATCTGGGCAGACGGCTATAATCGCTTTTGGAGACTGTGGGAAAACGTTTTATAGACAACCGGACGTCTGCTCGTATCCAACAGACCCACGATGCACCACTCGTTCCAATACTTTCCCTTTCGTATTCTTAAAATTCCTCACAAAACATTTTCGTCGGGATAAGTCCTTATCTCCTCTTCAATTAAATTATTCTAAAAACTAGAGGGGGGTTGTTGCTCGCGAGCTTCGCAGGTGGGGGTGTTGTAGCTCGCTTTGCGAGCTCGCGAGAGGGTTAGTGGTACGGATGTTATTTGGTGTGTGACTCTCCACGAGCCACACAAACAACTTCCCGATTCGTTAGTTGCAGTATATTAGTATCATTATTTATTTAGTGCACGTTTTAAGATGATTATATGTTTTCAGGGAAAGTGATTATAACACTGTATTAGTCTTATAGAGTATGCCCAACCACATGACGTATGTAGTCTTTTGAATTTTTCAAGAAAAAAAATTTTTTTTTTTTAAATTTAAAAAAAAATTTGTTTTTTTTTAAAATACATATATATATAGTTACGTTTGCTTCTTCGGTGGATACGCCTCTCGTATAAATTGTAATGTTGAATCAACTCCTTTTGAAAAAAACTAAAAAACTACTTGACCAAAATGGACCAAAATCTAATTAGCTATAAGTTACAACGGGACACATCCATTGCATCATTCATTATTCTGGTCGCGTTGTTACTTTTTCAGAAAACGTTAACGAAAAATTTGATACCATAGAAACGGACAAACGCACGCACGCACGCACGCGCGCGCGCGCACACACACACACACACACCGACATTTTGATAAAAATAGTCTAAAATAACTCAATGACCATGAAATGTGAAGATCTGTTAAAAAATCGATTTTCGATTTTCGGGGTAAATACAATAACTTCCCTATAAATCGGGAAGTTAATAAATTTGAAATCATAATTATATGATAATCTAATGCAAGACGATTTTGTTCTTTCATACATTTTCTAATAAACTCGAAGGCATTTACATTTCTCAAGCAAATTCGATTCAATTTTATTTAAAGAAACTAAAATTATTTATTTACTGCAATGTGACGAACGTGACTAATATTGGCGATTTGTTCGATGCTGATTCACAACGAGATGAAGAATGTTATGCATATTAATTATATATCGGGGATCGTCACAGTTGCGATCTATGGTGTCGGAGAAGCATGGATGGTGGTGAGTCAGGTGTATTTTAAGATTCAGAGATCAGTATTCTACGTTCTTTTTCTCGATTTTTCAGTGATTTTAGCATTCCGCCATGGGAAATCGACCTGTTGCCAACGGGAGACTTGAATGTAAATAACGTTACGTCACCATGGGGTCTAGCCTGGCCGGTGTGCCAACTCTCAAAGCTCGTGCCTGTTCCGCCTATCTCTATCTCCCTATCGGCAGCATCGAGTTTCGCTCTCCGACGTATTATACTAACCCAGACTCATAGCGATGTCTCCGGATCCTGAATAATTATCTCCCGAGCGCCGAAGAATTGACACTTTGTCTGTCACATTGCTTACATACAAATCACGCGATTATTTACCGAGATCTAAATATTAATTTCTACTGGAACCGATGGGAATATGAATGATCGACGTCCACGTGGCTTGGACAAGCTGTTTCTGCAGAACACAAGGTAGTGGGATCGAAATGATCGATGGTATGGCGTTATGCACGCCAAATTAGGGAGGGTTTATGTCATCACTTTGATGGATATCAATTTGTTTATTAGTTACAGACGTTTCAATTTTCCGATGGTTGCTTGGGTTCGAGGATTATTATCTTGGGAATTGTTTCGAGGATTGATCGAGGAGGATATCAATTAAAAACTGAGTGGGGTATGTTACAATTCACTTAAATTTGAGGGTAGTTTAAGTCATCAGTTTGCTGGATTCGAACTGGTTTCCAACTAGTTTTAATTAGAATACTCATTAAGGCCGGTTTCCTTAAAAACATCTGTATCTCGAGGTGGACCTCTTGTTGGATCGACGTGATTCTTTTTTTTTATTCGAATCTAGAAGGTTTGGTCTATCGTGATAAATTTTTTTGTTGACGGAAAATTAATTTTTCATCGCGAAACGTGAACTTGAAAGAACATTTATTGGCAACGGGCAACGCACTCGCGATTGTTACAGCGAATATGAAATTGACAATTGCAACTTATAGCGTATTCGAAATTATAGGGGTGGTTTAAGAGTTCAACCCCCTCTTGAACCTTGAATTCATTTTCAAAATATAATCGTTCCACAGTTACATTGCAAGTAGTCTCTAAGGGGCAGCAAAAAATCATTAAAAAATCTTATATACAAAAATTATTAACAAAAAGAAGCACCCCAATAATGTCTGCTCTACTTAAACTTTTCAGAAATTGTTTGTCATTCTAGAATTCGCGATTTCCGTTAACATCGGAGAGATTTCGATGCTCGCGATTCGATCGTCGAAAAGCGGGCATCGGCGCCCGATAACCGCTTGATAAGGGGCATTGCGGGAGTTGGGGGGAAACAAGCAGGGGTGTAGACGGAGAGGTGGTCTCGGCGAAGAGGAGGGGGGTCACGGTAAAAAGCGGTTAAACAGCATGGGGAACGGCTGGCTCTTCCCAAGAGGGCCGCGCCGGTTATTCGGCCTGCGAATAATAATCATGGGGGGGGGGCGCCCCCTTTGCTCCGTTTGGTCGTTCCTCACTCTTTCTCTCGGTCTCTTTTGCTCCTTCTCTCGGTCCCGCGGATCTCCTCGTCGACCGCTGCATAGCAACAAGGACCGTTTCTCTCTTTCAGAGGTCCGCCGCCGGAGCCTCGAACAGAGAGAAAAGAAAGAAGGACAAAATACGAAGAGTAAGATGGACAGAAAAGAGAGATGTGAATGCGGAAAGAGCTGACAAAATCACTATGTAGACAGAGAGGCAGGAAAGGGAAGGATCAGAGGACAAAAGGACCTCGAAAATAGGAAATACTGGCTGATCCTGGTGAAATCGGGACGCCGCGCCGGGACTTTCCTGGTGCTTTGAGGAAGCTGGAAGGTTAAAAGAGAAAATTATTTCTTCTGTGAGATTGTGTTGGAGTTGCTGAGGAAAGATTCTGTATCCCCAGAGATAAGGAGCAACCCCTTGCTGCCTGATAATGCGTTAGATTCGCACTTGTGTTATCAATATTTCATTGGCGTTTTCTTGCATTTATTTGAAGACCTGCAGTAGATAAAAATTTTCTTTCTTTCTTTCAGTATTGTCTAAACAATGGTTTGTCTAATTGGTTCTAGAGATACAGTTACAGAGATATCCGAATAGTATTTTAATGGAAGTCTTTTCGGAATTTTATGGGGCTTCAGAGTGGCTTTCATTAGAGGTAGCATTGTGTAAATCGCACATTAGTATCGCGATCATTCTGATTTATTATTCGCCAGCAAAAGTTACGAAACATACGGAAATCGCAGGTATAAACGAATTTAAATGTGTTCCCGAAATCGCCCTGTACCTTTGACTATATCGGGACTATGTTCTAAAAATCGATGACTGTTTGCCTGATTAATAATCCGTGACCCACTGTGTAATTTATGCTATTTGTGGGCCCTTTGATGTCACCGAACCTATAAAAATCAAACAATTCATCTTTTCTAACTGTTCGACCTTCATTTCCATACAATTTTAAACTGAGAAGCTTGAATTTCAAAATTCAAAACTGTTAACATCATTTACAAACATTGTGCTCAGTGAAAAAAGAACGAAGTAACTAAATTATGAATTTAGAAGATTTTCAAATGAATGAGAATTGAAAATCTTTTTCGATAAAATAAATTGGAATTTACTTAACGTATTTTTTTACATAAATTGAATTTCAAAATTTGTTACTGTAACTAGAATAGCCATATTTATATCAAATCAATATTTGACACACAAATTATAATAAAAAAAAAAAAAAAAAATAGAAAATAGAGTAAGATATATACAAATTAAGATTAACATCAGAGAAACAATAAAATAAAAATGGAATAATGAATAATGTATTTTTGAGGGAGACAGTGATCTCCCTTTCTTCCAATAAAAGGCCTCATTATACTTTCCTAAAAGGAATTCTGTAGCTGGAGACGGAATCTCTATCACCAGTTATCTGTGGCCATTGTTATAGTTATCTGTCCACTGTTCACAGTTTCCTATGTCCGCACACCAGAGAAACATAGTTCCCACTGTTTGTTGAGGGCACACAGCGTATCAATTTCTAATATTTGTTAATTCGAAGACACACAGCGAATGAGTGGTGTCCATCAATGAAACCCTTCTTCCAAGTTTCCACAGATAAAATCGGGGGCCAATCAAGGGTGACAAACACACCGCGTCTCAAATAAATGTTATCGGGAATCCACGACCGTGTGTGCGTGCGACCATTCATTAGGGTCGATCGAAATTATCGAAGAAGGATCAACGAGTGGTGGGATAGAATTCTTTCAGGGGAGATAATTTTTTAAACTTTTTATTTATTCCTTTTTTTGACGTTTGATGAAAAAATCCTTTCTTAACGACAATCCTATAAAAGTATTCAGAATGATTTTGGTGGAGTGTTGTTGTCTTTTTGAACAACTGCTACGAAGAGAAATATATTAGTTTGGAATATTTCGAAAAATTCTTGAAAATTTCAAAAAAAGGAAGGAAACGTCTCGCGCCTCTTTTAAAAATAAAGATTGAATTTTTTGCAAGAAGAATTTTATCAAATGAGATTGAGAAATACTTGGGACAATTTTCCTACAGTACTGTTAACGAAATTTTGTTTATTATGCTACGCGATGGTAAAGAAAACAGTTTGATAATGGCCGGTTGAAGATTTATCATGAGTTTTTATTTGTTATCGTTATAGTGAATGAAAACGGTTCGTCGGCAGTGGATGCAGAGGCAAGGCACAATGCAGGCAAGAGCGCGCACACATGCAGGGAGTGCAGTGTATGAAAGAACCGAGAGAAACCTCCCCTGCATAGAATGATAAACCTTGCCGTAGTGCGCAGCGCCAGCTGTCCACAGAAACCGTTTTTGTTCACGCTTTTTATCTTTTTTCTTTTGCACCGACACCGACACTGCCACCCCCACTTTCCAAAATATCTTCTCTTATCTCGAATCCGATTCATTCTTCAACACGGCCCCTTTGTGTTAGCACAAATTATTTCGTTCGACATCAAAATGCGATAGTTTAATCTTCAGAAATAATATGACACTTGTTGCAACAAAGTTGTACAAATTTTTTTGTTCTCTATTCATTTGCAATTTTACAACAGACTTCGCTTGTCTGCAACTTTGTATTGAAACTCCTGTGTTGCACCGATTGCAACAAGATTTTGCAAACTTTACAATTCTGCGTTAATTTTACAACGTACTTTATCGATCTAAACTTTTATATTAAAAATTCGGTATTGCCGTTATTGCAACAAAATTGTTAGGCTTGATTATTTAAAAAATCGAATATTGAATCTGCTTGAATAAAACTTACTCGAAATTTTATATTAAAAATTCTACATTGTATTTACTGCAACGACATTGTAAAAATTCTAAATGTTACAATTACATGAACTCAGGTTCATCATAATGTAATGTGGACTTTTGTATTGTGCGTATAATTTTATAATTCAACATAAAAGTTTCAAAAATTATGATCGTAAAGAATTAGCAGAATATTTTTTAACACTTATTCTACAGGAAATGCTTTCAGTAATTCGAAGCAACATTGTTGGTACGTGATGGAAGTGCCACGGACGAACTTAAGAGATTTCAACGCCGAAAACGTGGAGCTTGGGTAGAAGACTTTTCCCCGGAGGGTTTCTGTTGATTATGCTGGACGTGGCAAGCAGAGGATTCAAGAGAGGCGGCGCTCAGTTAAGAAGAGAGGAAGTAAAGATAAAGGGGGATCCATAACTTAGATATATCTACCATGTTACATGTATAGTTAGGATCGTTGCTACAGCTGCTTAGAATTTGAACCACGTGGCTTGCAACAATATTCTCTGGGCCCTTGTCGGAATATGAATGTGAACGACGCGTTTTCATTAGAACTTAGTCTGTTTGCGTAACTTCCTTTTGCTACCGTGTGTTTTCACAGGTCGTAAACGGTTAATTGTTGCCTGTCAAACATTCACTATAAATATTTTTGGTTTTAACTTTAAAATTTTAGTGTTAGAACACAATGTTGCATTTCTACACTGTGTCGTAATTCTAAATTTTCACAGGAACTGTGGAAGAGCCACGCAACTATGAAACAGTGTGCAATTTGATTAGGGACAATTGAAAATAAACTACATTTCTATATTTTTGTGGTTAATGTATAAGAGTCGCACAACCACAAGATGGCGAGTACTTTCGTCAGAAAAAATGTCGAACCAAAGATGTTAGTAAAGTAGAGAAGAAAATCATATAAAATGTTTACTTCAACACTGTCTTGCAATAAATTGCAGATTTCATACGTTAAAGATGAACATTGAATTTATGCAGTTTTTTATGCACTGTAGAAGGTTCACACAACCCTAATGTAGTGTGCAACTTCGCTAACAAATTTGTAACAGAAGACATTAAAGAAATAGAGATAACATAGGATATAGATAAAAATTGGGGAGTATCAACGAAGAAAATATTCTAGACAGAAAGTGCATCCCAGAGTGCAGCAGAGGTCCAGAGATGATTACGTCGGGTCCGGCTTTTCCCGTGGGTTTCCTCCGGGCCGGTTGCCCATTGATTATTCGGTTCGACGTCGTCCAAGAGAAGCCAAGAGAAGGAAAGCTAACAAACGGCGGTAGAAAGAAAAGGAAATGCTGAGGGCTGCTGCGCGGTGGTTGGATCGTAAAGGGCGAGAGAAGGGAGAGAGAGAGATATGGAGAGACGCAGGAATGCACAACAGCTGCCCCTATGTCCCGTGGGTTTACTTTTCGAACCCTGTCAGCGGGACCGGCAGAGAGAAACCCAATATCGTGGAGAAAACCAAAGAAAACGAGTGAATAGAGCAACTGAATCTCGTTTCAATAAATTTTAACTTGTCAAAGAGACAGCAAACGCGACTTCAAATAATATACATATATTGATGTTCTTGAATTCTTTTAATCTTAAACCTACCGACCATCAAAAGTGATTAATGAGTATAGTATTATAAAAATAACAAGATTAAATTTATTTATATTTTCTGCGATTGTTACTATCATATACAATATACTGAAGTCGAAAAATATATTCAATAAACTCCCATGAAAACACCTTTACAATTTTAATTATTGTCAAATGGAAAATCTAATTAATCTAGTTAATGTTTCTACTGTTTCTCAAGTTGGTTGTATCAATAAAATTTGAATTTAATTGTTTACCAACGTATTTATGACACTTTCCTGATTGAAACGAGTTCAAACACGATACAATTCACATCATATTTATTTGTGTAATCCACGATAGACTGAAACCTCCGTTATCCGAACCAAATCATTTGGATACTACATCATCCGTTAAACGAGCAAACGAGATCCAAACTGTGTCGCGTTTGGGCTCATTTCAATCAGAAAAGTGTCATGAATGTATTGAGAAAAGTATTACATATAAAAAAAATCTCATCACTGAATCAGTATTATTATCTCATCGACAGGCTGGTGTCGTTGGTTCGTTTATTTCCTATCTTTTTCTGTGACTGTATCTTTTATTGGTTGTAATGGAAATGGTGTACCATTTTGAAAATTCCTTGGGTCAGTGCTTTCTTGAGACTAAACATTATTTTGGAAGTTTTTATGGAATCTTGATAAAATGAAAAATAAAATGGAATCTTATGGTTTTGTTTGAAGATGAACAAGATGGAGAATGCTTTTGAAAGAGTTTTCTGCACGAAGGATATGTTTGCAGACTCGCAAAGCTTCACCTCGGATTATCATGACTCTGCAGAGTCGTCTGCTATCTTTTCACAGAAGGGTGAAAGGGTTTCAGCAGCAACGACACGCGCAATTCTCTGCGCCTGTTACTATGCGAGATAACATCCTTCGAGATTAGAACCAGGGACTTAATTCGTATCTCCGCCGGAAGTAGCTAACCTCTGGGCTACCGAGCACTGTGACATCTGTGTTCTTTAGCTACACTGTCTGTCAAAATGCGGAATCTAATCGTGCACATTAAGTGTATTAATATCGAATCAATTCTAAAACCCGAATTCTGACCATCTATTTCAACGCAAATACACGAGAAAAAAAAATGTTTATAACATATCTTTATTTTCCTTCGTTTGTCGCGATCAAAATATTGAACCGAAACAAATTCATTAGCATGTCTGAAAATGTCTACAATGTCTTCTACACTGCAGTAATACGATTATACAATAATGTAATAATTGTGAAATAATTAACTGCAATGTGACTACAATAAAATTATCTATTTTGCAAGTACTCTTGAAAATATAGATTTGCAGTGTAATTCTAATTCACAGTGCTTATAGATTGATATAAACAGTCCTCACGCTGCTTGATGTAGTAGTTAAACCAGCTCTGGATAAACAAACAGTACTAACAAGCGGTATAGGCGCGAAGGAATGATTACACTGACAAGATAAGAGGAAGCAGCTGATGCTGAAGAAGAAAGGTCTAGGTTGACTAGTAAAATCGGAAAAGAATACTTGGGGCAGACAAGGGGAAGGCACGTGGTCCTCACGTGCGCGCAACAATGTGTCCTATCCACACTGTACAGCTTTCCTTACCTGCACCGCTGCACAAATATTTGGACAATCGTTCTCTACTATTTTTGAATACTATTCGCACTATTGGGTTGGCAAGAAAGTAATTTTGGCATTTTAAGGTGAAATGATGCGCGCGCGCGTGGTGTGTGTGTGTGTGTGTGTGTGATGACCTGAAATTGCATTTGGATCAGTTTTTTTTACTGATTAGGGCCAGAAGTTTTATGAGCGCGGAATTGTGAAGCTACCAGAAAGATGGCAAAAAATAATCGAATAAAATGGAAAATATTCTATCGATTAAAGTTCATTGCTTGAACAGTGGCGGCTCAAGTCAAGCGAAGGCCACAAGCGTAACAATTTTGGGGTCCTCAAACTCAAGTTAGAAATAGCAGTTGCAAGAAAACTCTTCGAAACTTATTAACAAAAAAGAAAAGTAATGAAAATATTTCATACCGTTACACATTAAATAAATTTCTTTGAAATTCGTGCTTGAAAAAAAATTGGGTTCACCTTCAAATACCAAAATTACTTTCCTGCCTACCCAATATTTTCAAGTACGATATTTTACGATAATCTCATATGGATCAGCTACAGAGCAACCTATTAAAATGAAAATTTGCAAAAAAATCTACGCGTACCTATTTATTACTATTATTTCATGCAACAATTTTCTCTAATTAACAAATTGCTTTGACTAATTTTCTTCAATATTGTTACAAACGATTTACAGTTCTAACATGGAAATTTATATAGAAACATCTTGACTAACAAAGATTTAAAATTATATAGAATGTAACGCAGTATTGGTAGGATGTTTCTAGTGAACATTGTGAATGTCGTGAGCATCTGGAGGGTAGAAAAGCTGACCTGCATCCGTCGAGGATGCTTAGAAGAAGCGAGGGTGTGCACCGTCCCATGGCGTTTCTTAGGAACGAGGAACAGGACACTCGAGACCGCAAGGGTGGAAACCAGAAAATTGTATGGAGTCCTTTGGCTCCCATGAAAAAGGACGGGAAACGGCCGTTCTCCATCGTTATGTACTACCATATATTCATTTCTTGTGTGGTTGTACCGAAATTCTTAAAACGCAGCAATAAACTGAATAAACTCTTCAAGGATTTCACAAAATCTTTCATTTTTAACAATATTGAGAAAATGATAAAATTAAAATACGCGGTATTATTCCTTTTCGAATGCTATGGTTATTACCTTAATTCTTCAATGATATTTATCAATTTTTTAACGAGATTGAAGATATAATGAAATGGAATTTCCTCTATTCTTATACTAATTATTATAAATATATATATATATATAATTTATTTATATTATATTATTACATATATTATATTATAATATAATAAACAATTTATTAATCTGTCCTCAAACCAAGATTTGTTTTATTTTCTCTTTCAAAATGGTTATTATATTTTTCTAACCACATTAATCTTTGAACGATTTATTAATTTTTCTTTGAACTAAAATTCATTAATGTTAATCATCGAACATTTTATGAATGTCTGTATTAAGTAATTCTTCGTTGATACTAAAGGCATGATAAAATGCAAGTTTCATATGAAATATTTTGTTATGGAAAACGCCAATTTTCGGAGAAATATTTTCAGAGGGAATGTACAGTGAAGCGTTATAGTACGTCGAGTAGAGTGCACTGATTCTTGGGTCGATGCATTTCCATTTATCAGGACCAGGTGCAACTCGTGATATTTCCTCTGACGTGATTATCCTCCTGGCGCACCGTTGCAGCTGTCGTTTCGATGTCGGCCATGTGGCCGATACCTTTGTCGACTGTCTACACTGTCACTGCAATTGCCATTTCACCCATCGTTAGAATCATCCCAGTATCCTCAACAAAATTATTTCAAAATTTTCTAAGATTATTCCATATTAAATTAGTGCTTTAATACAAGTATCTGGGAACAAACCTAAGAGCTGAGCGCTAATTGGACATTAAAATTGTTACAGGAGTGCACAAACTAAATAAGAATTGAAGAAAAATTTGTCTTTGGCTAATTCGATTGTCAGTAAAGTTGTCGGGAAACTGGATAAGCTAATTAAAGTTTGAATAGCATTTAACTTTGGCATAAACTAAGCAAAAGTTCAGGAAAACATTTATTCTTTGTTAGCAATATGTAAACTTATTTATCATTTTGTAGTTTCCTAAAGTCTATAATTGACGTATTTTTATATTAACTTTTTACAGAACACAACGGAAGTAATGAGATAATAATATGTTTTTTTTGTAAAGAAATACTTTGTAAACAAAACAATTGAATAAAATTTTTTGTGACTAATTTATAATGAAACATAACTGTGCTTTCTTATTATTATATTGCACATTTTTTAACATCAATGAAATTTAAGTGTTTTCACAAATTTCATT
Source organism: Lasioglossum morio (assembly GCA_916610235.2). Lineage (NCBI taxonomy): Eukaryota > Metazoa > Arthropoda > Insecta > Hymenoptera > Halictidae > Lasioglossum > Lasioglossum morio. The sequence goes on along the minus strand of OU744329.1, from coordinate 1,364,963 downwards.
GTAAGTGATTTTTAGTTTTATGCTTAAGACAGAGTTTGCATTTAAAAATTTGAATCGTGCACGAAGGTCCCTAAGGGGTTAGGTTCTTAATTTCTTAATTAAAACGTTCCTAAATAGAGTTCATGCTGAAACGAATTAGTTCTCTGAATGTATAATTACTTTTGTTATGTGACAGGGAATGATTTTTTCATTCTGCATGGTTGCAAGATGGCGGAGATGCACGAGGCAATTTCTCTCTTGACTCTTGAGAGAGCCGGCCCGTGCAATTTAATGGGCCTATCGCGGTCCAGACGCACTCTTTTTTGTCGAAAATTGTTCTTAGAAGCCCGAAACCACGGGACGGGGTCGATGCACGGTAATTGCAGGTTGCAACGCGATGCAATTTACGGTTTCGAACACGAAACCGATGAAGCTTACTCTTGCATTTATTCGACAATAATATTATATGCTCGTATTTAATCAAATCCGAATATAAAATTATTTTTCTCCATAATTTTCTTAAAATGACATGAAAATAAAATTTATACGTCAACGTGAAATTAAAATTTATTATGGCACACATTGAAGAATGAAAATAATAGAAATTCTAAAAAATTGTATCCCCATTTTTAAGCAATATTTCCTCTCTGGATTGAAACCAAAATTGCTGAATATTTTGTATACAAATAGAATAGTGTATTTCTGAAAATTTATAATTGTTTTTAATTGAATTTCATGCTTATAAGAATAGCGTTCTACGATGACAATTTTCTACGTATTTCGCGTTTAACTTGACAAACGACCTTTTCTAAGATTTCCGTAATTTTTGTTTGAATTTTCTGGCTGGTACATCGTTTTTGTATTTAACGATTGCGGTCTCCCAGCGCGATTTAATGCGTTTACAGAGGTATCGGAGCATTCCTAGTCTTTTTGCGCTTATGTTGCTCCGAGAATCGTGGGACCAAAGCGCTCGAGAGCGCTCGTTATTACATACCAGCAACCCTCGAAGAACAAAGACTGCGATCTCGATCCCGATAGCATCGATCTCTCGAACCTTCTATCGATACTTAGTTCAAATTAAATTAAAAAACAGAGTCGCACATTAAAAACACTAAAATATTTGGCAACACAACATTTTTCGTAGCCGAAGCGAATAATTATTTATCTAATTACTTATCTCTCGTTCTCTACGAAACATATTATCATTATTATTAGCAACATTTTTGATTTCGCATACTTTTTATTCGAAGATGACAATATTTTTAACTGTAAGTAAGAAAGTTTGCAATTCCCACAACAATTTGGTAGCGAAACACATGAAACAATTAAGTAACCTGTGAAATATTGTTTAAAAATAAAATAATTTGTAAAATATTGTTTTCAAATAAAACGTAGATGTATGAAATATTACTTTGGTTTAGGAATTGCAGTGCGAACGGACTCCCTATCGCTACTCGAGCGGCCAACGTTATCGGCTTGTGAATGTACATTGTAAACCCGACCTGACACGTCCTCGAGGGACAACTTCTCCGCGGCTTCTGCGAAATCCTGCAAGCAGTTTCATACGGCGCTTATCCTTTTTGTAAACGATAGAAGTTTCATTGAGTTGCAGGGACCGCGCTCGTATCGGATGGTGCTTACGTATCGCCTACAAATGTGCGTCCATCTTGAATTTCATGAATGCATAATTATTTCTTTGTCACGCTATTGTCGTTGACTGCAGCCCGATACTTTCGCGGTGCAATTTCTCCGAGTTCCGTTCATCTGCGTTGCAAATCTCTTTCCAACTACCGGTGTTCCGATCCGAAAAATCGAAAAAGAACATCCCTGACGCATGTCATGGTGATTCCAACATCCTAGATTTTTTCAGAATTTTCGGATGTAAGAGATCTGGACCTTTCTAAGTTGTTACTTTTATTTTATTTTTAGAATTTTTGGTTGTAAAAAATAGTAAATAATAAAATATTTTGTTTGATGCAGTCTGCAGATCTGCAGAAAATAAAATAATTTATTTGAGGCAGTAATTTATTTGCAAATAGTATTTTATTTGAAGAATATTGAAAATATTTAGACTTTCTCTTTATTTTCAATTTGAATTTTAAATATCATTGCTGAAAATAATGGTTCGCATTCAATAGATTTACGAGAGAGTAGAAATAGTTTCCTGGTGATAAGATACACTATAACTGTATGTTTATCAACAAACCTCAGTAGGCAGAAAAAATACAATATTCTATTTTGTGTTTCAGGTTATTAAAATAGAAATATGTTATTTTGTGGTTCCGATTGTTAAAATAGAAATATTTTATTTTCGAAATTGTACATATATCTTATTTAAAATACTATTTTCTTTAAGCAAAATAAAGTCGAAAATATTAAATAGTATTTGAAGTATTTGTTTCGCCAAATAATGCCGACCTCTGGTATGCTTCTATCAAAAAGAAGTTTCTTCTTTTTCGAAGTTGTTCGAGCCAGAATTCTAAACCAGAAAATAGGAAGCAAAATCTCTAGTGTGCCTGAGGGTGGATTGCGTCGTTGCAGAATTTTGATAAAGTATTTGAGTGGGGGAAAAATTCCATGTAATTTGAGAAGGGATGCTTCTTAGAAAGGAAGAGTACATCTAACTGCAGCAACGAATTGCGTGCATATCGAATGCAAGAGCGGCGACTATTGCATATGCATCCTGTGGATCGCGCGTATCGTTGTACGAGAGAAAGGGACTGCAGTGATGAATGGTTGATTGAACGGATTCGCGAGACCACAGACGATAAGATTCAATTAGCTTGCTAACGATTGCGCGATTGCACTTCTAATTGAAACGGAACGCAACTCGTGCAGTTCCAACGACGCATGTCCGCACGCGGCTTCTATAGATTATCTGGAAGGTTGTATGCAGGCCTGCAACCGTCTTCTGCAAACCTAGCTCATTCACAACGCTCGCTTTGCTCGCTTTTACGCTAAAACGTCTCTCGCTCTCCCTTTCGCCGACCGTTACCAGACCACTTTACGCTTCATGAAACACCGAGAAACGAGCCGTACACCTGGCCAGCTGCTACTGGGTCAATACACGTACCTGATAATGCCATTGCACCGTTGCCTCATCGTGGCAAACACCATGCATTCTACAAAACTGCTATATCACTTCCATTTACGCAGTTCGTGGATTTTCTCGGCTCTTAATCGGGTTTCAAAAATTCTGACAAAACTTCTACATCGCTAACACGAACCAACAAATCCCTAAGAATTTCTTCCGATTTATAGAGTTTGATTTCTGGCTGCAAATATTCGAAAAAGTTCAAATTTCTGTTTGTAGAATTTGTCAGCAAGTATTTTGAAAATTATTTTTCTTCGGATAACTGGATCACAGAATTTTGAAAAAAAAAAAGAGATATATGTTACAGTCGGCGAGAGGCATTCAAGGGAATTTTTGTCTAATTTGGTTTAGTTTTGAGTCTTGGCTGCATAAAAATTCGAAAAAAGTGTAAGTTTATAAAGCATGTAATTTGTCCATTTGATTATTTTTTCAAAAAAAGAACCGCAATTGTTATTGGGTTTAAACTATTTTTGGATTGTTCAACAGAGACTGTACTGTATGTATATAATAACAGTGGAAGGAAGTGGTGAATCGCTACGGGCAATAGTTCCGAGGCGGGTGAAATGAGCAAAAGGTAAGAACAAGATCCGGCGTAGCGGAATTGGCCGTGTCACCGGTGGAAATTTCGAAGCACCCACCGGAAAAAGGACTTGGAAGGAGACTTCCTTGCTGCAGGAAGTCGCCCGCACCAACTGTCATCTTATAAAGCTATTCAACGGTTCCTACCGGCCGTTGCTAATTATCAAACAACTACTTCCTTCCTCGACGATCACCTTTCCCTCAGTTCTTCCTCCTTTGCGCATAATTTCGAGGAAATGAGGGTCGCGGGTTATCGTGTCATCTTTCACGACCACAGAAAGTCGATGAAATTATCCAAAGATACTTTTGAAAAATTGTTAACCAAACAATATTCCGCTACCGTCGATAATATCGTCTATAATACTATAAATATATATATATATATATATATATATATATATATAAAAATATAATTTATTTTAAAAAAAAATCATTTCTGCGCAAAATATGCAATTTTTATCATGAAAATTTCATGGAATTTGAGAAGAAATTATTTCTTTTAGAGTGTCAGCTTACACCGTGTGAAATTCTTACGGCTTTCCAGTGATACGGCAACGAAACCTTATGGAAAAAAGCGAAAAAAGGACATGGGAACCGCGGAGAGATTGGTGTCTGAATTTCTCACCACGAGACGACTTTCTATGGCATCCCATAGATTGGTCAAGGTTGAAAGAACCGAAGCAGAGAGCGAGAGTTATCGTTGGCCGAGAAGTGCGGTGATGTTTGACCTGCCATAAATTCGCGAAAAAAAGTTAAAATTTTTTAAAAACGAATCAGGATAAAATTGTTTAAACACTCGTTGTACTAGTGACTTTCTGGCCGTATACTATGGGGAAGAGAATTTTTCAAGACACCAGTGAGGATGCTAAGGAATTTCTGGTAGATTTTCGCGGTAATCGCATCGAGCACCGATTTAGCGTGTCGCTCGTTCCCGGCATGCCTCGTAAAAGGGACAAAGGGACTGGCAGGGTCCTGGTTCTTTGTTAGAGCGCACGGAATACTGTAATATATTTGCATTGTTCTCCGCGGCCGGTTTTTGCCCGAGGGCTGAGAAGCGGCGGCCCGCAAAGGCGAAGATTCGTGGCTCACCAAGAGAGTCTCGACTAGAAGGGTCGAAAAGGGCCTTCCTTCTCCCTTCGTATCGATCCCTCGATTTACTTTATTGGGGAACACTCCCCGGGGCCACGCGGGCCCGTGTCCGTATGAAAATGTTAACACGCGCTACCTCCGCGAGAGCGCAAAATATATTTATGTGGAGGCGCATAGTGAGATCGGCATCGTCCGGGGACCGCGGTAGCGCGGTTCAATGTCAATTATGTTAAATCGATTAATATAACGTCTCATTTCGCTTGCCTATCCTCCCTTTGTTGCCAGTTTCTATATTTTTTGTTCATTTATTTGAGCCAACTCTTCCAGCTAGCTTCGTTCTTGTCAAGGGCTACATAAAGCTCTGTGAAGCACAAGTTGTTTTATAGGGCACCGATTCCCCTACGAGATAAGTGACAAGTGGCCCCGTTGAAGTTCGGAGCTGCGAAGTCACGCACCTTTTGGTCGCTTAATACGGTAAGAGTAATGAGACCACTCCTATTGCGACGTTTATGTACCGGGAATAATAGTACAAGCTCTTTGAAACATTTTGGGTACAGAAAACGAAACCACGGAAAAATTTGTACAGAGGTAGTAATAATAAGTCCACGTCTCTCGCAATGTTTATATAGCGGTAGTAGTAAAAATAAGCTTTTGGAGACACTCTGTGTGCAGAGAGCAACGGAACCACGCCCCTTCAAGCTCTTCAGATATGTACACAGGTAAGAACAAGAAAACCACGCCTTCCAAGGTTCCTTATGGAAAGTCTGAAACTGCGTCTCTTAGCACACATATCATACAGTGAAGACAATAAAACCATACATCTTAAAGCATTTAATACAGTGAGAGCAATGAAACCTCGATCCTTCGGCGCTCTTCACAGTGCGAGAGCAAAGAAGCCACGCCTTCCCAAGCACTTCATACATGAGCAATAAAGTCATGTTTATAAAAATATTTAGAGATCGTGGTAATTTGAATCCCAAGAAAATGTTAAACACAGTGTACACAAACATTTGAAAAATTTGCTAGTCCTCCATCTTTTTGTCTCACATTATTTGTGAATATTTGCAATCAGAAATAACTTCTTCATTTTAAACTGAAGGATCTATAAAACTCTGATCCAGTACTAAAATACCGTCGTTATGTGGAGTAAAATCAACAAAGGGAACTGGTGTTGAAGTATTAGAGCAATTTGTGAGTGCGATAAACCAATTCGCGTAAGACTCGCGACGACATTAATTCCCCTCGATCAAGATAACCAACAAGTACTTTGTTATCGCGGTGCACATAAACAGAGACCTTGAAGTACCAACTATCCTGGCATCATTCTTTCTCTCCTTCTCACACTCTTTCACTAAAGAGAGAAGCTTTGTTATCGCCGAGCTGTAACAAAGCCGCCGCCTGCCCCGTAATCTGCAGCTATCGCGGGAAGAAATGCACACCGATGTGAGCTCAAGGTGCAAATGGCAGGTAGCTGCAGGTGTGCTCGCATCATCAAGGTGAGACTCGCATAACTCATCCTCGCGGATGAATGAAAATTTTATCCAGCATATACCGGAGAAGAACAATTAATACAACCCTATCCGAAAGTATTTGAAACTTATTTGAAAGTATGCCTCAAAACTTTGTGTTAATTTTATAATTTCATAATAGAAATAAAAACTGCGATTTTTACGGAGTCCAAAATGTTCTTTTTGCCTCCCAAATTCTCAGTTACCGTCCAAAGTCATTTCTATTTTTTATTTATCGCGCATCTTAATTATTTTTAAAGGACTTCTTCGAATGGAGATACAGAAATAGAAGAAACAAGGGTAATGTTTCTTATTTGAATTCTTGGTATGGTAATGCAAGGGAGTCATTACAACAAAGTAATTATGCTCGAATGATTTTCATAATTCATTAGGCTGAAATTATTCTAAGTCGTGTGGTCGAGTTGCGGCGTTTCAGAGAGCGAATCACTATAAATCAATGTCAAGAAGGTGATCGCACGAACAGAACAATTATCTTCAGTTCGAGAAGTTCAATCTTGTGCAAATTACCTCTGGAAGACCTACACTGCCGTTCAAAAGTTTCGACACTGCAACCGTTTCAATTAGAAACAATCTCAATGTTCTTCAATTCTAATATAACTATCTTCAAAATCGTATACCACTACAAATTGTCTAACCTGTGGACATTACAATTACACTAGGGTATTGTTAACTGATTGTTATGATTAATCGATTTGAAAAATTAAGAAAAGAAACTTTACATCTCGGATCTCAGGTTCCAGCTCGTCGAACGCGCGAGCATATGGATTCGTTAGAATTAAGAATAATTTAGTGAAATTCAAATAGAAAATTTAGTGAAAAGAGATTTGCTAGAGTTTAACAAGTTGCAAACTTTTGAACGTTAGTGTATACACTATACACTTGGTCAGTTCAACGAAACCGTGGGCTAGATGATTATAGCGGCATGATTATTCCCCGAATTTCTGTCCGCGAAAAAAACAATCGTTGATGGGTACCGTAGACGTCGACATGAGAAAAAAAATCGGCAACCTAATTATAGGTTTCAGTAGCTTAGCCTAGCTACATGCCGCATTGTACATTTCAGCAGTATAGATCATTATTAGTCGATTATGGTGAAACTAGCTTATATTATTAACTGCTATCCTAATCCAATTAATCACGTTTCACCAAGAGCACCATCGTTTGGTTCAAAAAGTTTTGCTTCTTTTCAATTGTATTCATCGCGAAAAATTTCAATTGATTTTATCTCTTCCGACCATAATATCATTGATAATATAAACTTATTGACTAGAGCAACATGTACAATTATTTTCAACAGTTCGAATCCGTTCTAATCGCGATACAATGTCTCCAACCGTGGCTTTCAAATATCTCACCGCGGCCGTAAATCATCAAGCATAAATATAAACATCACTCGAGATCGTTCGGTTGTACTTATACGAACACGTAATCGTAAACTAACTCTTACTATAGACCGGTACAATTTCGTATACCAGTTATATATCATAGCAATTATACTATGGTCTGCTTTTTGAAGGAAGAGAACAGAAATGCGAAAATGTTAGTTTAAATTTGCAACATTGGGAACGGTTGTGTGAAATTCGAATTAAATTACTGTATGAATTATAATTAGAAAGCAATCGGATCACATTGTACTTCAGAATTCTCATTCAGTCAAATCTCAATGTGATTTTTAACTGCAATTGAAATATAATTACCAAGTACAATGCAATCAAATCGGAATTAAATTACTAATTAATTGAAGTACGATATAATTAAACTACATCGTGTACCCAATTTCACTGCAACTTAATTTCACTACAATCGAATTACACTCCAGCACAGTTACATTGTTATTCAATTACATTGCACTGATTATGTTGTAACTTGCTTACGTAATTCAAGTATACTGCTGGCCATTGTAATCACGAGTGTATCAAATTACAATATACATGAAATACAAACATCTCTTCTTATTTATGTTCAAGTATAAATTTGAACTGAACACTGTACAACTGAAATGCGAATGCACAATTAAATACATATTATAGTATACTTCCACAATTCTCTGGTATCTTCGTTCAAAAAACAAGTTCCAAACACGACCAGAATCATCTTGCAAATAAGAAAACGAGCTAAACCAATTTTCAGTAAACCGTACAGGGTTTTTCTTTCCCAAAAGCACCTATCAAACGAACAACATCCTAAACAGCATAAATTTTCTTTCTCACCAAACTCCAAGCAATACCTGAAAATTTTAAAAGCATTTTCAAATTCGCATCACCTACCTTTACAAACGAGTGGAATTTGACCTTGCTTGGGGAAACTGGAGGACTACTAGGTGGCTGCTGGTTGTTCGGTACCCTCAGCAGGTTCTGCACCTCCAACAAACATCCCTTCCTTGCGTATCTGCTCTTCGGACTAGCCTGAAGGTCCCTTTCTATCTTGTTCTTCTTAATCAATTTCAAATTCTCCTTCGCGTTCTGTCTGAGTATAATATGAGTCAATCTTCTGGCATTAGCCTTGAAATCATTGACACAAATCCTTCTCCATGTCTTGGATACCATGCTAACAGAGCAAAGATCTTGTGGTGCAAGATGCGAGAGGATCTTGGACACTATCCTCCAATGATTACTCTTATCCCCTAAAAGTGCCAATATATCTACAGTTTCTCTCCCAGTGAAATCCGGAGTAGCCCTGGTACGATGCAATAGCACGTTATGAGAGAAATCAAGCCGTTTCGGTCTGATTTCTGCAATGGAAAGCTGACTGAGCTTAGCATTGTCTGCCGAGGTAGGACTGGCCACTCTGCAACTTGGAGAAACTACGATCCTAGGAACAGGTGGCGGAGTTTTAAGTCTAGGCGCATGGGGAGTGCTCTGAGATACAACGACTAGCTTCATCTCCACATCCTCCTCTACAGGCTCGCAGGCAACAAACGAAGAAGAGGGTACAGCTGGCGAAGGAGGAGGCGACAGCAGCTGTATCCTTGAGGCAGGAGTTATAGGCACTGTGGTCCTCCATGATCTACGTTTGCAACCTGTACTCTCATTCATCGACTCGTAATTATCACTCATACATGACTGGTCCAATAGACTGTCTCTGTTTAAGCTATCCGACGCTTGGTTTAATTTAGACCTGTACCTTTGAGCACGTTCCGATTGCAAAGGATCGATCCTGGCTCTGTGGTGCCTTTTGTTGGTGATGCAGGACGTCCTGGATCGGCATCCTGTGACAGGAGTGAACGAATGAGGAGTCAACGTCAGGTAACCGCTGTCGACGCTGTCATGCGAAGTGCTCGAGTGCGGCGTCTCGCTGATGTTTATGCTCTCCATCGAATCCATTTTTTTGTCTCTCTTAATTCTTCAGATTATCCAAGGGGCCTATTAACTTTGACATTTCATAGATTCGTTGCGCACCAGAAACTTAAAGTCTCGCTACACTCCCCACTCGCCACGCTCACGTGCGTCGCGCGGGAAACTGGCAGACAACATCGAAGTCACTTCACGAAACCATGCAGTCGTGGACGAAAGTTAATGGAGGTGAGAAGTGTCGGTGGTTGTCCTCGGTCTCACTTGCCGCTTGTATTTCCGATTGACATTGTACGAATCATTTACCGTCTTTGATTACTGTCCGATGACACCAAGCAAACGCGGGCAACCGGTCCGTGTGACCGTCCGCGGCGACCGCCTCGAGAACTTTGAAATCTGTTTATCCGTTGCCCCACCGCGCAGCTCGCGAATACCGATTGGCCAATCCGGTCACCTGTCTCATCCCGCCGTCAGTTCCCAACCGCCCCGATTGGCTAGAACGTTACGAGCCTGCGCGCGACGCTTTTGCCTCTCGCAGCCGCCACTTCACTCACGTGATTCTGTTGCTGGGCTGGGGAGACCTTCTTGATTCCCTCTGATTCTGATTCCCTCTTGCCCTCAGCGCGTTGCGACTGTTCCGATTCTGCCCTTTCTTGTTTTCTTAAATATAATTTACCATAGAAACATTTCCTAACGATAAATGGATAAATTACAAGAACCTGAGGAAATAATAGAAACTATTGAGATCTGAATTTTGAGTTGAGGAAAGTCGACAAAGTGTCGATGTTTATGATAATTTAAATTTAAATGAAATCTGGATTTATTACTAGGGTTCATTTAAATTTGATATAGGCAAAAGTATTAAAAGATATATTCAGATACTAGTTCGACTTTTCGAAAGTTATCGCGCGGGCTTGGGATTGACGAAACTGGGTCCGTTGATGACGTTTTAAAGTTTTTGGCACTCTGACGTAATGTCCGAGCAATTTTTGCAATAGCAGTTTTGGAATGTTTTCATTATTTTTTGTAGATTTTGAAATATTTTGACAATTTTTACGGTTTTTATTATTAAGATTTTGTAAATTTGTATGCCTGTAAACGATTATTACGAATGCAAACATATTTGTTAATTTAGTTTATTCTTAATTTCAGTGTGCTTACTTGGTACATATATAATTATTATGGCCTGTTTTTCGAAAGAAGAGTCATTGTCATAACAGCTGTTCATTACATTCGTATATATTACACTAAACATGTGTACAACTAATAATATGTTTTTCGAAATAAATATTTCAAGAAACAATTCTCCACTAATTTTGTAAATATTCCGCTCAGTAAGAATTTTGCATGTCGATTACTACTCTATAATTCAATGTTTAGCAAACTTTACGTATTATACGATATATTGTATAAATTCGATGCAAATTTTGAGGAATAATATCAAGTCGTTATAAAATTTCTAAATTAAAAAAAGAAAAAAATTATAAAATGTCGAATATGCATATTTTTCCTATTTTCAAATATTTCCTTCGACTGTTTTTGTAATTATTCAAACAGCCCAAAAAAAAAACGTAGAACACATTATAGATAAAGATTAATTTCTATATACATACATGAAATTAGAAGATTCTTCTCAAGTAAATTCTTTGCAACTATTTTATATATTTTATTATTCACCAGAATGTCAGTCTTTGGCGAAGTACTGCAAAGCATAGACGAAAAACGTTATGGAAGGAATATCTCGAGCAATTTTATGAGATAGGAATTTATATTATTGACAGAAACATAGACAAGCTACCCGCTGGACTTTTTTATTACCATTCTCGTGTCACAGTCGTACTTGCCGACTGAAGCCGGTACTGTAGGAATTCATTCAGGATTTCATGTATTTTTAAATATATGGATATGTGTACGGAAAACTACAGTCAAGATCTCGTTTTTGGTAAAACGTTTCCTGTACAATTTTGCATTTTATCTTCTTGGGCTACTAAAATTACTACTAATAATCATTATTATTCTATGGAAATACAGCCTATATTTCAATGATGTTTGTATATACAATATAAGAATAACAAACACTCATCAACCGTCGGCACACAAAGTCACCATGACATGTTTAACTTTCTTGATAGCCAACAATAATTGTGTATCCGTAATTTCATGATAAAATACAAACCTGACAGTCGAATTATTGAAAGCGAGGCATTTGACGATTACTGTATCCTCTTTGAAATCGTTGTAGGTTTTTCGTAAGCGCCTCGCAAAGTTCATGGCAGTGGTAACACTTGTGTCGACCTTAACTAAAACCATGTTCGTTTGTACTGTGTCTAAATCCACTATAAACACTGGTTTTCCTCCATATAAAATACTTAATGCAGTTTCATTTATTGATTTAGCAAATTGAGAGGCTTTTCTATGGTCTTCTTTCAAAATTGGAATCATGTTATCGAGAGCAACTATTCCAGCTGCTGCTATAATACCAACTTGTCTCATTCCTCCTCCAAGTAACTTTCGCACTCTCCTGGCTTTCTCTATAAACCCCTTGCTCCCACAGAGCACAGAACCCACAGGAGCACCTAAACAACATAATTTAAGATCAAACAAAGCGAAATGTATCTAATTAATTTTTAAAAAGAAAAATTAGGGAAAGTGTACCTAAACTTTTGCTGAGACAGAAAGTAACAGAGTCAAAGCCTGCAACGATTTCTGCAGCAGATTTTCCAGATCCCACACTTGCATTCCATAGTCTTGCTCCATCCATGTGCAACTTCAGATTATAATCCTTACAGAAATCTATTAGTTCCGTGATCCAATTCTGTGGAACTATTTTTCCATTGATTGTATTTTCTATTATGACTAGTTTTGAAATTGGCTCATGGTCTCTGTCGTTTATGAGACACGATTGTAGTTCTTGAATGTTAAATGTGCCATCAGGATTGTTTTGTAAAGGTCGAAGACTCACTCCTGCCAATTGGGCTACACCACACTGTTCATGGAGCATACAATGAGTGTCACTGCCACAGTATGCCTTGCTTCCTCTGACATCGCAATGATTCATGACTTGAATTTAACAAAATTAATATAAGATAAGAAATTTGGTGAATTATTAGGTTTAAGTATACTGTGCTTACTGGCAATTAAGTTCCCCATTGTTCCTGAGGACACAAATAAAGCTGCTTCCATTTTTAGCATATCAGCTGCTTTCTCTTCCAGTACTATGAATTCATAATTTAATAAAACATCAATAGATGTTAGTAGAATTTTTTTAGTGTAATATTAACTGAATAAATTTGTTAACTGTTATGTTTACTTAGAACTGTTGGATCCTCGGAGAAAACATCGTCACCAACTTCGGCATTGGCCATTGCGTCTCTCATTTCCTTTGTTGGCTTTGTTAACGTGTCGCTTCGAAGATCGATAACTTTTTCCTGTAAAAATATATTTTATATATTCTGAAATCTACAGACAAAAATTTTTAATACTTACGAATTTGAAATTGGCAATGCGACTAGCACAACTGTTCCTTTTATGGTATGTTTTACTGGAAACGAAATTAAACAGTCTTGTAATATCACTTGCAGCATTCAAATGAAATGGTATTGCGAACAAAAGGTACTACTACTGTATTCAGTACTATCCAATGCATACCTTGACTTAGTCTCAGCTTTGCTTGAGGCGTGTAACCACTGCATTTGTATAGCATGAACTGTTGTTTTTACATGCCTTAGTAGCTCGCTTTTTCCACCTTTGAAGTAAGTGTTGCATGCTTTGCACTTTGCATTATACACATTGCCATTGTACTTTTCTAACCATGATGCAAAGACAGGTTGACTCAGCCAATGCTCACAAAAGTTCTTTTTGTACACTTTCTTTTTTCCTGGTAGTGATTTGTTTTTAGTACTATCTGTTAATAAAATATAAATTGATTAGTTGTCACAGATTGTACAAGTCTTTGATTGTCACAATCGTATAAGTCTTTGACCACTCTTTAAAGCAGAATAAGTTACTTAACACTTTCCATGCCGAGCTGTTGTTGTTTGACAATTAAACAAACTTATGTGTTTTGTCCTATACTGCATTTTTTCATTTAGAACATAGTATAGATGTGATAAAGGAACTTTATAAAAATTTCTGTTTGTCGAAATTCCCGAGAAAATGCTGACAATTACGTTTTCTAACTTTTCTGTATGGACCAGTATTAAACAAAAATCCAAATCGTTTGATTCACTTTTCGAAAAATTGAAGATATGCGATTGACTGTATATATTAAAATTTAATATTATGTCGGTCGTAGCACTTCAGATAAGGATTTGCCGGGAAATTCTCTGACTTCGACCGAAAAAGGTTAATTATGTAAATAGTTACAAACTTACTTGGCCCGGCGTTACTCATGTTGAGTAGTTTTCCAACAAAATTACAGTGCCAAAGTAAATCGCTACGAAAACTTGTTACCATCAGTTTTGCCGCAAAATTCTCTCTGTAGGATCAGAATGGATATGGATCAGTAACACAACAGAGATATTGTGCAAGATTTCACGCGTCTGCGCGGCAAAGACAGTAACGTATCTATATATATATATATAAAATATTACGATCACTGATCTGTATACTATCAGATGATAAGGTAGCAAGCCCTGAGGCAGTTATATTGGCGCTTATGGGGGTACCCACAGCCTACTAATACTCTTAGACCATATATACTTATAGACACGGCATAGGTATAGTATGTGTATAGGAAAGCCGAGAGTTGAGCGTGGCAAAGATCGTTGTAAACTGCAGTAAAATGTGACGTCACAAGATAGTCAAAATAGCTGACACGGCAGTGTCAACTTTCTATGTATCGTTTATTCAAAATAAAAATTGTCTACACCGATTGCAAGCAATAGAAACTAAATTGAATGTTATTTGCAGAAATCATATATTGACATTTTCAATTTTAAAAATTTTTCAACAATTTTGAATTTCATCTACTCAATTTTTTTTATAAATGCACTAAGATCCACAGTCTAATAATAACTAATCACAAGCGAGGTAAATGTAAATTATGTAAATATAGCAGTACTACCTTAAAATGTAAATGTGATCGATTTATATGTAAAAAACGTTCTGTAACCTGCATAATATGCGAAAGTTGTTAATCTTCAGAATCAAATATATTGATTCCTAAAATAGTTAATACAGGGTGTCCCAAAACTACCCTAGGAGCCGAAAATGGGAGGTTCCTTGGGTCATTTGAAGCGACATTTTCCTTTACAAAAATGTTATCCGCGACTTTGTTTAGGAGTTATTAACGAAAAATACAGACCAATCAGAGCGCGACCTAAACGCGAGTTGGCACAGTCGGCCAATGGACAGTCGGCGCGCCGTGCCGATTTTGCCAACTCGCGTCTAGGTCGCGCTCTGATTGGTCCGTGTTTTTCGTTAATAACTCCTAAACAAAGTCGCGGACGTAATTTTTGTAAAGGAAAATGTCGCTTCAAATGACCCAAGGAACCTCCCATTTTCGGCTCCTAGGGTAGTTTTGGGACACCCTGTATATCCCCTAGTAGCATTTACGGTTGGCCAACGGTGGCCAACGGTTGGGAGTTTGTTGGGGAATGGTTAGTGGTTTTGCCGACAGATCCCTAACGTAGGGCCAACGAGGAAAAATGATGTCAATTTGCCGACGAATACCCAACGCTGGGCCAACGACAAATACCCAACGTAGGGCCATAGATAGTCGGTCAAGTAACGTGAACTTTACAACGATTATACTACATTGGTCCAACGAAAATCTGCCAAAAAATATATCGTCTAACGATAGTCTGACAGAAATTGTTTTTTTTTCGTATTTCTAAATGTACTTAAAATTTGTAATTTTTGCGCAATGGTTGATCTAGTGATGGGCACCATCGACTAATTTCAACTATCGACTAATTACTATTTAGTTGCTACATACTATCGAATATTTAGTCGATAGTTTTTAGTCGACTGAACATTTTGTTTTAGTGGTTACGTCTAGATTGCGGGTTATAGTCTATGCCTACGTCTATCTCACATATTATTATTTATCCTTTAATAATAATGCGATATAAAGGCAAAGTATTAATGTACTTTTTAGAAAAATATCTGTTATTGACAGATATAATTATAAAATACTACTTTTTCTTTAGATTATGATGAAAATTTTATAATATAAGTATTGTTATTTAATAATTGTATAATATTTCTAGTATAATAATTGTTATTTGTGTTTATTGAACAAATTATTCGATATCGCTAATAAGTGAATGTATTTGATAGTAAATTTTATAAAATCTATTCAAAACTCCCGCCCGTTACAATTTAACCAATAGCTCGGCGACTGATTCAGTTAATTGAATTTAGTCGATAGTTTAAAAAATCAGTCGACTGAAAATAGTAGTTGGCTACTATCGATTTAGTCGATAGTTTCAGTCGATGGTGCCCATCACTAGGTTGATCCACTAAAGTTTTATTGTGAGCAGCCTTGGAATTTTTTAATTTCTTAAATTTTCCCATTTTCCAAGGGAAAGGCAAGAGGGGTGTGCATGTAATATAAGAAGACCCTTTTGGATTTCTTAAAAATGGGTCTTCCTTTTTTAGATACTTTAATTTTAATTTGCTGACGTATCTAGTAGCCAAGGAGGTAGGGTATCCACGTGACACCCATTGATTCTATTGTATTAAATCAGGGTAACCAACCCCGTAAGCTAGAATCTGAGGGTGGTATCTCGATTTTTTTTCTCGATTTTTCCCCTACTTTGGACGCTCATATTATTAGATATAAACATAATCTCATTGAATCATGAGCTCAGGGCGCTGCGCTAGTGATGGGCACCATCGACTGAAACTATCGACTAAATCGATAGTAGCCAACTACTATTTTCAGTCGACTGATTTTTTAAACTATCGACTAAATTCAATTAACTGAATCAGTCGCCGAGCTATTGGTTAAATTGTAACGGGCGGGAGTTTTGAATAGATTTTATAAAATTTACTATCAAATACATTCACTTATTAGCTATATCGAATAATTCGTTCAATAAACACAAATAACAATTATTATACTAGAAATATTATACAATTATTAAATAACAATACTTATATTATAAAATTTTCATCATAATCTAAAGAAAAAGTAGTATTTTATAATTATATCTGTCAATAACAGATATTTTTCTAAAAAGTACATTAACACTTTGCCTTTATATCGCATTATTATTAAAGGATAAATAATAATATGTGAGATAGACGTAGGCATAGACTATAACCCGCAATCTAGACGTAACCACTAAAACAAAATTTCAGTCGACTAAAAACTATCGACTAAATATTCGATAGTATGTATCAACTAAATAGTAATTAGTCGATAGTTGAAATTAGTCGATGGTGCCCATCACTACCGGTACACGATTCAAACGCGCATGCGAACAACAGATTACGATTAATTTAGTCAACGGATTTCATTTTCAAATATCGTTTATTATTATTGTATCATAACGGGTAGTACGATTGAAATAAATTTCACTCGTATTCTCGTAATCTACCGTTATCTTTAGCTTGAACGTTTAAACGAATAGTTTCAAGCAGGACATTTATATAAACTTTACAATCAAAACATAAATATTGTGCCACGGCCACCTCTACGGTCGTGATCGTACTGTATTCAAAAATATAGAATACTGTTGCAGCAAAAGTAACGCATGAAAATTGGCGCCGATATAAAATTCCAATATAGGATAGATTTTTGCTTCGATTACAGAAAAAACTGTGTTGTACATTTAAATCTATATATCTTAAAATAACGGTTAAAACCAGTTAAAACCGCCGCATACGACGCATGCAGTAAAAACCATACCAGATACAAATTATAGAAAGGCTACCTTACTCGCAGAAAATATATTGCACTCTGACGTCTCAGATTGGTTAGCGTGCTCGTGGTCTGGCCAATGAGATCGCTCGAGGACACGTCACACGTCGACTGGTGCGCCGCGGTACAACGCATTTTCCTATCAATCTCCCACCACTGGACTTCTTCGAAAGAAGAAAGAAGATGGATGCGCGGTGCGATAAAGAAAACAATCTCTCGGAGCATTGAAGGCTGTAGAACGTAGAACAACTACGTACCTCGGACTCGGAGTAGAACAGACAAGAAAAGACCAGGAGCAAGGAGCCGTTCGAGCGTTCGAGCCTCTCCTCGCCATTGTCCGAGCCGCCGCCGAGGAACGAACACTGGAAAGAAACAACGGGGAAAAAGCGGTTTTGTGTGGACAGTTACATGTGCGTCCCTGTCACGGAGCGGCCAGTCTCTGGAGGATCGTCCTTGGAATCGCTTGTTCCTGAAGCCGGCTCGAGCAGCTAGTGATCTCGAAAAACAAAAATGGCGGACGTCGACTCGAGGGTGGACCACTCGGACCCCGAGCTACGGTTCCTTTCCGTCGACAGGAATAATTTCAACGACCCGGCTACTCAGGCGGAATGGACACAGAAGAAGCTCGTGTGGGTGCCGCACGACACCCAGGGCTTCGTGGCGGCAGGTATCAAAGGCGAGCGTGGCGACGAGGTCGAGGTCGAGATCGCCGAGACGGGGAAACGCGTGCTTGTCGCCAAGGACGATATTCAGAAAATGAACCCGCCTAAGTACGACAAGGTTGAGGATATGGCCGAACTGACGTGCCTCAACGAAGCCTCCGTGCTGCATAACCTCAAAGACAGATACTACTCCGGCCTCATCTATGTGAGTTTGACAGATTTTACCGCTTTACTGTCATACAAGTTTTGACAAGAGGTAGCATTTGCTCCCTTACCTTTTACCAATCTAGCATAGTGATTCAGAGGTTTTCTTAACCTTGGGAACTCCAGAAATGTAGAATCAGCTGTAGCGTTGTGAAGTTCATACACAGTGTTCCTCCCTTACCAGTTTGTCTATAGGAGTACCGTTGCTGTGTTTGTTATCGGTATCATCATTATTATTTAGAATCATAATGCGTAGCATGATATTTGTGGAGACTAGTACTTCCTTGCGTATAAAGTAATGTTTCACACTTGTAACAGTCGCAGTTAAGTACTATACACTGTATTTTTTACGTGCAGGGAATTTATCTTGTAAACACGCCTAAGTGTTTTTTTCTTTGAAATGATAAGACGCAACATGATGCTAAGGAATTTTAAAGGATAAGTTGCAGTTCATGTAATGTTGTAACTATGAAATAGAAACAAATACTGGTAGCAAATGTGTTAACAGACTTCTGAACGATTGCATTACAGAAAGAAGCTGTACGACCTTATTTATATAAATTTATAGATTATAGATTGTATTAAATTAGATAGTTTGTTGGTTCATAATTAAATCTGCAATGGAGTAATGAGTTCGCTAAGATAAATCCTTAGTTGTTTATCATAGTTCTTTAAAAATTGTTATAGTTTCTCTATCGGAGTTATGATTGTACTAATGAAAGTTGGGAAACCGAATGATAGTGTACACAAAGACAATGATTACTATTGTTTGATGTGAGAAGGTTTATTCTTAGATAATATCTGAGAAATGTGTTTTATTTGGAAAAAACAATAGAAACTGGACCTGATTATAGTTGTAGAATGGGTGCAGTTTTTATTAATTTTATTTATGATTCCGTATCTGTAGGTTTCTGTGTTTTATTATGATAGTTGGCTAGATACAATATATGTATTGTAACTTGTTTTAATCTGTAATTAGCATCATGTGTAGTACTTTCTTATCTAGATTTCTCAGTTCATTGCGATTGAGATTAATGCTCAATTATAATAAAGAAACTTAGTTCATACGAAACAAGTTATGCATAAAATTATACACTGTTTTGAATATATCATATTTTGCAAAATAATTTCATACATATTCAACATTCTAATATAAGTGTTTTCTTACTTTTGTACTTTTCAAGGCAATTTCATTACAATGACTCAAACTGTAGATAATTGAGGCAATGTAACCCAAGTTTTATATTCATGAAAATTCAGAAACAATTTATTAGAAAAAAAAATGTTATTCTTTGAGAATGGCATGAAGTTAACTTTGTGAAGGGCTGTTAAAGAATTGGAATTTGATAATTATTATTTTCAAATTAAATAATTAGTTTTTTGATTTTTATTACTGGAAAAAGTGCATAAATTTGTAAATGTAGCTGACCTAAGTGTAACATCTAGCAGGGTTTGATTATCTTGTTAATTATTTAGTAATTGCCTGCTATTTTTGACATTCACTGTAATATCCCTGTACCTATCTTCATAGCAGAGGTATTTAATGTCGTAAATCAGCTATCGTCTTTGATAAGTTATGAGAAAGTATATTACAGCGGTGATTGCTAATCTCAGCAGGAAAAATTTGAATGACCCCACTCCTTTTCTCAAATGACCAACAAACTACATATTTATTGTGTAAAAAACTTATATAATTGCCACAATTCTGAAAATGTAATTCCCAAAATTGAAAATTTGATATTTCTCTTAAAAACATTTTTCAATCAACTTTAAATATTTCATGACAATATGTTTCATGTAAAAAATATCTACATAAGTTCAAATACGATCTTTCCAACAAATCAATTACTTTCAAGATATAATTACAACTTAGCAGGCATTTGCACTTAACAATCGCTTATTCGATGCAACTCTGGTCATTCTAATGATCCTTATCTTTTCTTATCGCGGAAAGTAATATTCTGCCTGCTAGCAAATACACAGACAGCATATTACAGAAAAATTAGCTATCATTAGGTCTAAGTAGTTTCTGATAGAGCATTCACTTGTTGATGCTATCAGAGGTAACTGAAACGAACGCAGGAAACGTTATGATTGCAATTGGATTTTTGAAAAATCATTTTAAGTGGAGGGAAGGTAAAATTCTCATGTTATTGGACGGCCGCAATATGTCCTGTCTCTTAGGTGTTATCAGTAACTGATACCACTGTCCTATCTTACTTCCACGTAACATTGAGTCACTGTGTTTTTTAGTATGGAAGATTATAGGAATTTCGACTTTTTCTTCTATCATTGCACGGTCATTTTAATAAAGAACACCATGTCAGTAACATTTTCCGATTCATATCTAAAATAGAAATAATTTAGTATTTTTGGGGGGACATTTCTTTAAAGAAAAATTCTAATAAGTTGTTAAGGGTCATATGTATACAGATAAATTGTTTAGTAATTTAATTAGTGTTATTTCTATAAAGAGAAAAAAATTTTGTAATATTTACAAATGATTTTTATGAAGAATTTGATTCTAGTAATTTTTAAGAGCCATATCTACAATAATGAATAGTATGGTCATTGTTTACGGGCCATTTCTACAAAGAATATAACTTTATTATCTTTTTTAAGAGTCGTAGCTCAAGGAGAAATAATTTACTAAATGTTAACAATCCTATCAACAAAGAGTACCATGCAGTAACTTTTTAATATCTTTTTTAAAAGCCAACTGAAGAAGGTTTCTTCCAGGCTTAATAGTTTTTCTCAAAATTTTATTATCACCGGGAACTTTGTGCAACTTATGTATCCACACTGTGTAATCTGCGGTTACACGAGATACGGTTGTACAAAGTTTCCAGCGATTAGGGGAACATCGAGTATCGAACGAGGAACTGTATGCAAGCATAAAAAATATTTCAAACTTACAATTTTCATTCACCAAAATTCGAATGAACTCAGACAATAAACAATCTCGAATGACCCCATAAGTAGTGGCGAATTTCCTAAAATTTTCAAGACGTGATTGTTGTCTTACAAAAGTGTGGTATATAATCATGTTTATAAATATGAAGTAAGAGATGATAAAACGTGAAATGAAATTTATAAATATGGAAAAAATTTATAAACATGGAATCATTTGCGTTACTTGTAAGGTGGCATAATAGATGTAGCGCATAGGTAACGGGTGTTTCGATAATAGAGGTTTCACGAGACTCGGATCCGGCGAAGAATCTTTCGATTTTCGTCGGGATCAATTAAAAAAGAATTTGAGTGTCGATTGGGCCTTACGATATAGAAATATCTGCTTACGTATGGCAGGCATTCTAGGACACGAAGGAATGACGTCATGCATGTGCCTCGTACGTGCTGATTTTTCTTCTTTCGATCCGCAATATATCGCATTCCGTGCAATGTTTTGAAATCATACGAATCTCTGCCATCTAGACGGTCGAAAAAGTTCGATTAAAATTGGTAGACTTGTAAATATAGCTACAACTACACCACTGTTCAAAATTTCTTTTAATTATGATTGGTATTGAATATGATTTACAAGAACAGTCAGAAAATAAAAATTCAAGCGATCCACAGACTGCCAAACATTTCTTTACGAACGTCTCTTTTAAGAAATTTCAATAAGACTCTCGTCATAATATTATTGATGGCCCTAATAATTAAGATTAACTTTATAACTAATTACGGTTGGATTGGATACGTTTATCGATTGTCATACAGTGAAGAATATACATAAATGCTTTAATTTCGTAATTCTTTTGAGGTGCGTATACATATAAAGAAATAATTTATCAATTTTTCAAAGACATGTTTACAAGTAGACGTAATTAGTAACTTCTTGGGGGTCATTTCTATAAAAAATACAATTCTAGTAATTTTCGAAGGATCATGTATAGAAACAGAAATAATTTAGCAATTATTCAAAGTCATAAACACAGAAAACAATTCTAACAGAGTAATACAAAGATTGTATTTTAAATCTACAAAATTGGCATATAATACGATATAAATTTTCTTTAAATATATAAAATGAAATTCGGTTGTTAAACTTATGAAATTTATACAATGATGCAGATTACAAAATTGCATATAATGGTGTAAATTATAGAACTGAATATAGTAAAAGTTATAAAATTGAATTAAATTCTAGAAGTGATATCATCGAACACACGGTGGATATTTCAATTGTTAGAACGACAATGTCTACGAGAAATACATTTTTCGTTGGTAAATGTAAATTAATAATTTTCAGACATTAATATTTCATAGAAAAATGATAAGAACTCGGGTGTAGTTGGACTATCATTTAAAAATGAAAAATTAATAATTTGATTCCACAGTGTATTTCGTATAATGTTATACTTATTCAGATAAATTGTGAAGCGAAGTTTGAACTTCAATATTCGCGGCGCGAAAATCGGAGTGCAGCATAGCGGTCGCAATTAGCGTAAAAGTAGACCGGAGCGCAGCAGCTGTAACGCATCTCGATCTATCAAATTTAAGCGAGAAGTAAAGAGAATGAGACCGATCAAGGAGGAATCCTTATAAGGAGGAGTGTCCTTAACCCGCTTCCTCGCGGTGCCATAAACGCCGGCTCGCTATACTGTAGTGTATGTACACCAGGCCGACCGCGAGTAAAAGAGGGAAAGAGAAAGAGCTTCAGTTTCGCTGAAGACTTCGTGCCATTTATAGTCAACAAACAGTTTCGGTCTTCTTAGGAAAGAAACCGAACTCTCTGACGAAACCGCACAGATTCCGGGATAGATTCGCTGTACACGCTTCGTCACACACCCATTTCCCCTCCCCCCCCCCTCCCCTAACAACGCCAACTTCTTCCTTCTTCCTTCGCAGCGAGGCTTGACTTCCGTTTTACCATTTTTCCCGTTTCGGTGTGGTCACAATTGGATTGTCGAATTTTTAAAGGTGACGCGTTGCCAACATTCAAACTGTTACAGCTCTGCGAAGAACAATGAGAGAATTGTCTACTTAGGCTGAAAATAAAGGGCGAATTTTGTGTACTTTTTTAGCACACCAAAGTTGATTTCTCTCGAAATAGTTTTGTACCAAATAGAGAAGGTCTTCAAGGTCTTTTCATTTTTAGACTGATACGTCCTTATTTGTTTGAATAACTTTGTGGAAAAGAATGAGAGAATCGTCTACTTAGACTGAATTTAACGGACCGAGTCCTAGAAATATTTAGGTATCGCATAACTGTCAAATATTTTGAGATGCGTTTTCCTTGGAAATTTGTGATTGAAACCTCTTTACAATGTTCGCACTGTTACAGCTTTGTGAAAAATGATCGGATCACGATCTACCTCATTGTAAAGTGCGAAGTTCCTACTTTCAGTTAACCTAAGTTGCTCTCTTTTTAAGTTACTTCTCCAGTAAGGCATCGAGAGGGCGTTTTGCATTGAAAATCTCACGTGGTGTACTCTCCGTTCGAAGTACGATAAGATTAGATTTCGTTATTTAAATCGGTGGTGGTTTGAGCCAGAAAAAAATGTTTTGACAATCGTATATACGATTCAATTTGGAAAATTGGAAAACGTTCTGATTTTACTCTCTATCTTGTTTCTTGGTACAACATCGTTATTAAAAACATTTTTATTTGGGTCAGGCGAAAATATGAGACCTCGCCTTTTAAAATGAGCACATAGATTGCTGTCCGATTGTTTTCCACGTAGTTATGACAGTTTGAAAAGAAGCTGTACAATCGCAAGAATTGAACG
Source organism: Lasioglossum morio (assembly GCA_916610235.2). Lineage (NCBI taxonomy): Eukaryota > Metazoa > Arthropoda > Insecta > Hymenoptera > Halictidae > Lasioglossum > Lasioglossum morio. The sequence continues at coordinate 1,340,932 of OU744329.1, read as the reverse complement.
CCGGATGAGATAGAAAAATTATTGGCGATTATATGAATAAAATACCAGAAGATTTTAGGCCTGTTTTGGATCGCTAGATCGGATCCAGAAGCGTGTGCGCGAGCCAAGATCCATCGGTTGAAGATCTGAGCAACCGAAAAGGTTAGCTAGTCCGAAAAAAGATTTGCACGTTTGAATCGACCGCGTGCAGCTTCCGCTGAGTCGACTTAAAAACATCACTGGACCAATGAACCATAATCCACTTGTTCTGGAATTTTTCGTTGCCATAAGTCTCGTTCGCTCCCCCTCGAACTTGAGGAAACCGGGAAAAAAGAAATACGAGTGATGGGGATTCACAAATTTCCATGGTTATGCGTCACCATACCGGGAACGCGATGCCTCATGAACTTTCTATTTCACAAACCTTCATGACGTCACGAGGAACTCATCATAGCAATCATTTTTCTGCTCTTGTATCATGGTTTTTTCATTCGAGAGAGAAGTCGCGGCTCGAAAGAGTTGAAACACACTGTTGCAAAAATTGGATGCAGTATGCACGTCTCTTAAATTATGCAACTTTCCCTTTAAAGGCGTTAAAGTGCACCGGCCAGTTTGGTGAATCACCCTGTACATTTATGACCTTTTATGAATTCAATTAAATGAGATTTTATGTGTTCCTGTCTCTTGATATCTCATCTCTTCTGACATTGTTTAATTTCAGTTTATTTGCTTCTTACTTTCGAAAAATGCATTTCATTTCTTACAATGTTATTTATCGTTTCTTTTCTTTTTACAATTTACATTATTTCATATTTTCCTTACCTTGTGTAATTGTATCTGAAATTTTTCGTATTTTTTATAATTACATTTTACTTATTTCGTTCTCTTTTATTTACATAAAGAACGATAGCAAACACAGTGAAAGACATGTTGACGAATGTTTTTTCATTTTCTGAAATTTTGTTAAATACGCGTTTTTTTTTTATTTTTAGAGATTCTGTTCCATTAATTTAATTTCAATGAAAGCAGCCGAGTGTTTCTTTATCGGTCGAAGGAAAAGTGTGCTTCAAAAAAAGAAGAGGAATCTCAAGGTTCCCAGAACTCGTTTTGGATTTTCTCTCGCACAAAATGCAAGAGGATGCACCGTTGCACCGTCATTTATGGGACTTTCTTTTTTCGTCGAATTTCAAAACAAAATTTCAATATTCCATTTTCACCCAATTACGGTGGATTTATAACAGATCGTATTTATCGTAAAGCGGGATGAATAATGCAGTTGCTTATTGGCGTTTGATAGAGCCAATAAAAGGAAAGATGCAGTTTTCCTTAAGAGGGAGTTGGAGTCGGTGATTGTTAGTAAGCTCTATAAGCAGGAATGTTAGGCAGGTCGACGACACAACACTCACGGAGAGACCGGTTTCGGAGTCCCTTCGGAGGAGAGGGAGTTCTGTTAAAAAAAAGAAAAAAAAAGAAAAAGGAATCAAATAGCCGTGGATTACCACTTTACTGTGAACAGTTTTTTCTCTGGCCTCTGTTAACCGTAACAATGTTAACAAATTGAAGAAAATCCCATAGAAATTGAATCAGCTGCGCATCAGCTCTTTTGGTGCAATTGAAGCATGATTAAAATTATTAAATATAGCACTCCAAAAATTAATTTTTTACTTAATATTTTATTAGTTTGTCGCTTCGTTAATATTTCAAGAATTAATGTGTTACCTTACATCTTCATTAGTGTTACAAGAATTAATTTTGCAGTCCTTCTAACATTTCAAGAATAGATTGGATTTTATTTTTATTAATTGGTTTTCTGATCAGCCCAATATTTTATGAATTAATTTTGAATAATTGATATTGTGGCTAGCATACTATTTATTATTTTGTATTGAACTTCAAGATACTATTAAAGACTTGATTGAATTTTTATCCACTGTACACGATTTATTTTATGCTCAGGCTAATACTTGAAGATTTGGTTTGTCATTCTATATTTTGTCTTTTCATTAATATCTGAAGGATTAGTTGAACTTGTATTACTTAATTTTCTGGTCAATATTTAAACAGTTGATTTTCTTATATTTTGGTCAATGCTTTAAGATAGTAGTATTTCATTATAGAGGTATTTTTTAGCTTCGATAGGGTGTACAGGATTTTATTTTTGGAGTAAAATGTTAAGACTAGAAATTTCTGGAGATATGATCGGGTCATAGTCTGCAGTTGACAATACGTCAATATGGTCCATGTTGTGTGACAATAAGATTATTGCCAGTGATTATTAGGTCATCGGTTTATTTCAGTGAAGGCACCATGAACCTGCCTTTATCCTCTTATCTGTAGTACTGAGGCGAACAAGAGTTATTTAACCTCTTATCAAACCACTACCGGTACCATTCCTATCTCGCTGACTATTGTTGCAAGTGCTCTGTTCAGGGAGAGCCTTCTTGAACAACTGTCCTATACAATATCTCGCAAAACAAACAATCTTTGTTCAAACAATAAATCCTAAAAATCTCTCAAGAAAATTAATAGGTTTGTTTAGTTTTAAAAATTAAGTTTAGAAAATACTCAAGAAGATAAAAGTTTAAAACGAATAATTTTTTGGAGAAAATTAAGTTATAAATTCTAAATAATTTTGAACACAGTAAAAATTTAAAATATGTAAATGGAAGTAGATAAAAGGAAAATGATTGACTGTATCAAATGTCGAGAAATAAATTTTAGATTATTCTGAATAAGTAAAAAATAATTCGGAAGTAAATTTACAGTTACACACAATGAATGTTTAATAAGAGCTTAGAAAAATTGGAAAAATATCTTGAGCCGCTTTCTAAACGACATATTTTCAGGGTTATACGTCGGCATGAATTTGTGTAAAGTGTAAACTGATCCGCTTGCTCATCTTTCTTGAATGGTGACGCACACTTTATCTTTTCTTTTCGTTCAACTTGTAAATTATTCATGCGGTGTTAAAGCCAGCAAGGGTCTCGCCAATGCTATAGCGTTGAAAAGAAAAATGGAAAATCCGTACAACTTTTGATATCCTACAAGAAATTTTTCATTTTATTATTATATACCAATTTTTATTGATCTTATCATTTTAAGTGGACTGAAAATATGTGAACAAATAAACACTCCGATTGAAATCAGAATCGATCAGTGGCGATTTTACCACATCATTAATTTTATTTCTTTCTATCCGCACTAAATTCAAGATTTGAATAATCTTATTTTCTAAATGAGCTGATAATACAGAGAAATTCCTATACTAATTGAGATTGTAATTGCACAATGGCAATTATGCCACACTATAATGTTATTAAGTTATATGATTACACAGTGATTAACAGTCTAAGTACTAGTCACTAATTAATCCTGTATCGTTGACTACTTGATAAATATTTGTCGACGAGGCTGTAGTTTTTAGTTGATAATACACTATATTATTCAGCAAATCATAAGGGAATCACCCTATAGATAAACTTTTCCTACAAAAGACCAATTAGAAACAGAAGTATGCATACTCATCAATCACCAAATTTTTCCCTCATGGTATAATTACTTACGACATCAATTATGTGATTGCAGACATATTCCGGGCTCTTCTGCGTGGTTGTGAATCCATACAAGAGACTGTCAATCTACACGGAAAAGATAATGGAGAGGTACAAGGGTATCAAAAGACACGAGGTTCCACCCCATGTTTTCGCCATCACCGATACTGCATATCGTTCCATGCTTCAGGGTAATTAAACCGATCTATCTATTTGTTCTGCTAAAAAAGGGACATCATCCGATGCCCAACACAAAAATTAATAGAAAATATAACACAAGATATTTTTATTGGAGGTTTAGTTTTTGAATAAATCAAGTTTCAAAATTGGAATAGCTCGTTCGTACAGATAGATGAGGAGAGGGGGGAGTGGCGCGTCACATGACACGACAGCGCGCTCAGTTTGAAACTTACGAAGTCTTTAAACTTGAATTGTTTTGACACTAAGCATTGCATAAAAAATGCTACTCTACATTTGTGTTCAATTTTTCATGAAGAATCACTAAGTATAGAAAAATAAACTAATAAATGAGATAATAAAAAATCGTGAAGTTTCTAGATAACAATAAAATTAAGTCAGAGAGAGAGAGAGAGAGAGAGAGAGAGAGAGAGAGAGAGAGAGAGAGAGAGAGAGAGAATTGACAAACGGGACAAATACAGATTAACAAAATCGTCGAATGCTTAGATATAGATTAATGTTTTCCTGGCAATTCTGTGTTGACAGATCGAGAGGACCAATCGATTTTATGCACCGGCGAATCCGGCGCGGGAAAAACCGAAAACACGAAGAAAGTGATCCAATATTTGGCGTACGTTGCTGCCTCCAAGCCAAAATCGAATGCGGTAAGCCAATCACGAAATGCTTCTAGGTTTCATCTCTTTTTCCAAGACTAATTTGATTGAAGATCTTCTCTGGTTGGACTGTTATCCCCCGAATCTATTTGGGGAGTTCGCTAGATTCATAGGTAGCAAATGTAAAAACTCAGAGAGTATTTTTCCGAAGTGTTATTTTACTTGTGTACAGAAGTCCAACGGTATTTGCACATATACGATCACAGAATTGTATCTATGAAAAGTGTAATTGTACATACTTTCCTTGCTGGTCTATATTTTTTCAACTTTTTTTTATAGAAGCCATATTTTCTTACTTGTCACAAAAAGAATTTTTCCACCCACTGAGTTTCCTCTCCGTATACTCTGTAATCGAAGCTTATTTATAGAGAACCATGGAAAACTGTAGAACGCATTTGTATATATTTTTTACAAACTCAAAAATCAAAGTTTTGTCTGCTCCATTTCATTAGACTATAATATTACAATTTTTTATCATTATCTTACAAGTGATAACGAATTTCCGATGACAGTTTATGTAAACAAAACTGTAGTCACTTGTTCCAACAGACAGAAGCAAACAAAATCTGTATAAACTCAGTATTTTACTTCTTGGAATTTTATCTGCATTCTTCTTCCTTACTTTTTATCATTTTTTTTGCTTATCCTGTTTCATTGAGTTTGTATAAAAAAAGGCTTCCACAAATCGTCTGCTCGAATTTCTTCTTTAGATTCTCCGGATATTTGAGACCCAATCAGATAATTCCTCTGTTTCTAAATTCAAATTTTCGCGCGCCGTGCCTCTACATTACCGACCGCGGTCGATCAATTCCGCAGAACTTTCTCTTTCACAACTCACTCAGCACTTTCACCCAAAATATTTTATCTTACTTCGATTTGTGAAATCCCTCATAAATTCGGACTAATATAATGAAGAACTCGGTTAATTTAATTAAATGCCGAGATAAATATAGATGTTAGAATTAACATTTATAATGTCTATTCCTTTTTCTAATTCTATTGACTATTTCTTTCTCTTTTTTTAAGCAATTCGCAAGTATATAGACATAAAGGGGGTCCCATTCATATTTCAAATAAAAATTCAATGATTCCATGAATCACACAATTTACCACTTTTTTGGATTCATATATATAAATTATGAGGAAGGTCAACTGTATTTTCTTAAATGAAATTGTACATATTCAGTGCAATTTCTTGTTCTCTACAAGAACGTATTAAGTCACTTATAACAAAAAACCAGCGTTTCGAAAGCTGTAACAAATTAAAAAAGAAACAGTCGAATATTTGTAAATTACATGAAATACCTTTTAATGGTTTTTAGCCATAAATAGTCTAGTACGTTTTGTTATAGAGAAATTTAAACTGTACATGTCAGCGTGTCAAGAAAGTCGAAGAAATTTTGGATTTTCGATTTTGGCGCGTAAAAGTTGTAGCGTAATTGAACGCGTCGATCGGGGCCGGTTGCGAGATTGTTGAATACTGTAAGTCTGTTCTTCGATCGCGATAGGCCATCATAGATCACTGGCTCTTGAAGGATCTCTCCTTTTTCAGCGAAACGATCCACTTATCGGCCTAACTCGGCTTTGAGTCACTCGAGTAGTTTCTGAGTCACCGAGCGCCGCCTCGAAACTTCTGCTCTTATATAGGAAAAAATCGGCGTCGCCGCCGTTTCATAATTCGACGCTTGTCAGGCCGCGCGGCAGCTGCGTTCCGAACGCGAAATTGTTTAAACGAGGCTCGCCAAGGGTTTCGCAACACGTGACGCCGCGTCACGCCGTTTAATCCCGTGGAATTAATTATGCATTCCATCGGCCGGAACGACGCTTAGAATTATTGTTTATTGCGGCGAGATTCTTTCAGGAAAAACATCGGGTTTTTGGCGCGCTATACCCATTCAGACCGCGATATGAACAACCACGGAAAATCACATATGCGATTTTATATATGTACTTATTCGAACGGGCAGACTTTGCTCTTCGCATTCGTGGTGTCGACACGCTAATTGTTTTAAAACTCGTTTTGAATGATTTCGTCAGATTTTCGAGGAAAAAACAGTCTTTGCTTTTAGGCTGAATTTTCAATGCGAGAGTATTTACAAAAATAATGCAACTCACAGGAAAGTGAAAGTAGAGGAGTTGCCATTTAAAATGAGCCTAAAGAGGTTGCTATATCATTTTTTCCCACTAGGTGGCCATAGGTTGAACTTTTGAAACTTCGTTCGATTCGAAAATTTTCTAGGAACTAATTTTATCTTTCCGGTTTTATCCAGCCAAAACACATTTTGAAAGTAAGATAAACCATACGATTGTTTTTTTTAAGATTTGAATTTCATTATCATTTGATAACTTAAACATTGGATATTTTGCTGAAATGTTATTATGTATATGTAATTATTCAAAGATTCCTCAATAATTATGAAAACTTTGAGATCGATGTAAAAAATATAGCGCATGTAAAATTAATTTTCTTTTTCTGATTTCTTTAGGAAAAGAATTAAACGAATAAATTAAAACTTGAATAATTGAATGAAAGTGGATCCCACGAGTATGAATCACGCTGACAGCCCTCGTTACCCTAATTTTGATTCGAAGCACATATCTTCGTAGTACAAATTGTTTAATAATTAGTTTGGTGCGCAAGGGAAGCTTCAATAAAAAAAAGCAGGACAAAATAATGCACAAATGACCTTGGACTCGTGAATTTAACTTTGCACATTCTTTCGTTCCCGGTGCTGACTTTCAACGGCCACAACACACCTAGACACCGAGTCCGGCATTAATCATAGTAAGTCAAAACAATAAAATGATCAACAATTCTGTTCACGCAATAATCACGCTGCTATATCTGCTCTTTGTCTATTTTTTTTTGTATTTTATTTACCCACGTTTTCCTTCGCTTTGATCAAGAAACGACGCAAATTCCAAACTTAAATTTTTTTTACATAAAAATAATCTTTCATTATAATTTGTTTAACTAATATTGTGTACTGTCCTTTGTTCAAGCTGTCTTTTTTCTGAGTACAGTGATGCAGTGATTATAGTCTACATTTTTTACCACCTGAACTCTTAGACAAATAAATATATTTTAATGATGCAATTAGAATTATGTGGAGACCGTTATCCGGGCATCACTGTACTCTAATTAATCGTGTATTCGTTTATATGTTGTTTTTTGCGAGAAAACGACCTCCACGCCCAGTCTAATTACACTTTTAATACTAACAAGTTGGTGTTGATTTAATGGGGACAGTTTTAAGATAGTTTGTTTATGTAAAAAAGAATAAAAGGTTCTGTAGAATTGTAACACAAATATCTCCCTTGTCTTGCTCGCTGCACACTGGATTTAGGGTTCGGGATGCGTTTCGGATAAATTTGCGGTAATTAACGTGAGAGTCGATTAATTGAATTACTTATTAATGTGTCCTGTGTCGTGCTCAGTCGTGCTTGTATGTGTGTGTATGCCGATTGTATGTTTGTCATTGTTTCTCCCTTTTATTTCACATTTTTCAGTAAATTGGTGTGTTTTGTTGACAACACAAAAATTGTTTTAACGAGAAATTAATTACTAACATGCAACATGTAACATAAAAAAATGACGATTTAGAAAGGCTGCTGTGAAATTATTGAATCGCCAATGTAAACATTTGCAGCTCTTTCTCAATTGTCGTTTCGATTATTAATATAGTTAATTTTAAGATTAATTAAATGTCTGCTCATGTGATTAGAACTTCTGTATTTTACTTTCTTAATATTTTAAAGAGTAAAACGTTCGAAGTTTTTCGCTTCTGTAACTAACTGTTGCTGTCAATTATTCAATTATGATTCTGCTAGGACATCGTAATTAATCAATTACATTACTCATGTACTTTCGATAATACCATTTAATATATTTAATATTTATTTAGCATAAGAAAAATCGTTGCTTAATCTGAAAGTGGCTTTTTCACTGTAATAATATGTTTACTTTTTAACAGATGTTTATACTGTTTGTTTATAACAATACTAGATAAAATTAGGGCAGTAGAGCATTAAATGATCGATGGTAATACATGTTTGTTGTTTGGAAGTCCGAAATGCTGTGTCTTCATTAATTGAATGATTTTTGACAATAGGGTGAATTGGAGCAACAACTTCTACAAGCAAATCCAATTCTGGAAGCCTTCGGCAATGCCAAGACTGTGAAAAACGATAACTCTTCTCGATTCGTAAGTCTCTGCGTTTATTCTGTGTTCAAATATATAGTACAGTAATTACACTGTCCAACAACAAAAATGTTTCCATATAACTGTTGGATGGATCTTATAGAGTTTTCCGCGCTGATTCCGAACCTGGCCTTAATTTTTCTCCTACACGCACAGTTTTTTGAGAAACATGAGTTTGAAAAAAAGACATATTTTTCGACTTTGAACAAATATTGTAATGTTATTATATAAGATATTGTATTGTTCTTTACAGCAAAAGATTCTCTAGACTTTCCAGAATGCAGCGATGTCCTATATTAATACATTATGATTGTTTAAACATGTTTAAACAATTGTTAAAGACGGAGAGGCACCACTTTTGTACCATTTTTTTCAAACTCATGTTTCTCAAAAACTGTGCGTGTAGGAGAAAAATTAAGGCCAGGTTCGGAATCAGCGCGGAAAACTCTATAAGATCCACCCAACAGTTATATGGAAACATGAAAAAAGTTGAAATTTGTTGAACAGTGTTATTGGCATCACAGAATGCTAATGATTTACATTTGAGATTACATGAATACAATAGAATATTTATTTATCTTATTCATCTAGGGCAAATTTATCCGAATAAACTTTGACGCGTCAGGATACATAGCTGGAGCAAACATAGAAACTTATCTTCTGGAGAAATCGAGAGCAATTCGACAAGCAAAGGACGAAAGGACCTTCCATATATTCTACCAGCTCCTAGCAGGTGCTTCCGCAGAGCAGAAAAGTGAGTGAAGAAAAACGAAGAAATTATTAACCCTTTGTACTACTATTTATTTTAAGATTACCACGATGTGAACTTTTTTGATGTTTATAATGTACTAAGAAAAAAAGAGAACAATTTATATATTTATTGTATACCTACGTATTCTCTAATGACAAAATATCAGCTACAATAAAATAGAATTTCCCTTCAATGTAAAGGAGATTAACAACATACGCATGTAGCAGATTCTGTTTGAACTCTTCATCGCGAGTCTGACTCGATATTATAGTACAAGGGGTTAAACTTAGCCATTTTTTATATGCTAGATATATAACGTTCATAAAAATTTTTAGAGGAATTCATTTTGGAGGATCCAAAACACTATCCATTCCTCTCAAATGGTGCATTGCCAGTACCAGGAGTGGATGACTCAGCGGAGTTCTTCTCGACAGTAAAGTCTATGCACATAATGGGCATGACTAACGAGGACTTCTCTTCTATCTTCCGTATAGTGTCCGCAGTGATGCTGTTTGGATCTATGCAGTTTCGCCAGGAAAGGAACTCGGACCAAGCTACACTGCCAGACAACACAGTTGCCCAGAAGATCTCTCACCTCTTGGGTTTAAGCGTCACAGAGATGACGAAAGCATTTTTGAAGCCAAGGATCAAGGTTGGCAGGGACTTTGTGACCAAGGCGCAGACCAAAGAACAAGTTGAATTTGCTGTCGAAGCAATTTCCAAGGCCTGCTACGAAAGGATGTTCAGGTGGCTCGTAAACAGGATCAACAGGTCCCTAGATCGAACAAAGAGACAGGGAGCCAGTTTCATTGGAATCCTGGATATGGCTGGTTTTGAGATATTCGAGCTAAACAGCTTTGAACAGCTGTGCATTAACTACACTAATGAAAAACTGCAGCAACTGTTCAACCATACTATGTTCATCCTCGAACAGGAGGAATATCAGAGAGAGGGTATTGAATGGAAGTTCATTGACTTTGGACTGGACCTGCAGCCAACCATTGATCTCATCGACAAGCCCATGGGTAAGGTCGAAGTGTTTTAAGGACTATATAGACTTGTAAATATTTAAATAATCGGTTTTTCACTACTTTTAAAGCAAAGACATTTATTTCTAAGGATTAACATTCGAAAGTTGTAACATTTGCAGTATATGTAGTTTTTTTTTCTAGAGAAAGATATGCATTTATAACAAAAGTATAGCCGATGTCTCGAGATGATTCTTAATCAATAAACTGTGGATGTTTATGCATTTATGAAGAAATTAGCTAGATGAAATATAAAACAACGAAAGATTAGAAAAATTTAAGAATATTGTAACGTTATTTTTAATGCAACAAGATCATTAAGGGATGAAATCAAGTTTTATTTTACTCCCACTGCCCACAATCAATGCGGAAGATTTTTATTTTGCATAAAGATCTGCAGTCTATTAATCGCATGCTGGGACTAAAGAGTTGTTTCCAATTTCAAATTAGGTATCATGGCACTACTGGACGAGGAGTGCTGGTTCCCCAAAGCCACCGACAAAACGTTCGTAGAGAAATTAGTGGGAGCTCACAGTGTACACCCTAAATTTATGAAGACAGACTTCAGAGGTGTCGCAGACTTTGCTATCATACATTATGCTGGGAAGGTCGATTACTCTGCAGCGAAGTGGTTGATGAAGAACATGGATCCTCTGAATGAAAATGTGGTCAGCCTCCTGCAGAACTCGCAGGATCCTTTCGTCTGTCATATCTGGAAAGACGCTGAGATTGTTGGGATGGCCCAACAGGCTTTAACAGACACGCAATTCGGTGCGAGGACCAGGAAAGGAATGTTCCGAACGGTTTCACAGTTGTACAAAGAGCAATTGGCGAAACTGATGGTCACTCTCAGAAATACTAATCCTAACTTTGTCAGATGTATTATACCGAATCATGAGAAACGGGCTGGGAAGATCGATGCTCCTCTGGTACTAGAACAGCTGAGATGCAATGGTGTACTAGAAGGAATTCGAATTTGTCGTCAAGGATTCCCGAACAGGATACCCTTCCAGGAGTTCAGACAGAGATACGAACTTCTAACACCTAATGCTATTCCCAAGGGATTCATGGATGGGAAGAAGGCGTGTGAGAAAATGGTAAATATATGTTTAAGTAAATTTCTCGACATTTTTGGCTTTTGAAAAAGGGTGTAGCCGGATAAGGTGGTCAAATGTGTGATGGTGGTGATTATTATTCAATAAAATGTGCAGAATCATTTTACGTAAAAACAATGTTAAATACTCACGTGTATTTTCTTTAATTTTAGATTCAGGCGCTGGAACTAGATCCCAATCTCTACCGGGTGGGGCAATCAAAGATCTTCTTTCGTGCCGGCGTGTTAGCCCACCTTGAAGAGGAGCGTGACTACAAAATCACCGATATAATCGTCAACTTCCAAGCGTTCTGCCGCGGTTTCCTGGCACGTCGGAATTATCAAAAGCGTCTCCAGCAATTGAACGCCATCCGAATCATTCAAAGAAACTGCGCAGCATACTTGAAACTCAGAAATTGGCAATGGTGGCGTTTGTATACCAAAGTGAAACCATTATTAGAGGTGACGAAGCAGGAGGAGAAGTTGACACAGAAAGAGGACGAGCTGAAGCAAGTGCGGGACAAACTGGAACTGCAATTACACTCTGCACAGGAGTATGAAAGGAAATACCAACAAGCTATAGAAGAGAAGACCGTATTAGCTGAGCAATTACAAGCTGAAGTAGAATTATGCGCGGAAGCTGAGGAGATGAGAGCAAGACTAGCGGCGAGGAAACAGGAACTAGAAGAAATTCTTCATGATTTGGAAGCGAGAATCGAAGAAGAAGAGGAAAGGAGCGCAGCGTTGACTCAGGAGAAGAAGAAGCTGCAGCTGAATATCAGTGACCTTGAGGAACAGCTGGAAGAAGAGGAAGCCGCCAGGCAGAAACTGCAATTGGAAAAAGTGCTATGCGACGCTAAAATAAAGAAACTGGAAGAGGACCTCGCATTGTCCGATGACACAAATCAGAAATTGTTAAAGGAGAAGAAGATCTTGGAAGAGAGAGCGAATGATCTTTCCCAGACGTTGGCCGAGGAGGAGGAGAAGGCGAAACATCTGTCAAAACTGAAGACTAAACACGAAGCGACGATTGCAGATTTGGAGGAAAGATTGTTGAAGGACCACCAGCAGAGGCAGGAGGTGGACAGGTCGAAGAGGAAGATCGAGACGGAGGTCTCAGACCTGAAGGAACAACTGACTGAGAGGAAGACACAGGTGGAGGAGCTTCAGTTGCAATTAGGGAAACGCGAGGAAGAATTGAATCAGGTGATGGCGAAGATGGACGAGGAGGGTGCGGCGAAAGCTCAGGCGCAGAAAGCGCTGCGAGAGTTGGAATCTCAGCTGGCTGAGTTGCAAGAGGATTTGGAGGCTGAAAAGGCAGCCAGGAGCAAGGCTGAGAAACTGAAGCGCGATTTGAACGAGGAACTGGAGGCTCTGAAGAACGAATTGCTGGATTCATTGGATACCACGGCGGCTCAGCAGGAGCTGAGAAGTAAGCGGGAACAGGAGTTGGCGACGCTAAAGAAGAACTTGGAAGAAGAGACCTCGATGCACGAGGCCACACTCGCAGACATGCGCCACAAGCATACTCAGGAGTTAACAGCCATAAATGAGCAGATGGATGCTTTGAAAAAGACCAAGGCAGTTTTGGAGAAAGCAAAGGGAACTCTAGAGGCTGAGAATGCTGATTTAGCTTCGGAGCTGAGGTCTATCAGTGCTAGCAGACAGGAGTCTGATAGGAGGAGGAAACAGGCGGAGCAACAGCTTGCTGAGATCAATGCCAAGCTCGCCGAGGTTGAAAGGAATAGACAAGAACTCGTTGAGAGGGTTACGAAGTTGCAACAAGAATCTGAAAGCATCATGCAGCAGCTGGAAGCTGCGGAGCTGAAGGCCTCAGCGGCTCTGAAAGCCTCTGCCACCTGCGAGTCCCAATTTACTGAGCTCCAGCAGCAACTGGAGGAGGAAACGAGGCAGAAGCTGGCGCTGAGCTCTAAACTGAGAGCATTAGAAAGTGAGAAGGAAAGTCTGCATGATCAATTGGAGGAAGAAGAGGAAGCGAAGAGAGCCTTGGATAAACAGGTAGGGTTAAAAACTATATTTCCATCAGAACCACTCAAGATTCATAATATTCTTCAAGTGTCTAATCAAATTTAAAGCCTGAATAATATTTCACTATAATCTCCTGCGTGTGTGATTACAAGTTTTTCTGTTCTACAACTGTATTAATTATTAATTGATTTGCTCAGGTATTTTGCTTGAACGTACAACTAGCGGAGGCGAAGAAGAAGGCGGAGGACGAAGCCGAAGCTTCCGTAGCCGTGGAGGAAGCCAGAAAGAGGTGTATTAAAGATATGGAAGCGATTCAAAGACAGGTTGAGGAGCTGCAGGCTGCCAATGATAAGTTGGATAAATCCAAGAAGAAAATTCAAGCGGAGTTGGAGGATAGTATTATTGAGCTCGAAGCGCAGAGAGCTAAGGTGCTGGAGTTGGAAAAGAAGCAGAAGAATTTCGATAAGGTAATTAGAAAAACAATTCTCATTTGGTGGAAGTAACATTTATGCTTCGATTATTACTATTCGACGTTACTACTATTACTTATTACGTTGTTGGAAAGAAATACTACTTATGAATGTTTACTTTTTTTATTATTAACGATAGTTTGAGGATTTTTCTGTGAGTGTTTAAAAACAATATTATTACACATTTGATGTTGCTACTTGCTACATTTATCTTTTTGGATTTAATGTTTTTTGCAGCACCTTACGGACTATTTCCGGGAATTATTTATGAATATCTAGCTTATTATTGAAAATAGAAAAAAATGTTAAGAGGAAAATATTGTTTAGTTTCGGGAGGCAGATCTTGCAATAATAATACATGTCTTTTCTGATATAATCATCTTCTTCTCCAGCCTTTTCTTAGTCATCAATAATTAGCAAGATATTCAAGGTGTCCAAGTTAGTCGGTACACTTTGTCAATTTATCTAATTAATGTTAATTCGTTGACTACAATTGTACAAGTACGTAAGATGTTCATGTTCATAAACAAGTCTCATCAATACATAGTCCACATTCAGTCATAACACGTGTATCTACATTGTCGTAGAGAGTAACGGTAGAGTCGGTGTTTGCAAACCCTTCAAATGCAAGCTCAATTTTACAATTAATGTAATTCTTGAAGGTGCTAGCTGAAGAGAAGGCAGTGTCGGAGCAGTACGCGGAGCAGAGAGACGCGGCGGAGCGCGAGGCCCGAGAAAAGGAGACCCGAGTGCTGTCCTTGACCCGAGAACTCGACGAGATGAACGAGAAAGTCGAAGAACTGGAGCGCGTTCGTCGAAGCCTTCAATCTGAGCTCGACGAGCTGGTGAACAATCAAGGAACAGCCGACAAGAACGTGCACGAGCTAGAAAAGGCAAAACGCGCTTTGGAATCCCAGCTGGCGGAGCAACGATCCCAGGTTGAAGAACTTGAAGATGAGCTGCAGTTCACGGAGGACGCGAAGTTACGTCTAGAGGTGAACATGCAAGCCTTGAGGGCGCAATTCGAGCGAGACCTTCAGGCCAAAGAGGAACAGGCTGAGGAAAAGCGAAGGGGTCTAGTGAAACAGCTGCGCGACCTCGAAGCGGAGCTTGAAGACGAGAGGAAGCAGAGAGCAGCGGCGATTGCGCAGCGCAAGAAAATGGAAGCGGATTACAAGGACATCGAGCAACAGCTGGAGATGCACAACAAGGTCAAAGAGGACGCGTTGAAGCAGCTGAAGAAGCTGCAGGCGCAGATCAAGGATAGCACTAGGGAGACTGAGGAGGCTAGAGCTGCTAGGGACGAGTTGGCAGCGACTGCTAAGGAGACTGAGAGGAAAGTGAAGAGTCTGGAGGCGGATCTGATGCAGTTGACCGAGGACTTTGCCAGCAGCGAACGTGCTAGAAGAGCTGCCGAGAACGAGAGAGATGAGCTGCAGGAGGAGTTGAACAACAATGCTAACAAGGGCACGTTGATGCTTGATGAAAAGCGAAGACTGGAGGCTAGAATAGCGACCCTTGAAGAGGAGCTGGAGGAGGAACAGTCGAACGGTGAACTGTTCATGGACAGAGCCAGGAAAGCGCAGATAACGATCGAACAACTGACAAATGAAATGACTATTGAGAGGTCCACCACGCAGAAGCTGGAGTCGCACAAGCTGTTGCTCGAGAGACAGAACAAGGAGCTGAAAGCCAAGCTAACCGAGCTAGAGACTGCTCAGAGGGCAAAGACCAAGGCTACGATACAACAGTTGGAGTCCAAGATCAATAATTTGGATGAACAGCTGGAGACTGAAGCTAAGGAGAGATTCGCACAGCAGAAGATTAATAGGAAGCTGGAGAAGAAGTTGAAAGAGCTGAGTTTGCAGTTGGAGGACGAGAGGAGGAACTCTGACCAGTATAAGGAGCAGGCTGAGAAGGTCAACGCTAGGATGAAGGCGTTGAAGAGGCAGCTCGACGAGGCTGAGGAGGAGATTAGCAGGCACAAAGCCATGAAGAGGAAAGCACAGAGAGAAATGGACGACTTGTTGGAGACCCAGGAGGAGCTGAACAGGGAGGTGGCGAACCTTAAGAATAAACTGAGGTGTGTTATTGCCACATGAGACTCTCTAATCATGGAAATTAGGAAAAATAAAACATCTAAATTTTTCTGTTAACATTCAAGACAGAAGAAAATGTCGAAGTCATTTAGACTGTTTAAGAGAAGACTTTTGAAAGAGTCATTGATAATCTTCGAAACTTTTCGACTTTCTCTTCTATCTATAATACTAACAGAGGTATTTAAATGTCCTCTTTAAAAGCTGATTGTATAGACTATTCGTAATTTACTGATATTTTTAATAACAATTTAGGTGCCACGGAAAAAAGAAAAGGTAATGTTCTACAGGAAGAAAGTGTTACAGAAACCCTTCCAATTTGAAGATTTCCGTTTCTGTCGGTTAGTTGTTCAGTATACCGTTCAGGCTAGTCGAGAGACCTAATCTTAATTCGCAAAGCAGTACTTTAGACAAGAATATATGGCTTAGATGTTATCAGGCAAAATCGCCAATTAGGAAATTGAGAAGATTATGAAACTTTGGGGATTTTAGAACACACGCGAGTATGTACAGGATGTATAAAAAGTAATGTTCATCCGTCCTAGGGTTGAATCTACACCTCCAAACAAATTGTTATTGAGATATAAGCTGTTGAAGTATTTGAAAAATTTGATTGTATGAAATTATACATATAGACTATAGACAAAAGTCTATTATTACAGTCACTTGACCGTGTTGATGAGACCGAACATAATCGTGCGAGTGCCTCGAGCTTATAAGAATACTAATCCTATATTCTAAGAAACTAATGTAAAGTATGTTTAAAAATTTTTCAGAATCTTCTGTTTCTCCGTCGGATTCACAGCACACTATTATTATTCACTCACGCGAATACGTTCGAATAACTGTGCCTGTCTTCCGCAGCCTATTTTCGAAGCACAAAACACCACAATTACTAAGAATTACACAACACACTTTTGCACATCGTGACACCGAATGAGAAGGTGTTACTCCGACCACATGATTATTTTATTATATTACAACCACCGCTCTCTGACAAGTTCAACCCCTTTAGGGGCGCGCAGTGGCTCAGACCGCCGGCACCTATGGAAATATCCCATGTGTCATCTAATACTGTGGTGTCCAAGGTGGTTCGGAACCCACCTTAATAAAAACTGTGTAGGTCCTGTCGCGAAGTAACCTTAGTAAAGAGTTTAGAGCGACGTAAAATAAATTAAAAAAAGTTCAACCCCGACAGATGGACAACGCGTGCGACAGACTCACCGAAGACTCATAAATCACGCCATTTACGACCGAAGCCTCATAGATAACTCCATTTACGATCAAAGACAATACAAATAAAAATTTCTTTAACCATTCACGAAAAAACTTAGGCGACAATCGCAGTACTATTTTGATCGTGGTCGGAGTAACTTCTTCCCGTTCGCTGTCACGAGTTCGGAAACTGTGTTGTGTAGTGTTTAGTGGTTGTGTAGAACTGTGGTGTGCCGTGTTTTATAGTTATAAGGACGTATTCGCGTAAATGGCAGTGTGCTGTGATCCGATGGAGGAACAGAAAAGAAGAATCTGAAAAATTTGTAAGTACCTATACTTTATATTAGTACTTTATAATGTAGAATTAGTATTCTTATGTATAACAACAGATATGGGGCTTTCCTTAACATTTTTCAACCTCAGACAATGATTACTAGACAGCGATTTTTATGCGTTCATGAAAAAAATGAATAGGTGCAATTTAAAACAGTAAAAACATTAGAGGCATTTAAAAATACTGTTATATTATTTTCAGCCTATTAAACGTACAGTATTCACTTGATTTTTGTCCCAGGGGCTGTTCGTGGAGCGGACAAAAATCGCGATGTAGACTTGCTTTTCTGATTTATGGCTGGGTCTACCGCTCCGATCGCGGCGAGCGAGACTACAATAGAGCAACGGTGTCGGCGACGGCTACGCACATTGCGACCGAAACTTTCTTCGTCGATTACACCACTAAATTACAATTGAAACTATATCGTGTTTGGTCTTGTTTTACTCAGAAAGATGCCAGAAATACGTTTTCAAAAAGTCCCATGAAAAAATAATGATTATTAAGAAGTTTGAACATTCGATTCATTGAGTCAATGTAGTAGTGTTCACACCGATATACCCGGGCCGAGAACATTAGTCGCCGCCCTGCGGCGCGGGACAGCGTTGACAGGCAGTGGAGTGAGTAGGCCTGGACAAAAATCGAGTCGTCGGACCTGGGACAAAAATCAAGTCTGTACTGTATTAAGAAAATAATAAATTTCTATTTCGCTACAGTTTGTTGCAATTCAACTAGAAAATTTTTATATTGTATAAAGATCTTTTTAAATTTCGTTTGTCTCGAAGCACGCACACGATTATGTTCTGTCTCATCAACACGGTCAGGTGGATTATAGTATGTAGTAGGCTTTTTTGTCTATATGTATAACTCCACACAATCAAGTTTTGCAAAAACAGTTTAGATGTCAATAACACATATTTTGCGACATATGGTTCCTTCCGTACTTTTTCTCTTCTCGATGAGTAGAAAGTGTTGATGTAAAAACAAACTTTAACATTAATTTTCTTTGGTATATACTATTTTGCGGAAAGTATCTTTTACAAATATCCGCAGATTCACCCCTAGGACGGATGACTGTTACTTTTTATACACCCTGTACTGTGCAACTTTTTTCGCCAGAAAAACTCGCTTACATCTTTTATCATTTGATGGATTTATTTAAAAGCAGTAACTTGTGACTCGCGGTGTTCTAGTTAGAAAATAAATTTGAGAAAGAAACTAGAATTTCAGGAATATAAATCCCGTAGAGTGAATTTTTGACAGCAAAAGATGCATAATAGAGACCTATATGTGCCGTTACGTCCTGAAAGTTCCACGATTCTCTGAATTTTCGAGTTTGAGATATTGCCTTGTTAACAGCAATGGTTCCATCGACACTGGGAACATGGTGTACGAAAGCAGGATGAATTTTTTGCATTCGTTGGGAGGATGGATGTTTTGGAGCCATTGCTGTATTTTGTGTGAATTGTTGGCAATGTTTGTGATTAACGGAATGAATTTTTTAACAGACGCGGTGGTCCTCCAATCAGCCTAAGCTCGTCGCGTCTGAAACGAGGCTCCGTTCAGACCGGCGGCTCCGGAGATGACTCGACAACGCAGGACGAGAGCATTGACGGCGAGGAGACTGTCAATTGAATACCAGAGGATACGACAATTACTTACTGAACCCTCACAACGCAGGAAACCAATAGAAAAAAACCCAGGTTCAAGGGGCGCGCGGCTTCGGCGCGATTCGCGCTCGAGTTCGAATTTCCTGCGCGCCTGACGATGCCATTAGATGAGGGCGGCTTCCTTCTGTACATAAGAGACTCGGCAGAGCCGTACTGAGTAGTATTTTACCCTAAAGTTCCGCGAAGATCGACGAGCCCCTATAATATCACCAGAACGAAATCACTAGAAACTCGCTCGTCTCGGGTAGACACTTACCCACATTTCTTTAACAGATTTACGATACTAGGATGCCATACTTTGTACAAGCTTTATCATAGAAATTTTCTGAATCACGGTTTCCCGTCGTTCTTTGCGGAAAATGCTACCAACTCGCGCCGGGTAATATCGAGACTAGAAATATATTATTGGGGCTGCATAATCGATAACGAATTAACACCACATTTAGGGCAGCATTAATATCTATTATATTATAGTTATATTAATTAATTATTATTATTTTTATCGCAAAAGAATCGTAATATGTTATTTGTAATTGTTTTTAATGATCGAGCCAATGATTCGTCGGCTCGTTCCGAGAGGTCAAGGAACCATCGAACTTTCTGTCGATAGATGTTCGCTGTTATCGATAGTCTGTAAAACGTTGAAAAATTTGGTCACGCCGCGAAGTATTCAACGATTCCGAAGAGAGTGAATTTTCGGACTCGAAATATCGACTTTCCGAGAGAAAGTATTATTATTTTTAAGAAGGATTCATACTCTTTAGCGTCTTGTTTAAGTTTTTCAGTTTTGTTTTTTACCCCTTCGAGCTACTATTTTCGTTTGTTATCGAACCCGTGTACTTGCCTGTCGGAACGAACCGGAAATCGACGACCGCGATGCATCGGAGGTGATCGAGAACTTCTTCGTTTCATGTGATCTAATTTCAAACGCATCGAAAAGTGCATCGAAACTTTTTAAACGAAATTGATTACACTTTGTCGAGGTGAATTTCCCGATAATGTTATTGCATGATGATCATTTGCAGACTTTTCGTTGCGCGAGAAACTCAAATTTTTCTACACGAGATCACCGTATGAAATTAAGGAGGGAAGAGAAACGGGGACGTTTTTATACATGCATTTTTGACAAACTGTGCATTTCTCGTGCATTCAAACGCAACGTGCTTTAACCTCTTTTTGTCAATATTTGTACGGAAAATAAAAATAAATACAGCATATCCTTTGCAGCATTGTGTTACGGGTTGACTCTATACTATACCGTCGCGCAACGCTACGGAAGAAAAGCTGTATATAACGAGACAGAGCAGTATTCATGACCAACGTGACAACCAAAGTCAAGAAATTTGTGAAACAAGTGGCAATGGTGCGAGATAAAGGAAAAGAAATTTTATTTTCAAAAGCGAGACAAAAAGAGATTAACGGGCGGTTACACGTATTGTATGGGGGTGATTCTGTGCAGGAAGTGTGCAATCAACACACACCCTAAACTAAGCGCGCCTACAAGGAGGTATCGTCGAATGAAGTTGCAAATTTTCAATTGAAAATGAATTTTTATTTTGCAAAGTTCACTGGACGATTGTATCTTTTGTAAACAAGTTTAATAAAAGAAAAATTCTACAGAAACTCCAAAATTTCATCCAGTTTCATCCTGATTCAAAATTTCCAAAAGAAATTTGCAACTTTCAGAAGAGCCCCCGCCCACCAAGTTGCAGGGTAACTTTTCAAAAACATTTGCTGCAAAAAATCACCCAAACAAAAACATGAACATTCTGCATATGTGCGCATTTACATATTCAGAGTACGCCGTATTCAAAGAACAGTGGAAAAGGAAAATGAATTTTATACAACCAGTTTTCTTCATTTTTTTTTTTGATCGAAGACCCGAATCAACTAGAAAAATCTTTATACCGTCATCGAACGTTTTTACGAGTTTTACAGAGGACAGGAATGAATCCTGGAAGTAACACGCCTTATCGTATACTCTCTTTATGTATATATATACACACAGAAATAGTGATATATATATATGTATGTATGTATGTATGTATAGGGTTACAATATTTTTTGATACGGCTAAGTGATTCTACACGAACCGAACTGGCCTGCTTTTTTACGTTGAACGGCTTTTTAGTGACTCTTTAGGCGGGCTTTCCAAATTCGAAATCGAACTGCCACTTAACTGTCGGACCACTATTGGTCGTAATTACTCTAATTAAACCTAAGCATCTCGGGAGTAAACTTAATAAACGTTATACACATTTTCGACGAATTTAGTTGGTAAGAAATAAATTATAATTTCATAAATAAAGGAGGATACACTTGTAATGAATTGTGTCTGTCAAGAGGAGTGCGTTAACGTCGACGATTATAATGTTGCGCATCAAGTGATTAATATTGTTGATCTTTATACTTGACAATGGTCTTGTTGTAGGTTGCAAAAATTTCTTTGAAGGAAACCGACAATTCTTGAAGATTATGAATCTTTTGTGATATACGGAAAAGAATGATAAAAAAGGGCAGTTCCAATTTTTGTACGTGTCCTTAATTATTGCAAGAGCTAATTATTACTGGAAAATCGACCACTTCATGTGCAACAATATCCTACCTACGTGGAATTGATACTTAAACAGATTTTTATATTTATTTAAGTGTGCAAAATTAAAAGCGACTTCTTCCATTTATCGAAATTTGAGTAATTGTATAAAATATACCTCATTGGTTACCGTTTCCATTGTAATCACTATGCGTGATAACAATTTTTAAACGATGTATATCTTGATTATCTTTACGGTGGAAATTTTTTTATCTAGATCATTCAAAGATCTATAATAATATTAATAATAATAATAGTAAACGAACCTCTATTACTCTTTTGCTGTAAAATTTTGTATCAATGTACAATCGTTTACTTGTATGCCTTGCAACGTTGACTATCATCAGCGTAGACGTGTGTGAATGTGGCCATAAATTACTTAGACTTTAATATACTTATTTTTTTATTTAACTGATAAGACGACGCTATTGTACTCTCATGTTTCTATATTTACTAACATCAATATTTGGATGCAGAAACAAAGGAAGAAGTATGAAAACATTAGGTCTTAAACTTTTGGGAGTTCTTTATTCTGAAGAATAATTATTGGATGCGGGATAAAAGTTGTATTCTCTGTGAATGTATTTTTTATAAACCATCCAAAATTTCTGCAGACAAATCCTCATCACCTTGCATTTCTTATTTATCATTTTTTTTATGCAAGAAGGGGTAAAATAATTACTATGATCTGACCAATGAAAGGAGAAGCTTTTTTTATAAATAAGCGTATTCAAATATTATAATAAATGCTGGAAACTGAACGGTAGAGGTTAGTTACTTGGTCAGTGATCTTAAATATAATTTAATAAATTTCCAACAAAATACGATTCATTGCAATAATTGTTCAAAACAATTTTTTAAAGGATTGTACATAATTTGTAACGCTGCCGGTCATGTTACCAAACGAGCTACATACGCTAAAACTATTTACTTTGAATTTTATTTAATAAATACATTGATCAAATAAAAATCTATTCCATCATTCGTCATCAAGATTCATCAGCCGCGATCTCTTTCAATGATCGTTGTAATCCAGGCCTCGCAAGGTCCAATGGTGTTTTCTTCTCTTTATTTTGCAGAGTCAAACTGGCGCCATTTTGAACTAGCAGTTTTGCCTCGTCAACTCGGTCTTCCTCGCATGCTAAATGCAATGCTGCATTACCATCAGCATCCTTGCTGTCTATAAACAATAAATGATTATTTCAATTACTTGGCTTATGAGCAAGTATGCCATTTAAGGGAGAAAAATGTCTATGTACCTATTTTCAAGTCCTTGCCATATTCTAAAAGAAGCTTGACAATGGCAATGTTGCCTTTCGAAGCTGCCCTATGCAATGGTGTTGCACCGCGATTATCAATTATGTTCACATTTGCATCCTTTTCTAACAATTCTACGCAAATTGACTTCCAATTTTTCGATGCAGCATATTGTAATGCAGAATGGCCTGTTTGCGTTCTTGCATCGACGTTTGCACCCTCTGTTAATAAGGTATTCACTGCTTTCTCGCGACCCGCTGATGCTGCCAAAATTAGTGGTGTCATGTCCATCTAAAAATGGACAGCTACCTTGATTAAAGTATTTAATAATCTCAATCAAAATTTATATGATAAACGTCTAATCGTTTATTCGATTAATATTATTAGATACTCGATTTATTTATATATTTATTACATATTACATAGATATATTTAATTTGAGTATATATAAATGTATATACAAATGTAAATCAAAATTTCCAAAAGAAATTTTCAACTTCGGATAACATTCGAGTAATATAAAATTAAATGTAAATCAAATTTGAGTACCATTGATTATTCGTATTTTTAGTCATTTTAAATTTGATGGTGTTGAGGACGCAAAGGGAAAATAATACGTTTTTAGAAAATAATCAATGTTTCAAATAAATTTTTAGTGCTGTTGATTATTTTATATTATCCTATTATTCAAATATGGCGCCATTAGATGTAAACAGAGGAGATAGTACACTTTTATTTATTATTTTCCAGTCTATCGTCATTGGATACGTTAGACTACACATTTAAACAAAATTAATGATACTCACATCGTCAGTGGGATCAACGGGCACACCAAGCGATAATAAATATTTAACTAAATCATCATGACCACCAAGAGCCGCCCAATGAAGTAACATTCGTCCACTCTAAATATATAAAGACATAAAATCATTGAGAAACGTCATAACCTAAAAACATATTATTGCGAAGTAAATACATACACTGTCCTTCTCGGTCTTTAATTTCTCATTTTCACCCAGGAGACGTTTAATGTCCGATGTTCTGCCACGATAGGCCATTTCATGGATTGTTTGATCACTCATTCTGTTTATTGTTGACAAAAATCTATCTTATAATTTACAACGAAGCATAAACAGTTGTTTTGAATACGAAACTTCCCTTCAACTTCCCTTATTTCACCTTCACCGCTAGATGGCTGCGAACTGCGAACCGTGATTCCTTGTTTTTCCTATTCCTAAGTTCGAATTTCTGTTAGAAACAGTTAGAAGGCACAAACTAATGCGAGAACTGCGTGAAGCATTGCGGATTATTGAAAGAAATTGAATGTATTGATGAAATATTGGCGTGGATTATGGATTGTGGATAGAAACAGAGAGGAAATCTGATAGAAAGCAACTTCTTTGTACATATACAATATGTATATAGGGACTGCTAAGTAGGGACCAGTAGGGACACTGCAGACTGCTGCAGACTGCAGCTAACAGTTCGAGTGTGGCATGAAATTTTCGATAAGAGTATCTGTTTATCTTGAATTTGTGAATTTGAGGTGAATCTAAAAGTAACTTATCAGCGTTTCAATAATTCTATGTATAGTAAAATATGGCGAAGCATCATCCAGATTTAATCTTCTGCAGAAAACAACCAGGTGTCGGTGAGTTTTAGGTTAAGTGTTGTCAATGATGTTTACAGTGATGTCTGGATATATGGTCACCGATTGAGACCGACCGAAAAAGTGAATTCATAAGAACTGGTAGGTTCGTTCTACTGAAAACGTGTTGCGCAATGATTTCTTTAATTTATTTGCTACCAAAACATTATTCGAAGAACGTAGGATAAATTGTATTATTGATGGCACTGTACTACTTAGTAATTGGCACTTTTTATTTAAACTGCAATTATTTAGAATTCCTGATATAGAAAATCGTTTTTTATTACTTCTTATTTATATTTCAAAGCATTGTTGTAAGTTTTCATAACAAAGTTCCACATATGACTGTTAGCAACGCTTGTACATCCAGTAAGACCAACGGATCACTACAGTGCAGTGTAAATAGTGTTTTATTGCAATAATTAATTGCTTAATGCAATAAGTGCGTACTCGTTTAATTATAAAACAAGTGGCCTGTTTAACATTTACTTCTTACTGTGCTGATAACTGTACTATTTGTCTTATGATTATTATTCACTGAATATATTTTATAATAAAAGATTTATAACTCGAAAAATTATTTGATTTTTTAGAAAAATCTCTATTAGCTTATAGCAATAGCAAGTTAGGCTCGTTTAAACATTTCAAAAAAGATAAAAAGATTTTTACTATGATTTTGGCTTTAAGTGCCAATCATTGTACAGTTTACCCTAATTGTAAACATTTTGATAGATGGTTAAGCATTTACATTATATCGAAATGAAATGAAGCGTTCAAGAAGATGAATTATTTAAACCGAAATAAGTTGAATAAAAAATTTCTGTTATGTCTCAGATAAATATAAAGTAAAAATTCACAATACAACGTTTACATTCTAGGTAAATAATGAAAATATTGTACACCCGTTTTTTGGTCAAGGGTAGAACCTAGAGTTTATTATAGACATTTTACCGAAATGTCTGCTTCGTCCTTCGCATACTGTAAGCAAGTCTTTAAAAAATAAGGGTTCCATTCGTCTAGGTAAAGCAATATTGACACATTGTATGCGGGACAGGTACTTGTACGTCTTTTGTATACTGTTGATTATAATGCAGACACCTATTTGCATAAGATAGTATGTTATAAAATAATGTCTTTTGATGCAGGTCATTGAGGAGATGGTGAACAGTTAACAAAAGATTAAACAAAAATTCACAGTATATTAACGATAACAGCAACATTTCTTACAATCTTACCAGTTAAATCGTCAAAAACAGCCTGCACACAATGTGTTTAACTGCTTCTCAACATACCCAAATCTGTCCAAAATGATTTTTGCTACTCAGGGTGGGTCTAACAGTACCTCCTGACGACCTACATACTGCACCATGACACAGGGTGTCTTCACGTTGGGAAGGACACTGTCCTCCAAAGTACAGAAAAATTACAATTGGAAAATGACACTGTCCTCCAAAGTATTGAAACATTACAATCGGCAAACGACATTGCCGCCCACTTGCCTATACAATATTTAAGCGTATCCTCAGATTTGTGATTTTTAGATTTTGCGAAGAACACTGAAACTTTGACACTTTTACATATCCACCACTGACGCTTGGTACACCGTCGATCATGTGTAAAACGACTTACAAAACTTATTTACTAAATACTTACTAAAGTGAGACAAGTATGGCATCACTGGGAAAAAGATGTACAGTGACATGCGTGGAAAAACGTATGGAGATTGTTAAAAAATTAGAAGAAAGATCGAATATTGATAGTCTGGCTACTGAGTATGGCATCAGTAGAAGAACTGTAAGGAGGTACAAACAACAGGCAGTATTTCTCTTAAACAATCTAACAGTTCTACATGCGTACAATCGAAACTACGACGCACACCATCATTTGAAAAGATGGAGATACGTTTATACGAATGGGTTCAAGAAAGAACTGCGGCTGGAGTGCGACTAACGAACGCATTGATAAGGGAAAAGGCAAAAACACTGTTAGAAGAACTTGGGACTTCATCGAATTTTACAGCAAGTCTAGGGTGGGCTTCTGTTTCAAAGTAAGATACGGAATACAATTAAGTAAGCCATTCAAGGTGGCTAACGCAGATGAAATGGCAACCAGCAGATTCATTGAAGATTTTAACAAGATGCTCGAAGTGGAAAATATTGAGAAAGACAATATTTATAATATGGACGAAACAAGTTTATTGTGGAAATCTGTTCCATGGAGAACCTTGATTCACAAAGGTGAGCAACCAGCGGAAGATAGAAAAATCAGGAAAGAGATAGTAACCGTGGTATTATGTGCAAATGCCACTGGCACACAACAGTTGCCTTTACTTTTTATTCACAAATACGCGAAGCCGAGAGCGTTCAAACATGTTAAACAAAACTTACCAGTGATTTATAAACACCAACGTTGCCCTTGGGTAAACGCAGAAGTATTTACCGATTGGTACGTTAATCATTTTAAGCATAGCGTTAGAGAATTTCATTTACGTGAATGCTGTGTGGGAAGAAAGGTATTCCTCTTAGTGGACAATTTTAAGGAGCACGTCATCCTGAAAAAGCTGCTGGAAGATAAGCAATTTAAGTTAATGTATTTGCCACGTAACACCACGTCTTTGATACAACCACTGGAGCTAGGTATAATTGCTAAATGTAAAAGATCGTTTAGAGCATCTCTATTGAAAGAAATTTTGCGATATCCTGGCGGTTTGAGAGTATTTTATGTAAACTATGACATCAAAGATTGTATTGATTATATTGCTCAATCATGGAGCAATAATATAACATCGGAAAATATCAAAAATTCATGGAAAAAACTTTTGCAGAAGCATGTCTTAATTCAAGATATAGAAGCGGAGACAGAACATATTCGTATTGCCGAGCAGATTCGAGAATGTCAATCTGCCAATATGAATGAATACGAAATAACGGAATGGATGAAGGATTGCGAAGAAGAAGAGTCCATCGTACAAAGTGACATAGAATCAGCAGAAGGCATGGAGGACGTAAAACCCTTATGCATTATAGAGGAAGAAGAAACAGAGAACATGTTCCATAATTTAGAAAGATGGACTGGCTGTGAACCTGAATATGTTCGATTTCATACAAAGATTTTAATAGATTATTATAACGACAAATATCATAAATAATTCACATTCATTTAATTTAATTATGTTGTGTTCAATTCAATATTTTCATTATATTTTCTGTTATCTCAATTCAATATTTTTATTGTTAATATTATTATATTTTCTGTTATCGTACTATTATTATTACCATTATTATTTTACGTTGTAAGTGTGTTCATATGGAATAAATGCTGCTAGAATACCTTTAAGTTATTATTATTATTATTATTATTATTATTATTATTATTTATCATTAGGAAGTTATTCTTAATGCATATGCAAAACTCCCACTTGTTCCGTTCAATATTAGTCGTTTAGCATCGTTTCATTAGCAAATACAAGTATCAGCAAATACGGGTGTGTTTGGTATAATTTTAATTGTAAGAATCTTAGCAATCTCATCAAGAATTATACTTATATTTCATGCTTCGATATGTATGTAATTCGATAACGTGTTCATTTGAATGCGACTGGTGGCTATAGACCCGGACATCACTGTACATAAAGTAAGGAATAAATGTAATCGATATTCGATATAATTGCACAAGTTTGAAATGATTAATTTCAGCTATTGGAAGATTATGTGAGAAATGCGACGGTAAATGTGTGATATGCGATTCGTACGTGCGACCATGTACTCTTGTTAGGATCTGCGACGAATGCAATTACGGATCTTATCAGGGCCGATGCGTTATTTGCGGTGGACCCGGCGTTTCAGACGCATATTATTGCAAAGAGTGCACCATTCAAGAAAAAGATGTGAGTCCTCCAACAAAAATATCATTTCTTAACGTGCAACTATATATGCAGTAAAATCGCTATCTAAGCCGATACTCGGTTCTGTGCTGTGACACATTTAGCGAGAGGATACTATTTTTTTTTGTGCTGTATTCCGTCAATTAAACCACTAGATACAGTTGAAATTATATCGTGTTTATTGTTATTTTAATCAGAAAAAATGCCACAAACACCTTATAGAGAAGTGTTTTAATTGGATTAGTAGCGTCTCACACTGATATACTCTACCCGGGGTATGCCTCTCAATGAAAGGGGTAGGCGAACTGACTCAGACCACCTTCGTCGCGCTTAGATAGCGACTTAATTGTATAATAATTTCATTATACTTCGTTTGTTCTATAACAATAGAAACTTTAATTATTTTTTTTTGTAAAAAATATTTCTACACGCTTATTACAAAAAATTATACAGAATTTACTGTATACGATACTTGAACATAAGTTTTAATCTTTATGGTAAATGAATGTTAGGCTTCTTTCTTTGGTCGGTACTATTAGAATCTGCTTCACCAACTGCTAGTAAAAGCAGTTTCTACTTCCCCGAATTATTGCCAGCGTGGGAAATGAAATTTAAACGATTGAGATGTACCTCGAAAATAATAATGTAAAACTGGATTTTAACGCTAAAAAGAATTGTTCTTTTTTTTTTCTTTTTTTCAGAGAGACGGTTGCCCGAAAATCGTGAATCTTGGAAGTTCAAAGACGGATTTGTTTTACGAGCGAAAGAAATATGGGTTCAAAAGAAGATAAGAGCCGGTACTGTTTGTCATTTGTACAGTACGATTTTCTACGAGCTTTGAATAAATGGTTTTCTCTATAATCTAGGCGTTCTCATTCATCTATGTAACTAGAGAAGTAAATTTCGATTAGAAAGTTTTCAAACGCGTATCTAGCGATTTTATTGTATTTTTCGATAAAAACAATGTTACTGAAACGTTCTTGTACACAATAGTTGATTTAAACTTATCTTACTTTTATAATCGCGTGCACTGATACACAGCTGTATCAAACAATCGCTATACTTAAAATTAAGGTTCTTTTAAATCTTCATATTTTCTTCTCGTTGAAAGACTGATTAATATTTAATTAGCTAATGTGAGTATTAACGGTAACGTTAACAGTGATAATCATTATTTCAGACCACCTACGCATTATCTTGCTTTTCCCCATTATGGACTCTATGTACAATTACTGTGTACTGTGTACTATTGTGTAAGCCGAAGATATATGTTCCAGACATTTCTCCGTCTAATGTTAAGAAGCGATAATAATAATAGGAGAAAATATTCAGATATTTGGAGCACCGTTATAAAAACCCTTAGAACTACAATAGTGTGCGTTCAAGAAGTTAATATTAACTGGGATACAAACATGCAACAAAGAATACGTTCCTCGCACAAACACTATAAATAAGTATATCAGTCGGTTTCTCGTGGAAAGCTGAACAAAAAATGTGGAATACAATTTTGTCGCACGGGCATCAGTTTTCAAGAAAATCGAACACAAAAATTCGTGGGGCGTGTCTTACGACGCACGAACGATTTTAAATCGCGATTTTCCCGGGAACTAAGTCTCGGATCGAAAAACTTCATTCTTTCCTTTCGACGTAGATTTTCATGTAGAATTAACTAAACCAATGAAAATTTCTTCGTTCCTTGTTGCATGCTGTCTAGACTCGTTAGTCACTATCTGAGGGAGAAATACAATATTTGAAATATTTCGAGCAATATAATTACAAAAACGAACCGAAGGATTTAGTTATCTTATTTACATTCCCCCAAAAATATTTCCTTCGTGGTTTTCATGTATTATAAAATCTATCGGTTTTGAAAATAATCATATTTGCTTACCTAAAAACATAGTTTATACTGTCGCAACTAGTCTCGTTCGCAAACTTTTCCATACGCGTATAAAAGAAGCGATCATAAACGAATCTTCTATGTACACTAAGGCCAATAAAGGAACAGTTAAACTACGAGTCGCGTTTGCGACGGATATGTTTCTTTCGTTTAAACTTACACGATGATAAATTTACTCTGTAGAGTTCATTGCCTGGAAATTGAAGAAAGAAAATTTGAAATAATCGTTTTCTTGTGTGTTTACAGGCATCCGAGTAGCCTAAGCAAGTCCTCGTAGTCTGCAGAATGATAATTTATTCTTAATAGGACAGATAGTTGCACATTTCTGTGGTAATCGATTGTTCCGAGTAATTGTAGAATGTTATTGAAGTTTAATGGTTCCAGTGCTACGACCAATCGCGTGTATCGAGTCCCTGTGTTTTTGGGATACAGACTATCATAGACAATTGTGTTTAGGCCACTGCCAACGCGTTGCCTTTTAAACTGTCATCGATCAGAAGAAACATAATATTTTTAATTATTTGTCACATCGACTTGGAAAATATTATTTTTATGGAAAATGGTAAGTGTCGCGCGAAACTCTGGACTCTTTCCTTATGAAATCGTTGAGAAATTATTATTGTTAACGTGAACAAATTAAATAAATATTAACAAGTACAAATGCGATCTTGTTTCTCGATTTATTTCGTCTGTACAGGTTTGAACCGGCTTGAAAGTGACTTAAGAAGCGACTGGATACGCTTATCACTAGCCGTCGATGAAGAAATCAGTAAAAATCTGCTAATGACGATTGTTTGGCCGGATTTATACTTCCTATCCAGTGGATTCGAATGAATTGTTAATATTATATCATTAAAATATGAACTCTTCGGATATTTCTATGTCCAGACTGAATTATTCTGTGTTTCGACAATCTTTGAATCTCTATAGTACGGTGTAGCCTTAACATTACACGATAATAACATCAGTCTAACGGTATTTAACAGCTATCTTTATCATACAAGCGAAGAAAAGTTTGTTCCTTTAAGACTCCGTTCTCGAGAAAAGCAATTCAATAATTTTTCTTTCTTTTTTTTAATAATTTTTTAAATCGTATATTCAGTTCAATGGTAAACGTTCGAAATTGATTTTCTCGGGAACTCTTTGTGCGAGAACTTTTTATGTGGGTAAATTTTATTCTACAATTTCGGTTTTGTATGCAAGATCTCTACCTTTTTGCTGGAACGAACATTGAAAACAATAATTAATTGTTAATGCTTTCGGCGCACAGGTTCGATCAAATATTAACTAATTTTTCAAACGGTCACATTGACCTCAGTATGATTTCAATCGACATCGTGTATATCCAAATCATGAATATTTTCATTTTTCAATTTACGTAGTTCGTTTTAGACATAGCAAGTACATAAAAATATTTTCATGAAATTTTTTTTTTTAATTTTACCCACTATGAATAACATACATTACATTATAGAATATTTTACAGACGCAAAATTCTCTTGAGAATGATTCACACCAGGATCAAAACGTTGAGAACAATTTAAATTGCAAAATTTCTATTATAGTTAATAGCATCAGATGGCAAAGGATGGCCAGGTTTCGGTTGGGGAATGAGATGAGAGAAGGAAAGTATTGGCTGAATGAAGATGAGAGATTGTGCAGAGTGTGTGGATGGAAGTTGGAGTCATGGGAGCATGTGTGGGAAGCAGTGATGCCAGATGAGGGGAATCACGGTGAAATGTTGTACCCCCTCTCTGATGACCAGAGTAATATGTGCACGCACAGCGTGTCTACGCTTAGTGTGGGGGACGTTAGATGGCGATAGAATAGGATAGTGGAAGGGGAAAAGGAGGAGAGTACCGAGGGTCCGTTTTGTCCCTTTCTGGCATCACTGGTGGGAAGAATGTTTGAGGGCGGATGAAGAGAGAGGATGGCAGGAGGTGATGAGGGAAGTGCTAGGGGAGGAGGGAGGAGGAGAGGGATGGTTGAGGAAGGTGGAAGATTGGAGAGCGAGTATGAGTGGAAAGAATGAGTTAAAAGGAGAGAAAGAAATAAAAAATTGGGTTTGAAAGAGGAGCGAGCGGAAGCGGGGGTCCAAGAGGTTAGGGAAGGGGGTGTGTGTGTGTGTGTGTGTGTGTGTGTGTGTGCGTGCGTGTGCGTGTGTGTATGTGTGTGTGTAGGATAGGGGGAAAGGAGAAATAAGGCGAGCGGATAGGAAATAAAATGTAAATTATAAAAAATGTAAGCGAGCGTGCGTGATATAGATGAATAAGGAGTAGTGGTAAGATAGATGTAAGAATAGGTTAAGGTAAGAGCATTGTAAAAAAAAGAAGATTGTAACCCCTCGGGAAACCCACTAAAGTTATTACTCGTGCGTAACTATTATAGTTAATATTTGATCGCACCTGTGCGCCGAAAGCATTAACAAATTTATTGAAAACGATTTTCGGTAAAAACTCTATCATTTTTAATGTAGAAATATTTTCTGATCTTTTGAATGTTACGATGGAAGCGTTTCTTGACTTTTCAGTATCGTTTCATTTTTATAAAATATCTTTTTACTTTTTACCATGGCAATGGATCTGTATTATCGGTAGAGATTTTGTTTCCTTAAAATTTGAAAGTGTTCAAATTAATTAAAGGGTGTTAACGACGTAGAGATTCGTCCTAATTACAAATTGGAACCTTTTAAATGTTCTTCCTTCTTTAGCGACGTTTGCAATCAAATATTCTCTCGATTCATACGTTTTATTGACCATTATCATCATCCATACTGAATTTAATTTTGTAATTCGAATTCGATCCTCGAACACAATCAAAAAATTCGATACGTTAGAGTATCTATTATTAAACTCTGCGTCGAACAAATGACTAAACCCATTGAATCAAAGTTCAACAAACAAGAGAACCATTTTGGTATTCTCTCTGGCACCGAAAAATTTCATATATCAATTTTAAAGTTAAACGAATACTAAAACATGGT
Organism: Lasioglossum morio; assembly: GCA_916610235.2. Classification (NCBI taxonomy): domain Eukaryota; kingdom Metazoa; phylum Arthropoda; class Insecta; order Hymenoptera; family Halictidae; genus Lasioglossum; species Lasioglossum morio. Next base: position 1,307,442 of record OU744329.1, on the reverse strand, counting down.
TGAATGGTCAATGTTATGATTTAATTCGTTAATCTGTGCTGCCGTTCTCCTCCTGATCACCAACTATTACCATCTAACCCTAAACATGGATTTATGTTTCATTATTTGAAGCACATTACTATAGTAATCGTTTCCACGTATGTTTCAGAACCCTCGATAGCAATTACAAACTTATCCTGCGACCATAATTCCATTTTAACAGTACGATACCATGTTCAAGCTTATAATTTACCGCGAAACAACGCATTGTCCGATGATGAATAATCTCTGAACGAACATGGAACTCAGAAGAAATTTTTGAAAAAGATATATTCGTAACCCGACGGAAATTCGATAACTCGATTGCATCTCGGCATTTCTCGAAAATATTTAATTCGATACAATCGTTGATCGTGAAGCTCACGTTGACTGTCTTAAGCTTACACAAACTGTGCGTATTTGAACCTTCGCCCTTCGACCGGAGGTCGTACCCTAAAAATGGAGTGACAGTGAGTTATGCTACAAGATGCGTGAGGTGCCCGGAACACGTTCGAAAAGTCGACCGTAATCGATTACGTTTTTGCAGCACACGTTTCCCTCTTCTCTCCATTCTCTCGCTCTATTATTATTATTAGAAATATGAAATATCATCGTAATAGCATGTTAGAGACTACGTCTATAGTACGTATAACAAAAGAATGTTCGGTACGAGCCACAATTGACTCGGCATTCATTTTCCTTCATCGTTGTCGTATGGGATGATATTAATTTCTATTTCGTTCTCTGTCCGTTCATTCAGCTTTTCCGTGGATACACCCCCATCACTTCGGTAGGGAGACTAACAAAAAGACATTTGCAATTCGCAGGAATTCACTTGGGTGCTCTTGCAGTCTATTATTATAGTCTTTTCCTGTTAGGTCAGCAAAGACTTTTGAAAAACGACCATGAGAGAGAACGAAAAATGTCTCTTGCTGGTAGACTATATCTTTAATCACGTGGAGCACGCTTCTTTGATTCCAATGACCTTGAGATATGTCGCCGTACAGTTTACGATTCTCTACAAAAAGAATGTAGTCACAAGAGCTGCGAGTGGTTCAGTATTATTTCTGTGGAAAATTAACAGAAGGTATCAGCGCATTTGAAGATACATGGCTCGCCGATGTTTCTCGCTTGCAACTGACCCGTACAATACTTGTCGGAAACATTTTTTAGTTTCGTCGACTGTTTCTCGTCAATTCAAATGGAGATTTCTTTTTACATGTTGTCTCCAACATCAAATGTCAAGGTCGCCGAATCATCGAGGCGTAACCGGGATGACCCTAATCCATCGCATACAATCAGGGATGGACATTTTTGTCTGAATTGAGATAAAACCGTCCCCACCGTAGCGCTTACATTCCCCCACCAGCATCCGCCGTTACCAAGCAGGAGGACCGGACGCGCATCGTGCGTCGCGTGCAACGCGACGAAGCCACGCGCCGCATAAAAGAGAAGTTGGTGGGGGCTAGCAGGCGGTTGAGGGGCCCCTACCGTGCATCACTGCCATACAGGATGTAACCGAGAATTCTACGTTTAACTTTTAGATGCAATTTTTCCAAAAAAAAGTCGAGATATGGTCGCAAAAAATGTTACATTTCGTTTTCGACGTGTTTTCTTTTCTTTTCTTTTATCCGCGTAGAATCGCCAGGTGTGGTGATTCACCCTGTATAAAATCGTATTTCATCGTGAATTCGGTGAAAGACTTTTCGAGATTTGGTTTGAATCGATTACGCAGATGCGTCTGATCTCTTTACAGCTACTTAACTGTCCAAAGATATGTGCATTCGCATGATGCGGTGTGTCGGAGCGTTGACTTACACGTATTTTAATTAACTATATTACTCCCCGGGTAACCATGACCTCGACTGTGACAAGGCCGCTCACGATAATTATCGACACCGGAAGTGTTTTACGCTACCCACCCCACCCAAACCAAGCGACGAATTAATTAAGCGGTTATTCTAACATTTTCTCTCGTACAAAAAACGTTTTATGATACATTTTTTTTGTTGTTGTTGTTGTTGTTGATTGACCCCCCCCCCCCCCTTAGTATCTCGACGATCTGAACACAATTAAGTCTCGGAACGAAATTGAGCTTTTTGGTCTCTCGGTAGTAGGTGACGATGTCGAAAACGGTCGAAAACTTTCAATGGTCATATCAGCCTCCAATGATCATTCTCTACGAAGGAATATTTCTCTTTCTCTCGTTTCTTCTCGAATGATCTTTTTGTTCTTATGTATCTTCGTCTAGACAGTGCAGAGGTTAAGCTGAAGAAAATGATTCCCACGTCTGCAACTAACGCCACTGTTTCTCGTGCAATATTCGTGCACTAGAATTTGCTCGTGTACAGAGTGTCCCAGCCTAAACATCTGTCCTGCTTATCCTTGCACGAGAGAATTTTCTCGGACAAAGTTAACACCGTCTCGAAACGTGCATACAACGACGAGTTTCTCTCAAGATCGTTCTTCCACGAGATTTTCGACGCACGGAATCCTGAGTTTTATCTTCGATATTCTTGTAGACCTTACGAAGACGAATCCAATGAGATCGATGATCGTACAGTTCCCGATCATTTGATTCAGAGATATTTGTGCCTGAATGTATAAATAATCGATTTTCCAGACACAACTGTTTTCAGGATAGATGATCGTTCTATTTACGTTCGATTTACGTTCTACAAGGACGGTCTGGTAAACGCCTGAAAATGTCTGAAAGCATTGAATACCTTACTTTTCAGACTCAAGTATTTCGAGGTGAAACAATCATGACGATATAGTTATATACGTCATTGGATTCATCTTTTTACGCTCTACAAGAATGTCGTGTCGCAGATGTATGTATGGTTCCGTTTGGTTCCGTTTGACAAACATCGATCACCTCGAAAAGAAGTTTCCATGACGTTGCATACGTGACTATTAAAACAGCACACAACTTTGTCTCGAGGAGTTATTTCATACAGCAATAAGTAAGGCAAACGTTTCAGGTGATTACAATGAGATATCTGAGACAGCCTGTATATCTAGGGACTCTAGACTTCAGATTCTACGAGCCAGAGCGACAAGAGATTACGGCGTCCCAAACAAAGGTCCGGGGGACGGTAATGGAATAGAGGCAGCGGATTTAATCGGTAATTAGGTCCCTTTATCTTCTTCTTTTCTTTTTTTTTTTTTGCTGTACGCGTTCACTGGGTTTCTCATAGCCGGTACTATTTTTCCCCCACTAGAAACTCCCGAACGTAAGATCAGCTGTTGTCGTTCACGTGTGACCGACGGAAGAGCGATCGTCTCCCAACGATGTTCGCCCTTCACAGATAAGTTTTGCGTCAAGCGAAAGGCAGCGGTGCAATCGTTAAAGTATGAAAACTGCTGCTCGTGCGCGATGGCGATGGCGGCGGCGGAGGCGGAGGCGGTTACGGCGGTGGCGGCGGCGGCTGAAGTAGTCCCTAAGAAACGAGGCTGACACACACACACACACACACACACCGGCCCTTAAACCAGACTGTGTTCACGAGAGTCGTAACGATGCGTGTAGAGGATGGATGAGCTAGTCCCTGGCGACGTCGACGATGACGGTGTGTTCGAGCACGGCGGCGATGATGGTTGGGCCTTCTTCGAGGCCGACAACACCTAGGTGTTGTGACACTGCTTGCGGATCTTGCTCTCCAAAGCAGAAGTCGGCCGACGGACAAGGTCCTCGAGCTCGTCCGGCGTCAGCACGGTGAAGTCTCTGCAACGGAAAGTACTTCGATACTACTCGTTCATAGATTCCGAAGAGCTGAACACGATGCTTTAAACCGTTTCTTTGTATCATTTCTAGTTTTCAAGATATTTGGCACCGAGTGGAGAGAGATCTTGACCCAGCTCACCTGTGCTGTGCTAGCAGCATGTCTATACTAGTCACGCTTCGTTGGTGGGTCTCGTCCTTGTGACCAGACTTTTGTCTCTTGATGCAGAAGGCTCTAATTGTAGCTAGGAACACACCTACTAAAAGTAAAATGCAGCCTGCTACGATGAGGGCTGTGGAGTTTTGTGCTGCCTCTGCGCCCGGCGCCAGCTGCACCAGGCCCACTACCAGGACCACGGCGCCTAGGAGCAGGGAGCCAACTACTACGTGCAGGGAGTTTACCTGTAAATTAATTCATGTTAATTCCGCATTCCATAAATCTTCACCGTTTTACAAATCCAGATGTCTTTACAGAATTTCAGATTTGCAACGGGCTCGAGAAATTGCTGTAAATGAAATAGCGTACCACCTTGCCACAAATATAGTATTCCGGTGGTTCTTTATCCAACGCGAGAACTGCCTCGCTTTCGGTCAGGGGACTCCCAGGTTGACTACTCGTTACTCTGGACCCCTTTTCTTGGTAGTAGGTTTTGTGGAAAACTTTCACAGAGGGCACTGGCAACGCCGTGATCATCCTGCAGAGAAACAATGCCACAGAAACATTATTCAACTGTTTGGTTACGCAACATTCCTAAAGCGTGCCGTTCTACAAACGAATACGTCCACATCAATGGTATGGAAGATCATTATTATCTTACGCAAACATAGATTGCTTTAACCAAAACAAATTTTATACGCTCTTCAAGATATGAACTAAATACGGTCAAAGTTCCACTTTCTGTTTAGCCGTTTAGCAGTTAATAATCGTGAAAAAGACATTTCGGACCTGGTATGAGAGACGAGCTCTGTTTTACCGACAGATATTGGGACTTAGGAAGACTGTCACCGTTCAAAATGGTACGTTTGGCAACGTTTTAGAAAAAGTAAAGGAAACTATGTATATCATATAAAATAAATTGTTATTTATGTGCAGCGTGAATTACTTCTTAACAATGCTAATGTTGAATGGTTAATGATGGTTGTAGCGATAGTATAACGATATCAACGACGGTGTTGTGGGGGTAGAAATACTGGTGCTGGTGGCCTAGATTCACTGTTGGGGGCCGATGGTCGTTGCACCTCGGTTATCGAACAGCCGAGTTTGCACGGAGTACAGCAACATTGGTAGAAAATTATGGTCGAGTTGCTTTTGACCTGCTGTTTGATTTTCTTTGCTAACGACCATATAAAACAAAAATTCGGATATCAATGCATAAAATAGTACATGACATCGTTACCTTTGTCAAAACGGTACCAATAATTTGTTCAATTTTATAAAATACATTCACCTGCAAACGCATTTATCTCTCTTTCGAAATATCCGAATAGACGTCAAATTGTACTTATATAAATTAGAGTTTTTATGACGGGGCTGTTAACCACCCCCGCATTAATTTCGAACACGAACGTGAACGCCCACGAAGGCCGAAAGATGAATGACACTCTATACAACGTATCTTGCATAACCTTGTTGTAAAAGCAGGCTATTCAACTGCATTCGAATGCCAAAAGCAATTTATTATGCAGCCAAACGTTCTACGTCTTTCCCTTATTTCTGCTCACATTCTATCGCCAACCATTCTTACCTCAATCAATTAATTTAAAATAGTATTTGAGGAGGTTCTCATATTTCTTTCTCTCTCTCTCTCTCTCTCTCTCTCTCTCTCTCTCTCTCTCTCTCTCTCTCTCTTCTTTTTTATTGCATTTTCATGTTCTGAATGTCACACATTTAATTGGTTTTTGGCAAGTTATTTGAAAAAGTGTCTTGAGACAAAAATAGTGTGAAAGGTCGAATATAAATCATTATGTCAGCTGATCTGTTCAAATCGACCCACTCAGATATCATCGAAATCGTTCACCTATACTAAACAATATTTTGCATTACCTAGTACGAGTATGTTCTAATTACATGGTTGCGTAGAAAGGGATCACGGTTTTGAACGTGTACACGTGGCACGTGAATAACCGTGTCGTAAGAAATTAAGGATCCGTGAATACTGAATACGCAGACCCGTTCGGCACGTTCGATTCCGGCGATTGATGGCGTTTATATTTTTCGATCGAATTCTTTTCGACTCCTTCTGTGGAGTAGGAGAGTTGGATCGAAAAACATGTACGCATCAGTCGTCGGACTCGAACGTGACGAACGGATCATTAGTTACAGAACCGTCTACACGGGGATTCTCAACGCGTTTCACGTGTGTCGCGTGTATCAATGAAACAGAAATACACGAGTATTAAACATTACACTTGGATTGAGATCCGGAATCATCTATTACACGTGTACGCGTGTGTCATGTCGGTAGAAAATAGGGATCCTGCTGGAAAGTATATCACGGTCAGCAGTACCTTTTCAATTCGAGTTATTTTCGAACTCCCTGCTTGATACAGTTTACAATTTTCTACAAGAAAGTATAAACTCCTAAAGGAAAGCCTTGCATTTACTAGAGATGAAATAACTCGATCGAAATTTAAAAAAGGCAGTATTGACCCTGATATATCCACTACGCGTCGACATAGCAGAAACATATTTACATTGGGTAACAAAGCCCCTGAAACCCTTCAACTTCAATCCGTAACATTTTTTTAATATCATCAACAGTTTCGAAGAAGCAGCAAGTCTGCTTTACCGACAGCGCGGCAGCCGTACGAAACAACTCCCGAAGATCGGCAACCATCGTAGCACCGTTACACGTCTATGTGAAATGCATTGGCGTCTCGATTTCAACGGCGGAGCTCGTACAAACTTGCAACGAGTAGGTTACGTGCACTGCAAAGGGGTAACCTTTATTGCTCGGAAAGGCGTAAACTAGGACAGTGGCCTGATTCCTAGTGTCATGGCTGCGACTGCATGTGCACCGGCGAGAGAGGAACGGCTATAGATACGCGAAAGTGCAACCAGTACGGGTTTCCCGACGTTGGACGTCTGCCAACCGCCCGCCGGAATTCTCGCCAGCCAGAAAACAACCAAAGAAACGACCGTTCGATCACTATGGCCTGCGTTATGCGAAAATAGTCGACTCGTCTGCTTCCTATAGCCTCGGTTCCACCTAGTGCACATGTTTAAATGTTTACCCACTTTTCTCTTACCACCCTCGCAGAAATCCACCAAACACATAAACTAGATTCTGGTGTAATTTAATTTAAAACGGAAATTAGAGACCTGCTTTACCAGCAGTTAATGCTGATGATTCGATTTATTTTGGATTTTTGGAGGATGATGGATGATGAGTTGGCGTCGAGGGTCAACAACACTAATATTTTTTTTTTCGTTTTACCATCTGCGTGATCGAAAAAACAATAATAGTCGGCGGTGTATGCGATAAAAGAAAATGGCTTGGCAAGTATTTATGTTAATATGTGAGTTTGCATGCTACATGCGAGTCGGTTTCATGGAGGGTGGCACGACACCAAGGTGGTTCACCCTGCGTCGGAACATACCATTGTACAGGAGTGTTCGGTGGAATCGGGGAAATATTGCCATAACCTAAGACACTGCGTCTTAACATCACTTAGTCCCAATCAGTATTTTACAATAATTAATCAGACTTTTCACAGTCACACAATGTTTTAAAACAATATACAATCAAATGCTGTCCAGTACAATGGTATTTTATGAAATACCATGTGCACCCCAATTATGCATTATTATGGTAACCATAAATTCCGGAAAAAAAACAAGACACACATAAATATTATTAAACAACGTTGTTGAGTTTTGCTAGTTGACTGACAATTCGTTCGTTCAAATTTTTAAAGACAACGATAAAAGAATAAATGACCTGCTGAATTTGATCAAGGAAACCAAACTTGTCAAACAAATAATGTTTTATAAAAAAAAGTAAACTACAAAAAGGGATCTCTCTAACTTAAAAAAAATGCCGGATTCTCCACTTACACCTTTTAACAAAATATTATAAAATCTGTTGACGATTTTAATTTGTTGACTAAGAAAACTCAAATGAAAATTTCTGGGGATGTTTTGGATTTTATATAGTTTTGCGAAGTCGATGGTTTGGTGGTCTGCTTGCATCCTGGGAGTGTTTCGCAAATGATAAAGTATTCAGCTCGATTCCTGTCAACTTCGAATCACGGAGACCTAATTATCGATCGCGGCAAAAGGCCGGAATCCTCATAAACGTGGAGCCCGTTTGATTTATGGATCTATCCTCGACGAGAAATTCCTCGTACGTTGACTCAAGGGTATCGGTCCTGCTAAATACAGTCGCGACTTTGTCTGGCTCTGTCCCAAAAACATGACCACCTTCCATGAACCAGCTATCGAGGTCAGTGCACCCCTTTGCTTTCCCTGTTTGGCCTACAATCCTAACATACTTTCCGATCTATAAACAAAATTACCCTTAAATTTTCATATAACGAGCCGAAATAGTTCTTCCTAATTTACAAAATTTTTTAATGATATTTTGTCCATAAAATCATTTTCTCACCCCCTGGCTACCACATTTTCTTAGTTTGTAATCCAATCCAATTGTTTTCTTTTTAATCTTATCCTACTTAAGAAACTCAAAATTGTTGCAATTCATTTGAAAAATTTTTACAAGGCTATTTTACAAGCGAAATACATTTTTCACCCCTTGTTACCTCATTTTCTTAGTTTTCAATCCAATGCAATTGTTTTCTTCTTAATCTTGTCATATTTCTGCTCTACATAAACAAAATTATTGAAACTCATTTCAAAATTTTTTACAAGCGAAATACTTTATAGGCGAAATGAATGTTGCAACCCCTTGGACACCATCGTTTCTGTTCCCAATTTAATGAAATCGTTCTCTTTTTAATTGTAAAATCGTACAATGCTTTGTCGCGTGATCAAAACAAATTTTCGACTCCTGCTACCCTTTCGATAATTTCTAATTTAATAAAATGAAATTGTTATCCTGTCCGTGAAATCTGACTTTTCATAAAACTTTTTGTTTTGATAAATATTTTTGTTCCAAAACACATGCTGGCATTTTGCATAAGGTTATAACCCACTCTCAGAATAATTTTCGTCTGTGGCCCCATTCTGTAAATATCAATTTAACGAAACATAATTGCTTTTCTCTTCATTGATTCTAATATTTTATAAAAGTTGGAAACAATTTTGTTTCGAAATACATTCGTTCGAATATTATGAAAATTTTCAAACGTACCACCCCTCCCCAGGGGTTTCATTTACCTAAGCCACCAATTGAATCAATTACTTTCTGTTCGTACTTGATTTTGAAATTTTATAAGATCTCAAGTTATCGATGAAACAACGTTGCAGAGTTTATTTAAAAAAAAGGTATAAACATGTTTGTCAGGTCAAGCACGCCATCGGACGCGCCGAGTGCCACTTCCATCCCTCGTTATACATATAGTTAAAACAAACATTTTATTTCGCCTGCCATGGAACAAAATCCTCGGGCGCAATTTATTAAAATTGCATACTTTCACGAACGCGATAAAATGTAGAAACAAATCTAGAAACGATTCGTTAACATTTCGAGGATCGATAAATGGGTCACTTTAGGTCGTTGAGTGCCTCGAGAACTCACGATGACTGTTAACATCTGTACCGTAAAGGACAAGACAAAATCCAAATGTACTTTGATATATTCGCACAATGAAAATCAAACTTTAATCTTACAACATTCTCGTCAATAATGTATACAACAATTTATACAACAAAACGGAATCGTTTAATCAAAAATTTACACAACAAAATGAAATAATCTACACAACGAAATAAAACAATTTATTCGATGAAATAATATGTACAAACAAATCAAATGGCTTATTCAATGAAAGATTTCCTTCTTCTTTTTTTATTAAATATAGAAATGAAATACTGCAAAGATGATTGCTGAAATATCTAAAACTATTGACAGTGCAGTTTTTCAATTAACAGTCTTTAACAAGAAGATATTTTTTCTCATAGCGCACCCTGTCACCCCATAAAATGTCGCCCAATCCCGCGTCACTATGCGTTATTAGCTACACGTTATCGTTGTTGTTAACGAACCACCCCCAAATGGATAACGTCAACATTAATTAATAGATTGCTCGAGGTTCTCCGAAGCGTCCGTTTTTCATTACTTAAGGTTCGAATGGGTTTAATGATTGTCAATAGAAATTGTTGGAAGTGGTCGGGGGGTAACTTACTTTGCTGTGGGGGTTGTCGGAGATCCTCCGTGGAATTAGGGTAGTGGTATCGGTAGTACTAGTAAGTTGTTGTACCACGAGCACGGGTAGTGTCACCACGAAAACGCACTGAGGGAAAATCGGGAAAATCGGGAAAATCGGTTTTCACGAGAACATCGACCTGTCTCGACGAAAGAAGTTCCGCACGGTGAGATCGCCTCAACGGGGTGGTGGTTCCGCGAGCACTGAGCCTCCACGAGCACTGAGCCTCCGCAGGTTCCTATCCTGATCGATAAAACTACCCCTTCAGCCTCCCACTCGGTTCTTCGTAAAGGTACGATCACACCGCCGCGCCGCCTCACGTGGACTCCGGACATCGAGTAAAATTAAGGGATGATTTTCTCCGGTGATAGGTTTCCGAAATTGGACACGCTCAACATTCTATAAGCTCGTTTAAAAAAAGAAAAATCATAAAACTATCTACCTTGCCTTGTTTAGAAGGGAAAACCCTCTAATGCGAGTAACCCATATAATTTTTTATCAATATCTTTGTACCAGAGAACAGTCGGAAAAGATAAAGACGAAAGTTTTGGGTCCGAAAACTTCGATCTATCGCAACTTTGTGGAAAAGGAGAAGAATGTACCCAGACTCGGTTTAAAGAGCGAAGCTTCCGATTTCAATGAACGTCGATAATCTAATTTCTCGCAATTTTCGATGTGAAATAATGATCGCGAAGGATATAAATTTCAAGTCTGCAAAGTTCAATCCGTTGCAACTTTGTAAAGAAGGTAATAGGATTGAATAATTGGATAATAGGATTCACCTTAAACTGTGGTGCTCTCTCCTGTTCAGTACACTTGCACTTGCAATCTGATCTGGAAGCAGGCGCGGATTTTTCTTCGAAAGTTCCCGATTACTTTCGTATTTGTCAATTGTATTATCGCGAGACGTTCCTCTACGCCTGTAACTTCGCAACGAAGTCGCGCAACCATATGATTTCGTATGTTTTAGCAAAACTTAACTTACTCCAGGAGTTCGATCTGAGAAACGTGAATTTTAATCCGGAAAAACTTTACAAAATACGCCTCTACAGAATTCAAAGACTGAAGTCTCCTCGTTGTATTAACTTCAGAAAATCTAAATAAAAATTTTCTGCTGTAATTCAAATCACTATAGATTGAAATTTCGAAACTTCCTTCCGATCTCTTCTGATCTTCAACCCCCTGACTGAACAAAATGTCTACGATGCCGAACCAATTGTTTTCGTTTTCGTTTTCGTTTTCGTTTTCGTTTTCATTTTCATTTTCATTTTCATTTTCATTTTCATTTTCATTTTCGTTTTCGTTTTCGTTTTCGTTTTCGTTTTCGTTTCCGTTTTCGTTCTTCGCCCCACCGCGCACCATGGCTATATAAATTATATAAATTATATTAGGTGTAAAATCGTGCTGCATCGCTCTTTAAACAACACGTAGGCAAAAATGTCGGAAAGTGAGAAATAATACTGGGACCTATTTAAAATTACATCGTTAATTGCCACCCACGTGTAGCTTGTGTAAACAACGTTTTGGATTTTCTGTGTGTGCGCAGCTCGATAGTCGAGGCAACACAGGCCGAAAGGTCACACTTTCAAGTCTCGCCCAATATGTTAATCTGCGTTGTCTCTGCCTCACCCTCACAAACTGTCGCTCCCACATTTACACCGGCGGGATTCAATGTTTTCTCTGTATTCTTATTAATATATGTTCCGTCTGTTTATAATAACGTCGCTATTTTATTCGATAAAACGAACAGCAAAAGGACAAAAGGATCCCACAAAAAATATTCAAAGATAATTTTTATACTATAAAATAACAATTTCTATCTCAGGAACCTTACTGCATAAAGAGGAGGCTTCTACCAGTAAAATCAACTGTTGTTCACGCTACAGTTCTGCACTTATTTTTAGGCTAATTAAACAAAATTCTAACTTTGAAATTTACAGAAGGCTTTTTGAAATTATTCATTCCACTGTCTTATTTATATGGTACTCGATAGAGTAGCATATGATGCGAAGTAATTGCAACGTTGTCTGTCCGTGTAATAACATAAGGAATGATTGTTTGAAACCACAGGGTGGGAGAAGGTGTGACCAATCGTTGAACATCTGTTCGTGATTTTCCTAAGAGAAGTAGCAATGCAAAGATTATAATCCGGACATATACCGAGCATGTTTGATATCTGAGAGAGAGAGAAAGAGAGAGAGAGAGAGAGAGAGAGAGAGAGAGAAAGAGAGAGAGAGACGCAAAGTTTACATTGCTGCGAGTGCTCAGACGAATTATTTTTAGATGGCTTTGCGTATAGGTGTTATGGTATTGATAAAATATCGATGAGACCTTCTCCGCAAGGTTAGCGGTCCTCAGTGGAGCTTAACAAGACGCGCTAAACGATAGTAATTAATTTCGTAATTAATCTTGAGCTTTAACGCGCAATAATCTTGCGCAATAAGCTTTCGTCGTTCTATCCGACTTTTCTACCTGATTCGTATCACTTTCGAAATACAACGAAAAGTTCTGGAGATGTAAATTAGATATTTTCATTATAAAATACTGCTAAATATTTATTCAACAGGTTGAAATTATTCGCAATATTGACAAGTTTCATATTAATTCGGGATAAACTCTTCGTGAGAGTTTGTTTAAATGTTATCGGTGAATGGTTTCCAGTAATTTTAATCTCATATTTTTATCGATATTGCTACTTTGCAATTAATCTTTAAGACATAATACATATATCACGTAGGCAATAACATGATAGAGACATAGAGTGCATATTTAATTATAAGCGTATACCAGAGAGAAATAATTTTATATAAATAGAATAGAAATTAAATGCGTAAACCATAACTGTAAAATTTGAAAATATACCACCCGAGAGGAAATTTCATCTCTCATACCACACAAACCCCTGCAGACATTATTTCTTATGAGCTTCCCTGTCTACGCCTTGGGAGGGCTCTAACAAGAAGAGCCTGTACCATTTCGATGTAGCGCCCAATATTACCGATGATTCAAGAATTTCGCCGTATTTGCAGCAATTGAATATTCTATATACTCCATTTTTACTACGACCGCATGATTCGAGAAATAACGAAATCTATTTTGGTTTATATAGTAATAATTTCACGTACTTTATAACAATGTTCTACTTTTTTTGCAATTATATCGAATGTGTACACATATATATATATTAATGTGGAAAGTTAAATTAAACCAAAAATGAAATAATGCGAAAGTTAAAAAGTCCAAACAGAACTACGATTTAAAAGAATCCAGATTTATTCGATCCCTGCTTTGGTCATTGGGCGATACTACGTACATACATTGTAACGCGCGCTCCATTCTTTGACTGCTCGGGTGCTCGGTCCTTCCTACAGCATTCGAACGCGACTCACTATTCGAAATCGAATAAACCATCGAATAAAGATACAGATGAAAATGAAAAGTTTAACCAACGACAAAAGATACATTTTTATAGAATAAAACAATATTCTTCATACGTTGAATAGAGACAACCAAAATTATTTTTATTTGACGCATGACAAATGATTTTTTTATCTCTTATTCGCTATTTGAAATTCTTATTTGAATAAAAACTTGTCCATTTCTGCTCCTACAATTATATTATATTTGCCAGCGATTCGAATTTCTAGACGTTCCTACACTTTCCCTCTTCGCAAGGGGACGGTATATATATGTTTTCTTTGCGAAGAGGCTAAGCGGAACGAAATGTGGGGGCAAGCTTTGGACACGTCCACTAAGGACTACCGCTATTTTTCCACAGATGTTTTCCACGTCGCACAGTGTGTCGTCTAATGAAAAAAACTCCAAAAATCAGAGTGTGCATAAGATCGGCAAATTTATGTATCCTAGAATATTATTCATAACAAAACGTAGTTTCTAAAACTACCTCCAATTGTATTTGAATATATTAATTTGTTATTAAAGTTGAAGCTGAAACTTTACTGTCAAATTCCGTGCATTTTTTTAAACATATTAATTACAGGAACAATATGTCAAGTAAAAGGTATTCCATTTTTCTAGATATTTCTGTTTCCACAGATCGATTCTTGGAACATTTATTTATGTATAAAAATAGTGTAGGGAAATAATGCTCATTTATGAAATATTTTTAAATTAAAAATTCAGGTATCTGATATGAAATTTGAATTAGGGATTCTAGATTTTCCTAAAATTATGCTTCAGTACTTTCTTATGTACAATATTTCTAGGAATCTTTTGTTCTTGAGTTTTACTTTTAATATTTGAAACCTCAAAAATCAACACCAAAACATCGTCTGAAATATGGCGGAGAATATAACATTTGATGATAATCCATATGGTTTCGTGATGATTCGTCTTCCCACCGACGCGTCGCGACGAGAATCTCTCCTCAGTGGTCTTCTGCACCGACGAAATGTCGGTGCTTCTGTTTCTCACTCCAGTCAAAATAAATCCCAGAGGGCGTAAGAGAACACCGAAATTTTCCCGGGACACGTTGTAGTCCCGTAAGGTAAGGATGGCAGTCTCTCGTCGGTGCCGCTGCTAACATTTATTTATTAGTTTCAACCTTAGACCATATATACTTATATATGAGAAACAGAACATGTTTCGCCGAAAAATGTAGCTCAAGAAATATTACAAAGATTCCGTGATTGCGTACTGTGATGAACAGTGGATTTTAATTTAATTTGCACGATGGCATATCCTACAATTAATTTGGTTGATATAGTGATCGACGAAGTTGCTTTGGAAGGTTTAGATGGAATCACGTTGCAAGGTTAGTATAAATATTATGATATTTATTTGAACATAATTTGAACAATTACATATGGAAAATAGATTTTGATAAGTGAATTCAAAATCAACTGTATTAACGATGTTAATTTTTAGCTAATTAACAATATTCAGTTGTCAATAAAGCTTCAGATATTTTCCTTTGACATACAAATAATAATTAATTCTAATACAATATTCAATATTTATATATTTTTTAGCATTATGGTTGCGTCTGGAGCAACGTCTGCACAATCCCTCAACCATTCCAAAGCCCCTAATGGCTCAAGTTTGGTCAATATGCGTAGCTGTTACAGAATTTTCATTTTATGAACTTGAGACCGCAAGGGACTCCCTACTCATCTTTGATCGTTATGAATATGTAGATCCTGACTTAGGTATCATATTGGAACCTGTAAGTATTACAATCTAAAAGTTTTCCTCAGTAATCAGCAACTATTTAATTTCTCTATGTCCTTGTAACTCTTTAATTTCTCTATATCATTGTATTTATTGTCAATACACTAATATATTAAACTCAAAGCTACTTCAGTTAGCCAGCAGCTATTTAATTTCTCTATATCGTCGTGTACATTTATTATTAATACATTAGTACATTAAACTCAAAGCTACTTTCAGTTAGCCAGTAAATGAGAAAGTCTAATCTTATCGAATTTAAGGCATTGGTAGTCTCCCAATAATTATAAATATTTCTACGATCGTAAAACCTTTGGTTATAAATTATTATTCAAAGTAATTGTTGACAGGATAATGTGCCATCAGACATTTATCCACACTGCCCCATATACAATGCTGCGAAAGGAATCAAAGGATCCTGTTCCACCTTTTTTACCCGTAAAGATATAACAGATACCGTTAGATTGCTTACTGTAGACAATGCAACAAAAATGTATGGAAACAAGCTAGTCATTGTTGCATCACAATCTGCAAGGAATTTTGCGTTAATGGGAGATGGGGTGGCACCCTTGATTGATTTGAATGTAATACAATACTGTTTCCTCGAGAGGGTAGGCAGATCACGGTATCATGGTGAAGTTACACAGGGTAAACTGAGCCTTAGCGCACTGCGGGAGGATCCTAAGAGTTTGTTCTACCATAGGAAATTATTGTTACGCTACAAGTTGATAACAAAACAGATACATCATCAGAAAAGTGGTGGTCACAGCTGTAATGGAAGTCTGTTGCATCTGACGAGGTTTTTCGTTGAGAGAAAACCAAAAGCAATATTTTTGGCTGAAGAAGTTATCAAGATTCTACAGTCGAAACCTAATTGCGTTGCTGAGTACGACGAGATAAAGCGAAAGTTGAGGATTGAGAACGCGATTAAGAAACTGTTCAAGACTACGTTTTTCCAAAAGATCGTGAAAACTGATATTGTAAGCTGAATTTTAACCCTTGCACTTCTTTGTCGAATAAGTTCCGTAATTAGTAAACAAAATTTGTTTAACGTAAGTAACAAGGAACTGTGTCTTTTGAAGTAATTTTCAAATGAAAAAATAATTCGGAGTGGAAAGGATTAACAGACAGTAATAGATTGCAATTGACTGTGACAACTATACTAATAAAATTATCTCTGAGCAGATAGTACCGTACAGGACATTGTATCCGAACGCAGAGCCTAAGGAGTGGCAGCATAAGAATAATCCACAGAAGGAAAAGAGGATTAAAGTAGTACAATTATTACTGCCCACTATCGATGTTGCTGAAGCATGGAAAGACGATGTACAAGAGGAGGATGAGCTGCATGGTTTGTTCAACAATTGCATGATACTATGCGTTCGATATTGCATTAGCTATAACATTATAATTTCTAATATAAATTGTCTGATATTCAAGGAATATATACTAACTTTAGATTAGTGTGAAGGAAGCTAGGTTGTATAAAGTGGTGCACAAGTTTGAGGGAAACAGTTTATTTTAACGTCCGTGTTCATACACCGTTGTGTAGCTTCTCTCCTCGTTTTTTATCTCGCTAGCGTTTTTATAAATTCGTGCGAGAGGCGTATCCATTTTTGGCTACGCTGATTGGGCAACTTCTAAACAATTGCTGCCAATCAGGTAGCCGTCTTCTGAGGTACACCCCCAACATCCGTTGCGTCCGAGGCGCGCTTTTTGGGGGAAGTTGAGAGTGACCGTTTTTTATGATGTAGCGGGTTTTTCCTCCGGGTCCGCGAGGTACCGTGTCGCGGCCTTGCTTGGGCCTTTCGGACCTCGGTAGGCGTGACCCTTCGGTAACTCGGGGGTTTATGATGTCGGCCTTCGCTATTGAGGCTGAGACGGAAAATATTACAGGCAAGACGTGTATTGTCTGCAATATACAAATTGTACGCGTTAAAAATCAGCTTTCTCAAAAATAGCTTTCCTGTTGCCCGTGTCATAAACCACCCGACCATCTGCACGCCAACTGTTTTATGTACGTGCCGATGGCCGCTACAAGTGGTATCGCTAACAGTTCCAAAGATCCACTTAAATAGATCAGTTTGTGTTAAAATATTTATAATAAGATCTCACCTTTGATATATTTATTATTTTGCAGAAATAGATATCTCAAACCACAAATATTGTGTACCGTACTTGAAACAAGTCAACGATATAGTTGAGTCTACCAGAAGCAACGGTATATGCCAGGGCATGCTAGCCAAGACCATGGGTTTAACCAAATTACAATCACGCACAGTGTTGAGAAACATAGTCAAACAAGGCATTGTTGCAACTTACATGAACGACATGGGCAGACAGAGACTTGCAAAGTATGTGTCGAAGAAATTCGAGAAAAATAGCATGTTGAGTAAACAGTTTAATACGGAAATGCACAAAATAAAGGAGCTAACGAAGCAAATGGTAGCAGAAAACGACGACTCGAACAAAAGAGCAGCTGTGAATCACGGACCGAATGTTGAAAATGATACGACTGTTGAGAATGTAGAGACTAGCGAATGCGCTGTGATCAATGAAAATAATAGTAACGATCAAGAGAGGTCGAACAAATCGATAATAGAAATACAACATTCTTTTCGTGCTGCTAATAAAATATTATACAGATATAAGATCACAAAGCTGCCGAACAGATACAGATGTACATCCTTAGGTTTAAAGCCTACTGTTCCGGAAAGAACGGTTACTGAATCGGCGATGAATGAGAAAACATTAGCTACTTATAAAAACATAAAAGTTAGTTTCAATGTTGTAGCCCCAGTTAAGACTCGTAAATCTACTACCGAAGCGTTTGGATTCATGGAAAACGTGCAGAACAGCGATAAAAGGACTTCCAATAATCATATCACGTACAGACTGTTGCGAAGGGCTAACATGATTATAGAGGCTGTTAAAGAGCACCAGGTCATCGATGATATGACAAAATTGCTGAAAATGATCCACGAAGAGGAAGACAAAGAAGGCTACATTGTGAAGATCGATAAGAAATCTCTACTGAGGTTGTTACAAAAGCTTGCCAAAGACAATTTAGTGAAGAACATAAAAGTAACTCTTAACAGCAATGGGAAAGAAAAGTCTTTGATATTCATATGCGAGCCGAGCATCGATGTAGACAATGCTGTGATTCAGTCGGCAGTGGAGCAAGCGAGGCTGAAGTTCTTTTTAGTGTTATCTCAGAAACCCAGAGCACCTCCGAAGAGGTATCCAGAGAAGCCGGAAAACTGTAAAACTGAAAGCGTCGGAAGAGGTTCGAATAAACCTGCAGACAAATCCTGCTCGAAATCGCTCAAAACTGTGTTTACAAGCTACAAGTGTGGTTCCAGGGATTCGAAAAAGTATGGGTACAGTCCAAAATTCATACGCATGCATATGCTGCACACTGTTCTGTTTTATCTAGTCTATGAGCATCCTGGCGAGACATCTCTCTCGAAAACAGAACAAATACAAGCTCTGCGGAACAATGATTTTAATATCACAGATAATATGATAGAAGAGTTCAGCACTATTTACACCAAGGATGTCAGTTGGAAAATGTTCGTACCACCTCTGCCGAACTACACTGGTGAGCACACCTGGATTTGTTAAAGGTTTACAGTGGTTCGAACGCCACAAGTAGCTGGACAAAATTCATTTTCGAATTAATGGAAACTAACTGTAATGATACTTTACTAGTAATACATAGCTGACTAAAATGTTCGAAAGAATAATTTTGTCCGTTTGTTACGTTGGCTAGCGCCAAGAGTAATTTAAAAAAAAACACTGTGAGCTTGTTCAAAATTTAAATTCGCATTTGCTGGGTTTTAGGTTGGCCCCGAGGCTGGACGCTGATGTGCGATGTACTCTTACGCCTTCCATTATCTATATTCCTAAAACTGCATTACATCTCTTACATTATACCTGAATTGGAAGGTTACATAAACCACCCGATTCGAAAGCACTATTTAGTTCGAGAGCTGCCAGTAGAGATTCGTAACGCTCTGCTGTATGGGCGCAAATACATTTTCAACATCCACGAGACTGTGGCGAGGCTGTGTTACATAGGATTGATACAGTTTGGTCCGCAGAAGTTGAAGGAGAAAGATCAAGTGTTTCTTTATGTGAATCGTCGAGCGGAGTTGTTGGATACAACTTCTTCTGCCCCTGGCTACCATATAATTGAGGATAAATCGTATCCAGTGTACAGTTATAGTTTCGACGAGCTAGCGATGGTTGAGAAGTACTGGTACGACATGTGGAATATCTGCATTAGCACTCCGCTGGGTGGTCGTTTGGTGGTCCAAGGGATGGATATAATATTGGAGGACATGAACAAGAAAACCGCATTAATAGAGTCAGTGTTGGCTCGCTCTCCGGAGGAAGCTGTGCAAAGGGACACGGGACACGTTCCTGGCGATCGCAAGGGAGCTGCGGGTATAGATTCAGCGTGCTTTGCACACTTGAAAAGAAACTGGAACTGGGCACTCAACAGCAATACTCAGCAGACGAAGAAGCAACAGCCGGTGCAGTGCGAGAGGGACACTTACCTTTCAACGATAAAAGCGAAGCCTATCAAGTTCACAGAGTTCTCTGGCTTGAAGAAAGTCTCTGGCCCTCCTTCTGTCAATGCGACGGAGCTGAAGAAGAAAGCGCAGACTAAAACAGACGGTACGAATCAGCAAAAGAAATATGAAGCACTGACAGGCTGTCGAAGCGCCAAACAGAAGTCTTACGTGAGGAGAGTGCTGCCGCGCAAGTGTACGAATAGGAAGAAGATGAAATACGATGAGGTTGACTATAGAGCCTTACAACGGATGCATAAGCTGAGGGTGGACTGGGATCCGTACGAGGATAAGATTCTGTTAATCTGCAAGGTGGCCATGGTGTATCTGTGCCCAAATCCAAGGAAGCAAGTAATCACATTCTCCATGGTCAGAGATGTTCTGCGAACATATTCGGTGATTTCATATAATAAAACATCAAGAGCTTGTCAGAGAAGACTGTTGTACATGCTCAGGCGACAGCAAAACGTGAACACTGTTGCTTTGGGAATCGAGGAGATCAAGCACAATTTTTTCATCAGAAAGCGCTTCACTGACGCTATGGAGAAGGTCAAGGAGGACTTCAAGACCTCCTTCGAGTTTGAAACGCAGGTCGCCGAGGTGTTCAAGTCACTAGTTGCTTACATCATTAAAAAATACTATGACATTTCAGATGTCGAAGTAAAGGAGATCATGCCTCGCACCTCACAAGAGTTTAATATGCTGTACAAGGTGGTGCGCCCCACGAAATCATTTGGCAACCGTGGGTTTACCAAGGATGTTCGAAACGTTAGTGAAATTCACTCTGCAGTCGTGAACTCTGTCATCCACAGCTCCATATGCTGTGGTAAGGACAGGAGGTCATGGGCGTACCAGTTGTTCAAAGTGTATCAACAGTACCCTGAAATGCTGTTGCGCAACGCTATGGCAAAGATCAGGACTGATCAGCTGGTCACTGTGAAAAAGAGTCAGCTACCCACGATCAAAAAGTTCGGCCACTACATGCCGATGAGCAGCTCGCAATATCAGCTAAGCAGCAATTATGTGTACAAATTTCACACTAAGTGGCCATACGACCTCTTTAAAGAGTCGTACGATGTGTTCTTTAAGCTTAGCAATTGGTATTACCAGACACACTCGACCGATCGGAACGAGACATCGGATGATTACACAGGGGTTGAGGTGACGCCGATGACTGGTGGAGTTGTGGCAGCGATGTACGATTACATAACAAGAGGTCAGATGGACTTTGACATCGAGATACCCAGCCAGGTGATTATGCTTGACCCAAGGATGCAGGAGAAAGACGAGACTTACTTTAGAATCGCCAAGAGATATCAGGACATGTTAGTGAGTCTGGATAATTTGAACAAAAGCGCCAGCGATACTAATCAAGATGGTCTTTTGGATTTGGATACGGAGAAGAATTTATTGTCAAATGAATTCGATATTGAGGAAAGAAATTTTGAGGACGTAAAGAGTCTCGTCGACTACGATGAGAACTTTAATAGCGATGACGAGATTGCTCATGCCGTTGCTGACGACAATACAATCAAGTTTCAAGATGGCACTAAGATTGTGCTGAACAAGGATGATGTTGCGCGTTCAATTGCATTGTATGACGAGGACTCGGCGATGGAGATTGAGAATGATAACAGTCACAAACTTGAAAATAGAGAAGGCAGCACTGTTGTCACAATAGATACGCAAAAAGAGTTAACAACTGGGAATAAAAGGGTTCGGAGTGAAAGCAGAGATGAGTTTGACGTGGAGGAACCAAGGAAGAAGAAGCCAAAGTCTGACACCGAAATAAAAAACGTGGTAATAAATACAGAGGACTCAAATACATCACCAACCGTAAATAAAAGCAGTGCACAGGACGTTGATAATGCTAACAGTGCAAAGGAAACTGTTTCGAACATAAAGAGCGAGGCTGTTATCCCATCGTGGAATGTAAACGGGCAGACCTTCACCCGAGTCAGTGACATACTGAAAAACATTCCTTCGGAACAATGTTATCTGCACCAGTATTGCAAGATTGATGACTCGGGTGATATGCACAAGAAATACACTAGGTTAGCCTTACTGAGAATGAGGGAAGAGTTGAGTGACCTAACATTGGCCGACAGTCATCATGCTCATGAGTACTTTGTGGTGAACATGTTCAAAGTTTTCTACTCGTTGACTCCATCACTTTCGCATGGTTCAAGCGAGGCCATAGTTTTCAGGGACCTTGTGATACCTCCAGAGCTGTTGCCTTTAAGATTAGAGGCTGTAAATGATTTAGTTAACGAGTTGAATAAGTTTGCTGTTTTTCCTAGAGACGGGATCTCGTTTTCGGATTTTAAGGAAACAATAGATTCGGAGTCCTTTTTGCGAGACATAGATACGGTTTACAAGTTTGTGCACGAGAAAAAGGAATTAGGAGCTAGTATTTTAGAACTGACAGACCAGTTTCTGGGTACTTTAGGGGAAAATTTGTTGCACAGCATCGTTTCGTTGCTTGCTAAGCACCGTCTGCTTCTGAGGACTGGAGTGACAGTTGTTCGGTACGTTCACCATCGCTATGTTGACTCCTGGCTGATACATTCGTATAAGATTTGTCGTCTTGAGAGGGAGTCACTACTCCCAGTGCCTAAAAATACAGTACTCATTATGGAACCTGAAGTGACGTTTCATGAAGACAATAATGCAAACGTATCACCAGAAAATAATACTGGTAATACTGCCGGGATCCTAAAAGAAGTTGAACCGGAGACAAAGAATCAGGAAAATGGAAGTTCTGGTAAGGAAGTATCTGAGAATGAAGAGAATACGCAGTTGAAAAGGAGGGTGCAGAGGAAAAGGACAGGACTGATGCCACAGAGAGATATATCCAGGGCTGCAAGGCAATTGGACCTTACGTAATTAACTTCCAATATTTGATATTGTGCCTCATTGTTATTGATAAATAGAATAAATAATTCTTTAACTTATATTGTAGGACAAAGGAAGAAATTAAAGTCGTCATAAAACCATGGATAAGAATAGACGGAGTTTTGAACAGAAGAGTGCTGGATCGCATGCTAGGAGCAGTATTATTATACTGTTTAACGCATCCGGGTGTAGCGTTGACAAAAATTCAAAATCGGTTCCTTCCTGCGTTGCAGCCTTGCCACACGCGCGAATTAGTTGAGGTAATTTTTTAACTCTGGAACTCCAGACAAAAATTTAGTTGTATTTCGAAAAACGTTTTGCAATATTCATATTATATACATTGTGACGTCGCAAAAGTTGCAACTTTTACTGTGTATAACAGTTACACACACTTAATTATGATTTATACTACAGTTAACTTTTGCGACGTCACAACATGTAAATTACGTATAATGTATAATATTTTAAGCATGCCATTAAATTTGACTGTTACCTTTTTGTTAAAAACCAATTGATTTTGTTGTAGATATTGGTGAAGTTAGAATGCTTGAATAAGATAATTTTCGAGAAACCACGCGTAACCTTGTTTTCAAAGCCGTCGCGGCTCGAGACAAGTAAGTGAACGGCTTTCAAATCAAATAAAATATTAATGATCGACTAATTCTTCGTTTTCTGTTTTAGAGATTATAAACAATAACTGGAACGTCGAGGAAAACATTTTCCTCGAGCCTACAACGGGAGCCATGCTGAAATTCTCAGTCTTCTTGAGCACTAAAATGTACAACTCCGATTATATTAAATAATCACTGTGAATAGATATTGTGAAATATTATAGAATTTTACTTTACACGCTATTGAATCAACCGATACTGATTTGAATAATTTCTTATGTTATACATATTAGGACAACACAATTAACCCCTTGCGCTACGATTTATTTTACGGTTTCAGTCATTAGAACTTTCTTTGCAGTTCGTGAGTTGCTAAAAAAGGAGAAAATTTATATCTATTGTATGTCTACGTGCTCTCCAATAATAATAATTGTACATTAACAAAACCAAAATAGAACTTTATCTCGCGGTAAAGCAAATTAATAACTTAGCTAACAATATTTATTAGACTCTGTTCAGAATCTTCGTCGCGAGTCTGACACGATATTGTAGGGCATGTAGGGCAAGGGGTTAATTCATGAATATAGTATATAAAAACTTTTTAATCATTTAATATGTAACATATTTATATTTTCAAGACGTTTTATAGAACTGTTATGTTGTTATTGAAAAGAATTTGATTTTTACATGAAATTCCAGTGTTTTTATTTTTAACCCTTTCTGTCTCGTTCTATCTGTAATGTTCTATTCTTTTATGTATGCAAATATCTTTGTTACTTTCAACATTTAATTTCTCAACAATTATTATGTTTATCTATATAAATATAAAAAGTTAACAATAAGACGGCAATATACTATGACTACTAAATTAACAAAATCGCTAAATATATTCATAATTATGCTTCAATAAATATTTTATACATTTCTATTTTCTAATGTATTTTCTACTATCATAAAAATTAACCGCGAGTAATAAAGGCTATAATTACGATGCTGAAAACGGAAATATAATATATATGTAGTGATTCGTAACAACGAAATATTCCAGGAAATAGAAATTCATAATGGAACGTTTCATTACATAGTAAATATACATATTTTGAGCCACTTTTCGTTACGAAATTTATTATGGATAAATCTGTTCAATATATTGTACGACAACACTGTTAACAACAACATGTTCGTTTAAAATATATATAGGAATAACAGTATAACATCTTTAACATCGCCTAGATTCAAAACCAAAAATTCTATCGAATTTATAAAATACGTATTTATTCACCCTTTGTGCTATGGAACATTCAAGAGCTATCATTTCGTACGAATAAATTTTCTTCCTACAGAATGCTTTTACATAGACTCCTCTAAGTATAAAAACAGCTTTCTTTAAATACCATTTGTATTATAAAATGTGATGTATTTGATGAATGGAAGATTTCTAGCTTAAAAATGAAATGATAATCCTTTCGACGAGTATTAAAAACACGCGACATATTGTATAGTAACAATAATTTTGAAAATATAGCGCTCATTTATTTTTCAACCAGAAATCCTTCATTCCCGTTTCGTTACAATATACTAGATTCGTATACCGTCTTGCCGCCTTGTTATCGAATTTCACGCGATATAAGCTCATACAAAATTATGTTTAAAAAATAATGGAGAATGAGAATAATTTAATCGACATAAGAAAATACTTTCGCAAAAAGTAAATCCTTCAAATCAAGGACAAAAATCCTTTCTCGGTGATGCATAGAAAATGTTGAAAATTGTTCCCGCGATCATTGACTTAAAACCGAATTTTCTTTTCTAGAATTTGTTCGTAGATGTCTGTAGTTAACAACTGGTACCCGGACTTTTCGCTCAAATAATATAGTTTGTCCTTTGTCCTGCTAGGGTTGTAACCGTCCTCCATAAGGTCTTTCTTTTTTAATTTAAATGTACCTGAAGAAAATAATTTTTTATTAGTCCAATTTACTTAAAGATAATATTTAGAGGTAAACAATTTAAAAATCTGTTTCGCACACCTGTTAGGTCAATTTTCGTTAAGATTCTAATGAATCTGGGAATAGCATAAAACGCTAAGTGTTCTTTGAAATCAATCGATAATTTGTTCATGTCTAACGTGTTATTCTCATCGTATATTGCCGCCATTCCAGCTTTCCCCTCAAGCCCTGGAATCTAACAAAAATATATAAGCGATTTAAAAATTATCCAGGTATTTTTATAAATTCTCCGGAATTTATTTACCTCGACTCCGTATACAATACAGTCTTTATAATTAACAACATTGCTAATAATAGCTTCGACCTCGGACGTGGACACGTTTTCTCCTTTCCATCTGAAAGTATCACCAGTTCTATCCTTAAAATATAAATAGCCTAACTCGTCTGCTATTAAAATGTCACCTGTGCGAGAGAAATACACTTATTGTACATATATCTCTATTTATAAATATTAAATATATTAAGTTTTATAATCTTATTAGAATGAATTGTTACCAGATATAAATGCTGAGTCTCCTTTTTTAAACACATCGCGAACTACTTTCTTTTCCGATGCTTTTTGATCTACGTATCCTAAAAATGCTCTAGATGGATTGTTGGGAATAATTTTGCCAACAAATACGCCTGGTTCGTCTAAAATAAATAATAGTTTAAAATAAATAAACAATATTTTAACTTGAGAATCTTGAATATCTTGCTTATAACACCGTTTAGAACATATTTGAGATACAGCACGTCAACAAAAAATTCTTTTATTATTAATAATAAGCGAGACATTCGTATTAATTATTGTCGTCATTTTAATACATACTGGGGTCACATGTTTGACATAAACCTTTCGTATTTCTTATGGGTTCTCCATCAGAATTCGCTTTTAAAATAGAAATAGGATAAAACGATGGGATAATGCGAGATACAAAACCAATTGCTCCAACTGTATTGTCAGTATTTACTGAAAATAAAGAAAATATCAATAACATCAACTCTAAAATGTTAGTAAGAGATGAGAAAATTGTCGATATTATTTAAAACATCATTGTTTTACCAATATTAGCGTTTCCTTCGGTTGCTCCATAAAACTCAGCAACTTTTCCAATATTAAAGCGTTCAACGAACTCAGGCCATATTTGTGGCCT
This sequence comes from Lasioglossum morio, assembly GCA_916610235.2. Classification (NCBI taxonomy): domain Eukaryota; kingdom Metazoa; phylum Arthropoda; class Insecta; order Hymenoptera; family Halictidae; genus Lasioglossum; species Lasioglossum morio. The sequence continues at coordinate 1,280,961 of OU744329.1, read as the reverse complement.
CAAGCCGTTACCAAACATCATTCTAATATTATGTTTCTTGTCTTCAGGTCTTGGAGGCACTGCCAAAATGTACCTGCACATTTCTCCAATGTATTGACCGACCTAAAAATCAATCGTATTAGCTCTTTTCTGCAACTTATCTTTTCTGCATTTATTCATTTATAATTCTCCGAATTGCCAAATAAAATTTTTTAGATGAAACACCACACCAATCTACAACATCATATTTAGATTACTATTTTAATTTCTTATATTTCGATTTTTACTTCAACTTCAGAGAAAACATTCCTGTGATAAATTAAATCTTGTAGATCAGATTGAAGAAAGAATCAAGAATCAAATCGATCGGACAAATAGATTTTTTATGAGATAAAAATTCAGTAGAACTTCTAAGAGTAAGACTCACTGTACAATTATATTTAATGCAATCAGGAAAGTAGGCGCTCGCCGAGAACTTTTTCCTAATGACCACTGTTGCACCGTGTAAAACAGCTGCACCAACTGTCATTGCACCAGCTGCAGTGTGATAGAGAGGCATGGGCGTGTAAAACCTGTCCGAACTTTTGAACTCTGCCATCATAAAAATTCCAGTGGCGATAAACATGAATCTAGAACGTTGAAGGATAACACTTTTTAATGGAGTGCTACATATTTTTTTATATCATACGAAAGCGTGTGTCAAGACAAATTCATTCGTATACGACACAATATGGCCTTCAAAGTTGTACAAGATCAAAAATGGAAGAAAAATTTTAAATATTCTCGCTCTCTGAAAGTTAAATAATTCTTTCATAAAACAGAATGTGCATCTACCTGTCATTCGTGATGACTGCAGCTTTGGGAAGTCCAGTGGTACCACTGGTAAAAATATACAGTAGTTTATCTTTATAAGATGGTTTTTCTTGTAGAACTGGTGGAGCTGAAGAAGCGTCAACTGTTAGAGCAGCCAAATCTTTGTCATTGAGCTTTGTTGTCTTGCTGTTTGGTATATCACCGAGCCTGTATAGTGCGAACTTAGGGTCGAAGGAGTCCACAACCTCGGACACGACTGGAATGAAATAATTAAATGATATTAGAAACGAGATTAAAGATTGAACATTTTTTTGTTATTAATCATTGAAAATGCAATCCCGGTGTAATTTGAAGTGAACGTGTGAATGCAGCGGACTCTGACGTTATGCAATCGTTTATAAAATGGCCCTCGCGATGAATCGACGGCGACACGCAACCGAACACCCAATTTTCTTTCATTCCAAAGTAGTTAGTTCTATTTCCTATTATTGCATCAATGAGCTGCACGCAACGGTAATCGAATATCGTTTATTGGGCCGTGTGAAGGTTGTAGAACAGTCGAGAGCTATATTAGCTTGTCAGATGGACAACAGACCTATCAGACATTCTCCTTACAAATTTTTCATTTTTCTAGTTTATTATTTTTAACCTTTTCCCGAGAAATTTAATTAAACATATGCATGTAGACCTTTGGACTAGCTGCTGGATATAGACAAACAGAACAGATTCATTGATCTAGATTTTCCTAGTAGGCAAAAACATATATATATATATATATATATATATATATATATATATATATATATATATATATATATGTATAAGTTCTTAGCAAAACATGTATTTAGATAAAGTAACAATAATTTATCTTTTTATTCTAGTCTGACTCGTAATTAGTAGTTGCAGTTGGCTATATCGATAAACTCATTCTATGCAAGAAACATTTATATAACTTTCACAGTTAATAAAGTATAAAATATTCTCGATACCGGAATTGCATAACTTTCATGACTGATGCTATCTTACAGTTGAAATATGTTTATATGTTCTAATTGTATGTAACAAATATTCATATACTTCATAGTTAAAGCACAAAAACTTGTTGACTTATATTTATGCCTAAGATTTGCGAAACCTCTGCATGAAGTATTAATGTTTGCTAGTTGATGCAGCATGTTTTACTGGCAGAGACTAATTTTCCCTACTCGCGAGCACTTAGCGTGCACACGCAATTCGCATCAGTGCGTGGCCGAATCTTTCACAATTACTTAATTTACTAATTTCAAACTGCATGCTATGGTTGCTACATGCAAAATTGCATATCTTTATGCACTTGTAGTATAATCCTTGTACGGTTGCAGTGCTCAAAAATTTAATTCTTGATTTACTAGAACTAACAGTAAACGGTAATATTTTAAATGATTGCGTTTAATTTTTCTCTGGGCATTTTTAAGGTTTAAGTTATAGTAAATTTCCATATAACGCAATCAAAAATTAAAGTGCTTCAACGAACTACATATACAATATATCATAATGTACTGTACTAGCCACATATGGCAGTAAATGTACAATTTTTTAAACAGTGTTCTGATAGCGTTATCGCTACTGCATTCCCATGATGCTTACCATCAATAAAGTCTGCCCCATAAATAAGCGCCTGACATTCAGCAATGTTTATGCTGTGCAGAAGAGCAGCTTTCCGAAGATTAATATTAATTAGCGGCACTATTATTCCTAATTTACTCAGGCCCAGCCAAATTGCAACATATTCGGGTCGATTTTCCAAAAGTAGGCCCACTAGGTCACCCCTACGGTAGCCATGATTCTTAAATATGGCAGCAATTTTGTTACTGTAGTCGTCCACCTGTAAATTGTTGACAGAAGCTTTACAGCCAGAAATGATTGTCAATCTAACAACTACAATATGGTCAAAATAGTTAGAGGATCGTTTATTTGCAACCGTCAATTAAAATATAAAAGTTAAAATATTGATACTGTAGTGTATGCAGTATATATAGTATATTTTCAGTATATTCAAGCTCCTCTAACTATTTTGACTTATTTTTAACATATCTTAAACTTTTTGTTAAAACAACTACTGGGTACATCAAGAGATTGAATGAAAATTTGAATAATTGAAATAGATATTTAATAAAATTATTCTAGACAGAATATTCTGTGTCCCTTTAAAATTCTCAGAAACTTGTAAAAGGTCATATAAAATGTTTTTTACGCGAGATTAGAACGTTTCTATGTATTATTAAGTCTCACCTGTTGGAAAGTCCACTCTTCATCGTCGCAGATGAAACAAACTTTGTTAGGATGTCGTTTGACACATTCCCGAAAAACATCGGCGACGATTCTGTCTTTCCTTGCATGGCCACGTATAGTCAGCAGAATTTTTAGGTACCCAAACAAGGCTCTGGAACAAACAAAGTACAATGTTGTTTATTCCTCTCGACCTTCTATGACCTTTCAATCGATTAGCATCCGTTCCAACATGTTTTAACTGATAAAAAATCTGGCGATATCGTAAACGTATGTTCCATCGAAATAACAAATTTGAATGATGCTCAATCAATCAATATTTCTCATCCCCAAGTGTAAAGATATCAAATAAATAAAGACAAATCAAACAAAAACAGAGATCAAATAATTAAAAGGAAATAAAATGAAAAAAATATTCTTGGTAAATGAATTGGAGATTCATCGACCAAAAATATTTATTTATTTATTGAAAATTACAATGATTTTAGAGATAACCATTTTAATTCACCAGTAAAATCAACTAACGTCAGATTAGAACAATCTTGTTAATGTCTCCTCGCAAAAACGTGAATTATTAATGAATGGTGATGAAACTGCTGCAAATGGCATTCTGTTACAACCTTCTAATCAATAAATAGTATTTAAATGACGTCCAGTATATAGAGACCAGTTGCTATGATATGTATAATATATTGAGATTATGCATAGATATATTATATGTAGATCGTGTTACCTCTAGATTATAATTATGAATGTATTATAGAAAGAAAAAATTGTAGCTTTGTTACAATAAGCAATTATTTACAATTCTCGTTTGCCTTTAGGAATCATATTTACCAATCAATACTTCTTTATTTATTTATCATTTTTACACTATTTTCAGTGATTTTTAAAAAGTTACTTAAGTTGACATTGATTAAAAAATTGCGCTCAGGTGTTAGAGTACGAAGAATACTAATCGAATTGTAAAGTGAAATGCATCCGAGTGGATCTTAGAGGAAATTTTAGCAGTTAGTTGACTCAATAGATCAGTTAAGGCAATGAAAGAACTTTCTGTACCGCGCACACCGTTTTATACGATTCATAGTTGATCAAATTTAGGTTTCACGACTTCGCAATAATCATTAGCATCTATTGTATATTTATACATTAAATTATGTTCAATACTAAATCGTTAAAAGTAGGAACAACCTCGCAAAAGTTCATTCAAGCGAAAATTAGAACTATTCTTATTTTTCAAGTGATACGAACTTCCCTTAGTTCACAATATGTATATTGAAGAAAATGTAATTTTGGGGGGTTGATTTTACCCCATGAAATATTTTTCGTATCAATATAATCCGGGTCATGCTATACATGTAGATTAAATTTTCTTGTAAATGAATATTGAGAAAATTCTAGTTGATTATTCAGTAATTTTATAATGATTTTCTGGATTTACTTTTCGATATTCGTATGGATGATAGTGTGCACAAGTGTGAAACATTATCTATCAATTTTCCGTATGTACAGAGTCACATATTAGTTTAGGCTAGTGACATTTGTATAGGATAAGACAGTAAACGGACTATCGTGATTTTAATGTGCAAATATTATTCCTAATACTACAGAGCCGCGACAATTGACACGACATATGATTATGCGCTTTTTATTTTACCTTGAGACACTAAACTTTCACTTCATATACACTCATATTTTGGATATTGTATATGTATATTTTCTTTGATTGCCTCAATAAGTAAATCATTTTATATTTCATTAAATCGCGTAAATACATACAAGCAAATTCTGATGAAAGGAAAAAAAAAATTAAACAAAATCTTTTTCGTTACTTTATTACGTTAAAATAATTTTAATATTTTAACACGAAGAGTAAAAGGTTCTTGGTACCCAAGGTCACACGAAGGTCGCAATATTAGAGGTCCTTGAATTTGTTTCGACCTTGGATACCACACGAAGGTAACTATAATACGGTCCCTTTTTTAAGAAAACATCGTTAACCTTGAGATCCAAAAGCTGCAACCTTGAAAAAAATTTCTTACTATTCAGTATATTTAGTATTTATATTCTCCTCTGACGTTTTTTCGAATAGTTAATATATTAAGCGGGATATTTAAAGTGACCACAATAAAAATATAAAGATTGAAAAATGGCCAACAGGAAGTCGCTAGCACACCGCAGAAAAGGATCCAGGTAACAGAAATCAAGCTTATCACAGTGATCGTAAATAATACCAGCGTTACGTAATAATATAAACCGCATTGCACGATTTTATGTAGCGAGATCATGATCGACGTTGTCATTAATGTTTCATGATCAATCATAGCTCGTGATTTTAAAGATACATAATCATAAAATAATAACACCACTTCTTCCTTGTTATCTCGAGATAACGCGGGATAAACAATCTCTCATTCATGATACAATTTTTATTAAGAATTAAATTCATAAAATTGGAAGTTAAAATTAAAAATTTATATCATAATTATATATTTCCACAATTATTTACACTTTATTATGATTATATTTATGAAGATTCTTTAACGGTTTTATTAGGGGTGGATGGGTACCCACTATCTTTAATTTTATCATGTTTTTAAAGTTCCCAAAATTTTTACTAAAATTGTGTTGAAAAAATCCTATCCTAATTATATTCCTTATAAAATAAAATAAAATAAAATAAAATAAAAATCCAGTTATAATTATATTTCTCAAATTTTGCGAACTCTGTTATAATTGTCTATTCCATTCGAATATCTATTATAATATTCTTCGAATTTTTTTAATAAGAAATATCACAATTTTTCTCGTAACATTAAACCCATAGAATCTCGGACTGCCCTCAACATATAAAATTACATATCTGCATTATGTATTATCCAGTTTAATTTGTTAAATCTAATCCAGATCCAATCTCCGTTCAGTGTTCAGGCCAGAAGAATGCGAGCGCGTTAGAGTTCCGCAAAATCACAAACGTTCAAAGTCCTTTGGAGACAGACATTGAATATTCAACGCTTGTTCCAGGAAGGAACGCTCCTAGAATATTATTCCCACGGAGTTTTATAAAAAAAAATTCGACCAGAAGTGATTATTAACAACCAGGACCTAATTATATAAAAATATCCATTCTCTTCCAAGATAATGACATTTCATTATACAATGTAGATCTCGAAACAGTATTTTTTAAAATTCCCACAAAATAAGAATGTTCCTGAATTTTTCGATCACTACCATATACTTGATGTGGTTCAACAAAGGTCTGTATAAAATTAATATTCATGGTTTTGACCCCACAAATTTATAAAACACGAGTGGAAGTGTCGTAAAAATTATTTATGAGAATGTGAATCACGTTTGACCTTGTTCGTTGAAAATTCAACGATACAAACATTAACATCATTTTAAAGTGAAAATTACGATGAAACAATACTTTCGCGGCTAAAAGTATTGTACTTTCGCGGCTAAAAGACGGCATAAATAATAAATAATCGATTTTTAATAAATTTCATAAAATTTAACAAGTACTTGTAGTCTGTTGTTTTTGTAAACATTCTTCTATTTTGTTCATATAATTTTAATATAATGATTTAAATATTTTATAGCCAGTGTCCCATAAATTTTCCTGCATCATCCAATTCTGTAAAAACAATAGTTGATTTTCGAGAAAGGATATGATTTTCAAAGAAAGTAGAAAGTGTCTAATTCTTATGCAGCTGTCGAATCGTGTGAACTTTTTCAGTGAACTGCTATGACCAGAAGGTTTCTGAACGTGAGAACATGTGTCTGCTTTGAATATACGATAATTGTTGATGAAGCGGTCTCCAAGGTTATGCGATTTTTTTATGGATACTAGAGTTGCAATTAAACGAATTTTCATTGCTAAAATGTTTGAATAAAGCAATTCAGTAAGAATTTCAGTAAGAAAACATTGAAAATAGTTACGATTTACAGGAAATACCTTACCTACAGATTAATAGTACCTCAAAATTTAAAATACACCTAACGTAACTCACACCGATACGGTAGACAATATTTAACTAAATGAAAACGGTACACTGTTATCCAATACGTTTTTTGTAAATATCTACGAGGCTGAAAGCAGTCGTAACGTCGTAACTTCACAAGCGTTGTTCTCGACTATTATGCAAGATACTTGAATCATTCGAAAAGGAAAAATTAAGTAAACATTAGCCCTATCTCGTACATTTTTTCAGAATTTTATATTTAAAAAAGAATAAATTCTTAGCAGTGACTTTTGAAAGATTCCAGAAATTAGTGGAATCATTACAAAATTCCGTGTGTTATTTACGGAGTTTTCGTAATCGCTAATGAGTACTAATTCTTCGGTTTTATGTTTATAGTGTCCCATCTATTATCGCGCGCGTAAAATGCATAGAATTTGAATGCCTACTTCGTGACCATACCAAACGTCATTGTCGAATGCAAGTGCGAATGACGTAACTGCTGAAAAATTCAATTAAAAAATAGTACTGATCAAACTTTAATAAAAATAAATCACGATTTAAGTCGATAATTCGATTAGAAGTTATGAGGATTGAATAAAATCTTTAGAACCGAGTCAAAATAAACTGAAACACCTTCGCGTAAGGGTATACGCATCTCGTAGTGACTATCAAACCCGCTAATAATTATTAAACATTTTTCTAAAACGAACGCAAAATACACCAAGTCACAATAGACGTCCGTCTTTCTCATATACCTCACGCGTTCTGTGCTCGTGGTACAATGGACAGCTATTATGACTATTCACGAGTTTTTTGAAAAATACCTTTAAATTACATTCGAAATACAGACTAAATAGAAAAATATGTTAAAGGTCCAGTGATAACAATTGAACTTAATAAAAAATCTCATTAACAAACCTTGCATAATAAGAATAACTTCAATTGAAATCGATAAAATTCGGTCCAAAGGCTACAAGTTGACTGAAGTCTAAAAAACTACCGTGATCTACGGATCGATCAGATACGTACTGGCCTCAGGATTGGTTATTAGACTCGCTAGATTAATAAGTAGTATAAAACATGATGTTTTCGCAAGGAGTAAAACTTGCGGAATGTCAACAATCACAATGGACGTCCATCTTATCCCCCCAATTCACACATCACACCCGGACGACTGTTCGTTCTACATAACTAGGTATGCACTATTTACATTCACAGCCCCTTTCAACCCCACATGAAAATTCTTTACTAATAGAAGGAACGGGGCCCGGGAAAACTGTTACGCGATTACGATCAGTAGACTGCGGATTTTTATGCATTTATGAGAAAATTAATCGGGTGAAATCTAAAAGAGTGAAAAGTATAAAAAAATTTAAGAGTGTTGTTAAATACGTTGTTTTCAACGTACAAGGACTAAAACATTTCTATTTTGCATAAAGATTCGCAGTCTGACGATCAGCAACCGAGAGTATGTAGCGGGTACGAAGAACGTGAACTCGACACGCTGCGCTTCTTTCGCACACGAGGGTACGGAAAGGTCACGGACAACGATCGTTTGCTTTCGAAGCGTGGATGGAAGAGCAATCGACTCACTTGGCGTCCCTAGGCAGGGTTTTGAAGGCGACGTAGAACCACCGGAAGCGGCCCCCGGAGACGAGGTAGGCAACGAGGACGACGACGAGGAGTTGGATGATGGAGACGGGGCCCGCGTAAATGGCGAGCAGCGTTAAGCACGCGAGCAAACTCGTCAGCAGAAGCATGATGAGCGCCAAGCGGCGAAGCAGGCGGCCGACTGCCTTCCACCGGCTGGACTCGCGAGCTTCCGTTCCTCTTCCCGTCCGCGGCCTCGTCTTGGCCGCTGTTGTCTCCGTCCCCGCTCCTGCACGCAACACGACCGTACACAGTCCTACCTATCCTTCTCTATCCATAACTACCTCTGTCTCCAACCACTCTCGACTCTCGTCTCTCCGTTACATACTTATCGCCAGTTCATTGTTCGGCCCGACTTCCACTTCCACTTCCACGCTGGTGACATTAGGTTCGGCTCGGAGTTGGTCCTCTGGCTCAACCCTGCTCTCGGCCGACGTCGACGTACGCGACGAAGACGTCGGCCGCGAACAGATCGACGATCGGCGGCCTGCACACTCGGTCTCGACCTCACCCTTCTCTACGTCCTGAAAACAAATGTTCCATGTACTGTTACTATTAATGTTACTGTAGGTAGGCGTAGGCGTACGCTAACCCCTGACTACAGCCTTCTCACGAGATTCCCAGAGAATCCCGAGAATCCCGACGAATCCCGAGAGACTGTTTGTTCGTGTTCGTCATGGTCAGCGCCGCCTTTAGCACCGAGCAAACGAGGCACTTGCCCAGAGGTACTGAAGGGCCTCTTATGATATTGTTAGCTACTTCCGCAATTGATGAATAGTAAATAAATGTAATTGTGATAGCCGCGACATCCAATTTTCTATTTCACTTTAGGGATTAATAGAGATTCACCAACCAAGCCTAACTCTGGAAAGTCGCGCGAGTACACCGCGGATATGGAAAAATAATAATTGTTGTCGTCAGTTGCAAGAAATAGTAAGTATATAGATATTTATTGTATAGAATCTACAGGCTATATATATAGGCTATATACAGGCTATATAGATTATATATATACAAAAATTAAATGCTATTCGTTGGTAAGCGCATCACTTGAGAATGGCTGGATCGATTTGGCTAATTGTTAAAAAAAATGTTCGTAATAGTCCGAATAAGGTTTTTAGGGCAAGAAAAATTGGAAAAGTTACCCGGAAAAATGGAAAATACGAGAAAAATTGAAAGTCCTTTTTTCTTTGGGATTTTTGTATGAACTCAAGACCATAACTCACGATTCGAACACAAAATTGAAATTTGGACAGAGCAACGTCTGTCGGGTTAGCTAGTTACAAATAGAAAAGAATGTGAACGAAAAAATAATTATGTTTGAACATATAAACGTTATGATGTGTAAAGAATTTTGTTCAAGGTCATTCTTCTCCAGATGTCACGGTCAACGATATTTTTTTTGTAATGGGGGTCAAAACGAATCCATCGTAACCTTCGTGCACCCTTCAGTGCGAAAAATAAATGGGAATAATCATATTTTAACTGGAATAGAGTATTGCAGTCGATGTTAGCGATTGCGTTCGAAATGGAATATGCCATTGTATAATTTATGTGAAATTGTTTATACGATTAAGTTATTGCACAAGTTTTTAAATTGTGTTTATCTTATTAAAAGAGAGGTATGCCCGCGAATTTTTATCTCGAAAGCGCTAATTGTCCAATCGAGTTGATTCTTTTCTCATTGTAATCAGGAATGCTTGGCCTACCGCAAGAGTATTTCTGTTTGTTAAAAAGCTGGCTTCGTAATGGAGTTTTTTATGGCTAGCGTTTCATGCAAATGAACAAAAATCATCGATATTCAATGGCTTGCATTTTTAAACAAATTCAGTACCAGCCAAGTGATTACCTAACCCTCACCTCCCAATTCGCCGAGTGAATACTTGTATTCTGCAGCGTAGAATGTAAGTATGTACATCTGCATAAAACATAGAATTGTAGAATATACGATATTTCATCTGGACAAGAATCCAAGACGAAGGAAAAACGGATCGATTAAGAACGATCCATCGTGTGAATTCTGTAGCATCATGTTTTTTGTAGTTTTATTGGATAAAGATCTTATATTAGTGTGGTGGGGATAGATCTGAAACTGTACAGCGTCCAGAGAAGCTGTCTAAATCCAGAATCGAGAGAATTTCTACGACGCTCTCCCGCTTCGTCCGCTTCTCTCTCTCTCTCTCTCACTCGATCTCTGGAGCTATGTTACCGTGCCACTTTCGAGAATCGGTTTCGTTAGCTGATCGCGCGATGCACCGGTCGAAGAAACTAGGCTACTGCGCTCGCGAACCGTTCAGGTGGCAACGGGACCAACGGTCAACATAATGCTGCGTATTTAGTTGATACTGTGATATTCAGATTTGATGTCTGCGTTATGTAACTCCTTGGACATCTGTCCAGATGCCACCTCCAGGCAGAGTATGTGTACGACCGTCTGGATACTGCGATCATTATTCGATTGGTACACTACCAGTCAAAAGTACAACTATTCGCATAAGCACTATCACAAGGATCAAAATATTCCATCCGAAATTCTTTATTCTCAGATTATCGAATCTATACATATAGATGACTTTGAAGATGTTCTAATTAAAATCACTACAATTTTAATGCTTATTGAACTGATCTTTTTCATTTTTGAGATTTATGAGCATTGTTTAAAGGTGTGTATGCAGCAGAAATCGAGTCTGTATCATTGGTATATATTATTAACTTAATATTAACAAAATTGAGATTTATATACTCCTGACGTCATATACGTGTTACATTTATGTGTTACGATAAATTGGTTTCAGTTGAAACGTGTTGCGAGGTAATTGCAATGTTGCAAGTACAAATTTTAAGTACATATTGCTTCCAATGTGTACTAGCAATTCTTCGCTTTCTACTTTCTCCTACAGTTTCTCTTGCAAAATGCGTGAAATCTAAATCTTAACGTACTTTATGTTGATCATCTACATTTTAGTTCATCTTGATTATATGTATAGTGAGCTTCGTAGATATTCAATAATAAAAAATAACATTTGTTGCCAATTTCATATAGTTGTGACATCGATTATATAGTTTTATTTAGTTTGTGAAACTGAAATTCTTAATAAATTTGAAATTCGGAAAGCAACATTTATAAAAGATTGTTAATTCATTATAAATATTGTATTTGGAAAAAATAAAATGGAGTATCAAAAGTTTATCTAATTAGCGAACGAAATTAACTTTGATACTTGAAACAATTTGATCAAAGCGCCAAACACTCAAAAACCAAAATGCACAGTGACAATTACCGACGGTCGGTAACAAACATTGCTATTACAATGAATATATTAAAAAATTTTGCGAAAATGAATTCTCATTTTTTCGAAAGTACAAACAAACATATTTTCAATATACTTCTTACGAACTGTTTAATTTACAACCAGAAATTGTTCAATTATGAAAATGTCAAAATTACCCACAATTATTAATCCTACAGAGTTGCTTTTTCCTAAAAATTTTTCAAGAAAATTGTGAAATTGTTTTGGAAACTACGTATTCTTCGAAATTGTATTATTCGATTGGCACAAATACATGAAATACAATAATCGGATAAAGTTATTATCTTCTATTTCTACTTGGATAATTTGATTCAATTTGTTTATTTGAGAATTCCAATCAGATTTCTTTTCATAATCGTGTACTCACCCCAAAAAGATACTTATGACTTCGGTTAACAGTTACGTATGGTGCTAAGACACATTTTTGCAGAACTCTTTTCAGTCTCGTTGTTGCGATATATGTTAAGCATGTGTCGGAATCACTTCGGTATTTCTAAAATCGTTCGGATCCTCGCCGAACTGTCAGAATACGATACTTATTTTATAATTGAGCCTTCCACAACAAAGAGACTATGGTTTTTCTCAGTCGCATCCGAAAATGAACCTTAAATCAATAATCCTACGTAACCGCTACCGTGTGGAAGAAATTGGAAGCTCGTTGGAACACATTTCGCACGAAATATCGAAACATTTGACAGTATACATCCACATAAATCATCATTTTACAATAAATACAAATTTGTTTATGCCTTTGAACGTATTAAAAGTCAATCAGATACATGTAATCCCTCTTTTGTGACTGTCAATTTTATCCAAGAATAATCAAGATAACACGCCTGCATTTTGTTTTTGTTTTCATGAATCAATTCAATAATATTTACGTTTGCGAAAATAAATCTGTAGCTTAATCCAGTAAGATTAATATAACCGAATTGAACCTACACATTATATCGTGCGCAACATACACAGTTCAAAATTTTGGCGCGCGAATTTAAATGAGATAAAAGTAAAAAATGTAAATAACTATAAAATCGAACGAAATATTGTTGCAACATAGTAGAACGAGTTTTCTATGTTCTACGCACTCGATATACTTTGTTCATTTGTTAACCAAAACCAAGAAACCAGACAGTCATTGATTGCGTGAATGGATCACGACCTTGCTTAAATATTCACATTCAGTTGTTCGATTTTAACGGTGAGTATCGTAAAGAGAAGCTTATAAAAAATCGCGTGTCATCGTTTGTAAATCTACCACCACATTATTTATTTATTTTTTTAAGACAACCTGCGGCAACACAAACGATTTGTTAAAAAAAATGCAATCCAAAGAGAAGGTCGGTTATGGAGACCCATTAAAATACCGTCATAATTGTGGTTGCCAAGAAGATCCATAAGAAAAAGGAACTACAGTAAAACCAGTTAATATGCCCCAGTTGCAGCGAAGAAATGCATACCGTTACGTGTACTGTTTTTAACGCCATGATTTTTGTCGAGCTATTTATAGATTTTGCCGTTGGAAATCAATTTTTTTTCAATTTCTTAATAGAATATACTTTGACGGTAACGTAGGAGTTAATATATCGTTATAGTTTCACTTTTCAAAGGAGACAATTTTTTATGTTGGAAAATTAACCGATTTTTTAAATTGTTATTCGACAGATTATTATTACATGAAGTTCGCGATGGATTCCTTTCGACCTTGGCTGCAACGCGACAAATAACGAATAAAAACATGTGGTTCTATTGTATATTATTTGAAAACACATCAATGATCTTGGCATCTCGAGAACGATGACCTTCAAAAAAGATCCTTTGCACAGTACAGTGTTTATATCGTTTAAACATAATTATTTTGTGTTTGACATTCTTTTCTATTTTCAATAATAAGCGAGATATGGTTTCATATTCATTTTATTTCTTTGTACTAACAAATTAAAATATTATTATACTATACAATGTGCATACTGTTAAAATAATAATTAAATATTATACAGGGTGTCCCAAAACTACCCTAGGAGCCGAAAATGGGAGGTTCCTTGGGTCATTTGAAGCGACATTTTCCTTTGCAAAAATGTTATCCGCGACTTTGTTTAGGAGTTATTAACGAAAAACACGGACCAATCAGAGCGCGACCTAGACGCGAGTTGGTAAAATCGGCTCGACGCGCCAACTGTCCATTGGTCGACTGTGCCAACTCGCGTCTAGGTCGCGCTCTGATTGGTCGGTATTTTTCGTTAATAACTCCTAAACAAAGTCACGGATAACATTTTTGCAAAGGAAAATGTCACTTCAAATGACCCAAGGAACCTCCTATTTTCGGTTCCTAGGGTAGTTTTGGGACACCCTGTATAAATTAAATGTGATATTAAAATATTGTTTTAAGAAAACTGAAATCATTTTGTTTTTGATATTAAACTATTGCACGAAGAAGAGATTGTACATATATTAAGAAATTATTTCGTTTTAATAAATACAGCGTGCCGAGATTATATCTTTATCAGAGATTATATATTTTATAATGATGGATCAGCATAGTGCAGCGACTAAGGAACACTGACTTGATGATCATATTTCGAGATAAGTGGATGGTTAATCATTAAGAGGCAACAGCCAGCGGAAACTGTTCAATGATCATCGGCGATGCAATGTGGTGGTCCACGTATCAACACGGAGTCTAAGAACCACGGGCTGTTGCACACTTTCTATTGCATCCGACGTAACCACGCAGGAGTAACGCACTCTAACATAATTATTGTCTATTTTGCAACATTTATACGTGCTACATCGAGGTCAATAATCCCTCTCAGATACAGATCTCAATTATAAATAATTATACATATTACCACAATTAATAATGAAAACACTTCCAAATAATTAGACAGTAAACATTGCCCCCAATTATCATTTTTAATTAACTCAATTAATACAACTAACAATGAACAACCATGCGTAGATAGAAGAAAAAGTTGAGAACAATTTGTGCTTTCAGTCGATATTAACCCTCGCACAATTCCTCAGGATGAAAACTCATTCGTTTACTATTTTTATATGTATATGGTATAATGATTAACCCTCATCCGTCCTTCATTTCACGAACTGAATCTGTCCCTCGGTGTAAAATTGACACAGTAACGCAAAATAAAAAAAAAATATCAGTGTTTTTTTAGTCGAATTGATGAGTTTAACATTTACATCTTAGGTATTTCGGTTACCTGTGCCGTATTAAAAAAATAATAAAAGTCACACAAAGTTTCAGGAAAATGTACGTATAAATAACAGAACAGTATAACTTATTTCGGGAAAACTGTGTCAACTTGACACGAGGGACGCATGAGGGTTAAACGGTATTCTGGTTTTTCATTAAAAAAAAAGTTTCTTTTGTTTCGGAACATCGCACAGTGATCGATTCCTCGATAACAGCTTTTCCCGGATTCGGCCGGACTTTATTCTTTGATAGCTTTGAAGAATACTTATTTCAAAGTAACGATACTAAATATCGCTCGCTCGTTTTTGCCCGTTAGTCATTTATATCATTTTTTTGGAAAAGACATGGGTTATGCCACAAAGACTGATGCTTGAAACCTGGTGTTCAACAAGTTCTAAAGATACTAAATTCAAAGTTGATGCAATAATAGGGCTGATTCTACACTTTTTTAACATCGAAGCTATTAATGGTTCTGCAAAAAATATTTTTTGAGAAAAAAGTTTTTGCAAAAGAGTGAAAGAAAAATGACAGAAATGCAACCTATGATGCAACATGAAATGATATAATTCTTTTAAGTTCATGTAGTTCTAAAATAAAGCGTTATTACTACAAGACAACACAAAAATTTGAATTTTGTCCACCTAGAATCGAGAAATCGATCACTGTGGCATCGTTTTAAAAAATCGTACGTGTACTTCAATTACCAATAAAGGTGTGTGCAAACTCCCAATGCAAAGAAGTCGATAGTTTTTCAAAAAAGTATTTATAAATGCATGCTGAATGGATCTTGAAAACCAGAATGTCATCTTATTCCACTTATGTCTGTGTAGCGAGAAATATTTCATTATTAATTGTGACACTATGAATAAAACATATTTTCAGTTGATTCAGAGTGTGAAGCACAAACTGGTGATTATGCACGCGTACGAGGGCGAGGATACTAAAATATCGTATGCATTTGCAAAGATGTACATATTGTGATTGCAAAACGATAGATATGTGTGCATGTGCACGCGAATTTCTACAATCTAGTCGACCTGTGTTCTCCACGATTATATAAGGATGAAAGACAACTTTTTACAAGGTAAGAAAATTCCATGATGCAGTCTATAAACTGAGTTGAACTAATTGAACGACTGCGAGTAAACAATTATGCTCTAACTCATTATGCAAGCATCGTGAAACTTTAGTATCTAGTTTGGTATTTAGTTTTTTCTTTAAACTATAATTTCATACCGAATCAGTTCAATGAAGATGTTAGTTATAAAATGGGTCATTAACGTTTCTCAATTTTGTAGAATAAGGTACACCGTAAATTGTTTATTTCATATAATATTAGCATTAATTTGGTAAAGAATTTGTCGAATGAAAAGTTGTATTGATATTATTATTTTAAAGAATGTAGCTAAGAGAATCGGAGAACATAGTGACCTTGGAACTCCTGAAGAACGTTGATCCCAATAAAAACAGAAGATAAACGGTATTATTTTTGATTTTTACGGAAAAGATTCTTCGAAAACGAGAATAATCCATTCCGTGCATATCATTTCCATAATACTATATAAAACGGCGGTTCCTTCTCGAGGACTTTTTAAATCAAAATATGCTATACGCTAATTCACCAGTATGCTATATACATACGTAATTTATTTGATCAATAAATCAACGTGGTAAATTATTGAGATTTTCCGCATCGTTTATATTACATGGACAATATTTTTCATTCCTTTTATTGCTTTCATTATCGTGACATTAACAATCGTTTAATGAGATCAAAACACTTTAATAGCTTCTCGGCATTTAATTTCGGTGTTTTGAAATTTCATTGTTTGATCGAATCGAAGGAAAAACAAAGTTTTATAGCTGTGTATGGTAACCCACCGTTCTTCCACCATTGTAATTAACTATTCACGGAATGATAATTTACAATCAAATAACGGAAGTGACACGGTTAATACACTTCGTCGGGTTCCTTTTTTTGAATTTATTAACCGACCAACCGGGAAAACGTCGATTTCACTTATGGGGGTCGAAACATAACATGAAATCAAGTTGTTTACAAAATTAAATTTACGAACAAATAATTTTTAAATTAATCGTGCAGTTTCATAAAGGAAAATACTAATTTTTAATTCTAAACTAACCCTTATTTGAATTAATTCGAATTATCTAGTTCAAGTTGATCACTAAAATCAGTTTTTCGTAATTAATTCATGTTGATTGAGAAAGTTTGAATCAACTATTTCTCAAGGCAAACTATTTCATCAATTATATATATATATATATATATATATATATATATATATATATATATATATATATATATATAATACCAGTCATTCATTTATTTAATGCCAGTTAATGAAAATGATTTAATTAAATATTAGATGCTGGGTAATAAAAATCCTTCAATTCAATATTATATAGGCTGGTAAATCAAAATGATTCTACATTATGTAGCTTTTCATCCATCAGTCACAACAATCAACCAGTTACATTATAAACCAATAATAATTTTGACATGCTGGAAGTTAATTAAACATATGTCAATTACGAGGAAAAATTCTTAAATTAATTTGAGATTCAGAAAGATTATTCATATAAATAATATTTAAATCACTTTAGGAAACAAAAATGATTTTCTTCCGACTGCGACAATACAGTTCCAAAATCAAAAATAAAAGTGGTTTCTCACAGAAATAACTTCTATTAAAATGCAATAAAATAACCCCCGAAACAAATTAAATGAAGGTAGCTGCACATAGAAGAATCAATCAAATCAAATTATACCCAGTACATATATACGTATATATCCGGACTCTCTTTTTCCCAGTATGTAATACTTACACGATTTTTCTCGGAGACAGCATTGGTCCCATTGCCAGTCAGTATCTTCGAGATGGTTGGTGACATGTTTAAACTATCTCCTGGTTAGCAACGGCAGCACTCATTAAGTCGCACGTGTGAATGCAGCGGAAAACTATCAACGTGTGACAGAGTCAACAGTCACTAGGAAAGTTTCACTTGTTCATACGCATAAACTCACTTGGCACTCTCGGTTGGAAGCCGAACTATAACTGTCGCTGGCAAAAAGGGATGAAGACCTTCAGGTCAAATAAATGGTGCTTTTGCGACGGTCGGGGGAACTTTCGCGGGAGAAATTGGTGGCGAAAAAAAAGGCCGTTCGAAAGGCAGTGACCACGTGTGCGTGCCGGCCAGGTAGACGTTAGGTAGCCCGCGTACCAAAGCGGAATACCTGCCAGTACAGAGTTTGCTAGGCCGATCATGCAAGCTGATCTCCCTCCATCGAGACACCGGTGCTCAGCAAACTGTTTTTATACTTGTTCTCGACGAAATTCTCCCCCTCGGTCCATCGAAAGAAACCACCGGGATCGAAATCCCCCTCGTGGAATTTCGAAAGGAACCTATCTTTCTCAATTCACTTCGATGATAACGGGAAGACAGCATCGCAAATTTTTTGCGCTTCAACCGCGAAAGATATGCAAACGATTTGTGTGCAGAGCACTTTTATTAGCTCTACTGAACGCGACGGCGGGTACACCGTTTTGCAATTTGTCGATTTGCAAAATTTAATATTTTTTTCGTTTCAAGTGTACAGTGTACAAGTTACACGAACGATTCATGTGTAGTATTCATGTGTGTTCTGTGGACTCTTCCGAATACGATGATATGTTTTCTTGTAATTTCATACACATTTAAAGTTGCTTTAACAATGATCGAAGCGAGCCAGCGCCAATTTCTCAAATTTTTAACTTCAACATTTTTTTACGATTCGACTGAAAAGATGTGCGAATGTATTCCTTCCTTTGAAAGATTCTACAGACGCTTCTGAACATAACGGTATATTTTTTTCGAACATTGTGAACATTTGAACTTGTTTGAACGATGCTTACAGTGACAATGACACAAAGCATATTTATCAAAATAGGTATTGAATTTTTTAAAAAGCTAAGATCAGTAAGGTCAGTACAAATTAGTTAACAAAAAACTTTATATCCGGTTTTCTTCATATTATATGTATAAATTTAATGCATTAATTATTACACATTATTTAATACATTAATGTGCTATCATTCTCGAACGTCGACTTACTCTCTTGTTCTTGATCGTTCACTGAAATCTCCGCGATACCGTTAAGTCCAAAGAATATAATTGGGAACTTTTCAAGTATCTTTGAACTCGATGGACATGAGTGAAGCATACTCAGTGTCCGCTTTAATTATCATCATCAACCAACAATTATTATAATTTTTCATTTATTTTTTACTTGTTCTTCAAAGCTGTAGTTTCAACAATTCAAAATCTAATATAAAAAATTGAATTCAATTCAATTATTTTTAATTATTTTCTTTAATTCATTCAAATTTTGATTTTTTTTATTATATTGATTTCATTCAAAGCCTAAAATTGGATGTAATAAAATTATTCTCAATGAATTAATGTAATTTAATGATTTTCAATTATTCATTTGTTTGAATGATATCTGATTATAAAAGCTCTATAACACTATATAAACAATTGTATAACAACTAAGTAGAATACTTTCTAATGTAAATGTGAATGTAATGTGTTCTTCTTCTAACATTTGTTTGCCACCAAAGATAACGTAAGCATTTAGGATTGCCGCGATAAAGGAGGACACCGTGTGTACAGAAAATCTTATTGTTGTTCTCTGTCCTGCTTTCTCCCGCAATTATTTCCGGTACATAAAAACCTGCAGCCTTAAGTGTTAATAGGCGTCGTGAATCATATGAATACTTCCAACATTATTTCACGCTGTATTGTACTAAATAATAACAACGATTAATTTCTTAAAAATCCATAAAATTAGTTTTGCCACTAATTAAAGTAACACCTTTCGTAGAATTACGAAAAAAATTAAATATATTAATTATATACTTAAATATATATAATTTACAATGTCTACAACATGTTATACTAAATACATACAGTAAACATTTTCTATAATTCAACAATCCGAAATATTATAATTTACTATCATAAAATTGAAGTATATGCTCGAATTCAAATTCAAATATTTGCCATTCGAAATTCCCGCCTAATTTACACGCACCAGAATCGCTGCGCACAGCAAGCACAAGCACATCCTCCGATCTTCCCAACAAAGCAGTGCTGTGATTCTTGGTGCTTTTCACGCGCATGCGCGAGTTTCGGCAGGGACGTATCTGCGTCCGAAGTTTGTGGGGGACTATTGGGGGGAAAATAGTGGAGAAATGTTATTAGCGGGAACGTTATTATTAAATAAGTTCATACATTTTATTTTTGCATAAGATAACATATTTAGTTGTAGAGTAATTTTATATACCAAAGGTTTTTTTGTGAATACTGATAAGGTTTTGGCAGTTTCCCTTATCTTAACAGCAAATTAATGCTGGTATTCTTTAATTGTTTCTGCCAAATAAAATACTTAATTTTGTTATTATATATTTTGTTTAAAGTTATTTTAGTACCCTTCCCTTCCTTATTCCCAAAATAAAGAAAAAGAGTAACTTATATATATATATTATTATATTGTGCATACATATTTATATATATATTGTATATTGTGTACGTATATATATATATATATATATATATATATATATATATATATATATATATATATATATATATATATATATATATACATATACATGTACACATTTTACATTCATTTTTTAAAATAAAGTCATAATACATTTTGCGAAATTAGCAGGGTGGCCAAGGTACCCAGGCAGGGGGTGCCGACTTCCATCAAAGGTACCCGAATTTACTCGATCTTCGTACTTGACTGAGGCTAGAATTGTCGCGCATGCGCGTGAAAAGCGCCTAGAATCACAACTGATCACAGCACTGCAACAAAGGTGCAATTTCAACGCGTAATTATTGAACTTGTACTACCTCACTGGAACTGGAACTACATATATAAATGACGTTTACGGAGGTGATGGTCATGGTGTAGCTGGATTCTTATTCGAACTGTTTTTCATGAACAGCTGCGAACAAATGATTCATCTTAATTTAACTGAATTAATTCTCATATATAATTTCTCTAGAACTGTAAACAATTCGATCGTTATATGGAAATATATGTTATCAGTGATTGATGCTGCGTAAAATGCAATGTCTAATAAAAACTGCATCATCGTTCGATAATATTTAGGTTTATAATCTAATCTCAGAGGAAGAAAAACTGTAATTAAGTATCAGTAAACAGCTGCCATTCGAAAAATGATTAAGGCTGTGGTATGTTACAATAATCATTTTCACGCAAATTATATTTTGAATCCAAAGAATGTACTAAACTGTTACATTTTGTTTTAGGTTACCTTTGGTCTGGGTGTGTACGCTGGCATGTACATCAGTCAAAACTATGAAGTATGTTCTTAATATAAAATCATTCGCGCTTATTATTAATGATCATTTTTTTCTAGGTGCCTCGTGTGGATGATCCTTCCAAGATCATTCAACGGTTGAAAGAAATAGCAGACGAATACAAAAAGAAATAATTCAACTACTGACTTGTATTATGCTCACTTTGCAGAATGAGTGTTGAACAAATATGTACAGAAGTATGTAATAGTCACAATATATAGTATTTTTCGAGTTTATTTTAATAAAACATTTTTATGAAATGTGTCGAACTGTAATCCACAGAAATGGTACAATATACCTAAGTTTACAACAGTTCTCTGCGTCATACATATATAAATCCACCACCAGAATATTCCAACCGAGCCTGTGGCTCTACAAATGCCAGCCAGTCCGAGGCATGTGTTGGGAGCAGTCCCATCGACTGGCATTTGTATAATGCCAATGCCATGTTTACCAACTGACCCAAGAAGTAAACAAACTTTTGACCAAAAGCATGAGTCCCCTCTATGACCTTAAACGCTGTAGAAAAGTGAAGATTAAGATATATGAAACAATTTTAGGATAGCTTAAATTTAACACTTAGGAGGTCATGGTTGAACTAACAGATTCTAATGGATGCATGTAGAATGTATTCCTCGTCCATGAGAGGATGGCGCAAAGGAACTTGTAGGTGTCTATGCCCTACTACCTAATATCCGTACTTCCTGTTACAAGTATTTCGCAATAACCCGACTCGTTCGACAAAGGAAGCGAGCAACAGCTACTCTTTGTGAGGAAATTCTATAACTAGACAGTAAATTTTATGCATTTATGGCAAAGATGAGTTGGTGTAATTTAAAACAGTAAAAACGTTAGAAGAATTTAAAAATAATATGTTTGCGGATCTTTATGCGTTTATGGCTTCTGAAAATTTTGAAAAAAACTGTAAAACAAAACTTGACAGAATTTAGAACTAATTCTATTTATTTCAGATCTGCAAATGCTACTACCACTGGAAATAATATTCTATTTTATTCTACTTTCTTAAACTCTGTCTGTAAAAATTGAAAATCGTATAAACATCTGCAGTCTAATTATTATCAACCTATTAAACATATAAAGAAAGAAAATTCTATTATCTATTTCACTACATTTTGTAGTAATTCAGGTAGAAAATTTTTATTTTGCATAATGATCTGCTGTTTAGCTATAACGCTTCTGTTGAAAAATATTTAGATTTCGATTTTATATGTATCCATCAGATCAACCGCAACCTCCCAAGAATGAATGATAATATCGATATGTAATTGTTACACTCACTTTGCTGGAGAGTGAACAGTGCCTTCACTGGTCTAATGATCAGCATACCAACCATCATAATTGGGAATATTGCTATAGAGTTACCAGCCATATACATAATAAATAAATTCATTGGAACTTGTTTGAGGGGACCCAATGCTAGATCCCACGATTTTTTCATGATTAAATGATTCGAATCAGTTTCCCGAATTGATTCCGCAGCATGAAACAATGCAACTGCCGGTGTATAGCCTGGGGGTGCAGGGATGTCTGCATTTTTGTCTTGTTTGTTCCTGAAAGCCACAAATAATTGGAATAATTCGAATAATTAGAACATCAATGCATTTTAAGCAAGAAGTATAAAAAGTATTGAACTTAATTGTATTCCAATTTGATTGGTTTTTGTAATAATGATTTTCTGCAATATGATTGTGTATATATGTACAAAAAACATGAATAAATTTCACTAATCTTGTTTTGTAGGTTTGGAACTACAATGTAAGTACATTGTGATTCTACATATTTATAAAACTGTTATTGTGTATTCGTACAAAACTTAACCTATACGGAACCTAACCTTTTAATTACGTACTTATAAATTAAAGTTTCAGAGCTTGTTAATGTTTTAAATCTTACGAAATGTTTATACCTAAGCATTTACTAAATCGAATTTGAGTAATGAAAATGTTAATTAAAACAAGTTACCAACTTGTGAGCGAAGTCCAGGGCCCATTTCGATCGTTTTGTATTTTGTTTGACTGCCATTATTACCGTTGCACTGTTATATACAATTCGTAATCTGTTTAAATAATATTGCTGATTATGATCGTGTTATAATGTCGTACAAAGAGCCACGAAGCGATTATAGTGCATAATGCATTAAACGAACCGTCTTTCAATTTCTAATGCACATGCGCAGTTGAAGCATCAATAATTGAATTGAATTTGAATTATAGTACATACAATATATTATAAATTGTTCCATCAAATATTATAATAAAATTATTACCTGCACAACATAATGTGGCAAAAGTAATATTTTAGAAGTACCGCAAAATACTATATCGATTAATCTATCAAATATATAAATCATATATTAAAAAGGCCTTATTTTCAAGTATTTATAAAAGAGTAAAATTATATATGCGCGAAACAAGAACGCGCAATTATGCAACTATGTTCTGTTTTTTATAATTTTGCTGTATTATTAGTATCAATGAATTTTCTATTTTGCATGAAAGATGGAAAAATTGTGTAAACAAAATGAATGTTTCAATGAAACTCGAGAAAACAAACATTGCATTAATAAAAAAACAGTAAGATAGAATATTCTTAACATTAAATTATAAGTTCAAGAATATTTTCGGAAGAATTTTAATTGTTTTTGAACATTTTTTACAGATGAAAAATAAAAACTCTGATATTAGGGAATGTTTCATGGAGTATTCTTTGGATGACAAAGTTACAGCCTTGAAATGCATGCTTGACTATAATGAGAAAAAAGCAGAAAATGCACCGGTGCATGGTGGCACAGTTAAAAGTACTGCTGGTGTAAGATAATTTATATGATCAATTTTATATGATAGAATATAATAAACAATTAATACACATGATATAAGATGTAATTTTAGGTAAAGGAATGTTTGCAAGCAGATCAAGAAACGCAGTTCCAAACCCTAATTTATGAACTAAGAAACACTGTGATGAACAGCTACTGGAACAAAGAAGTTGGCAAAACACATTATCAAACTCCAAACCTTCCGATTGGCATGAACCCATGGGAAACAATCTTCGGGAAGAAAACTAAATTTGGTACAAAGTTAACAGCTACAATTAAATCTTTATAAAACATATTTTTAACAATAACTGTATGTCCCAATAATTAGAGACATCCATGACTGAATTACTTCAGGCAAGAGCAAACCAAATGGATATTTTGAATCCAGATATTCTGGAAATGTATAAGAAAAGCCATAGCAGTTACCTACCCGCAGAGCAAATTAAAAGAAAGTATGGAATAAGAAAATGCAAAATGTTTTATGTATTTGCTACTTCTTCAATTATACTTGTAGCTATAAGCAACCATTCGATGAAAATTTTCGTTTTGGGAAATACCATAATACGGATAATAATGGCACGAGGGTAAACAAACTGCTAACATGGATCTGTTCTCCTCCTTCTGTACTTGTTAATCCCATCCTAGCTGATTTTAAACAGCGCACACATGATCGTATTGGAAAAGTAAGGTAATGTGTGCTTATGCTAAATAAAATATAGTATAATAATTTAAGAATGATCTGTTTCTAGAAATTCGAAAGAAGCAGAATTATTTATGGATATGATTCATGGAAAGACAATCAAAAGGGAGCAAACGAATATTATCTCCGATAGTCCTGTTAATTATGATGTCATAGAGCAACAGAAGTACTTGCAGAATATAAACACTTTACGTCTGAAGTTCAAGAAACAAATCCCAGAAATTCCATTTTTAGATATTTATGAAGAGCTATCCAGTCTTGATAAAGTAATATGCATAATTATTAAATACAGTTATTTAATAATTAATAATTATGTACCTTTATAGGATTACGTTGGAATACTGTCCGAAGACATAGTCTTTTCTACATTAGCCAAATACAAAATGTACATACAGAAAACATATTTAACACCGCTATTAGATCTTCTTGGGATACGTAAAGAGAACAATGTTAATTATACACAACTTCTAAATCTCTTAAATTGGAAATATGACTTTCCAACACTACCGACAATTAAGAGTAATACATTTTAATATATCTTTTAAAAACATCTATAAAAAAGATACTATTTACCAGTATTGTTTGTTATTCTTTTAGGGACTCCTTTGGAGTGTCAGTGTTGTCATACTACATACAAAGATACAATTGGAAGTACAGAAGAAACATATATTACGAGTTAGTATGAAGATATTGGAATACCTGATTCTTATTACTATCATTGTATTTATACTTGTTTGATATGGTTATTTTTCAGAGGAAGTTGTGCACAGAACTTTGAAAGACGGAACTACAGCTTATGATCTCATTTTTCCATCTGCCTTTACCCGACATGGCCTGGGAAGAAATGATCTGACCAAAGTATGTATAAATATGTACAAACAATCTGAGAAACAGTAACTGAAATTATTTTTTATAGCCACGGAATAAAGAAGAGATGAAAGGTATATTTGAAAATATAGGTGTCCAGTTTCCTGATAACAGTTTCAATTTACTTTGGGAAAAAGGATTGGAAAAATATAACACTCAGAATTTATCCGTGCTAACCTTCAAAAATTTGTGCGACGAATATGACACAATGATTAATAAAAAGGATCCATAAATGTGAATTGAAGTAAATACAGTCTTTATGGAAGAGCTTAACACCTAGAATGTACTATGTACAAGTAATTGATATTTAATACTACTTAGTCTTGAGGTTTCAGAAACTTTGGCTTTTTCGATGTTGGTTCAGCAGATTTAATACTGTCTCTATGCGACTGCGACTGCGACTGCGACTGCGACTGCGACTGCGACTGCGACTGCTTTTCGTATTTATGTCCAGATTTTAGTTTCTTCATGCTTTTCCAATGTTTTACCATTTGTTCATCCGAGATCTCTGTTTCCTTTTTCAATTCCATTGCAACACGCTCTTTGGCTTGCTCATGTTCCATCAATTTCTCAATCTCAGGATTCATTCCTTGGTAACTTACTCTGCCATCGATTAATTTCTCACAGAAGATATAACTAGGCTCTATGATGAATCTCTCCCTGAAATGAAAAATAAATTAGTACAATCATTTGGTAAACTAGTTAAATGAGTATGAAAGAAACTTACGAATCCTCCCTCGTACACTTCGTCAATTTATTCCCAAAGTACTCTTCACCTTCTTCTTGAAACTGTTGCTTTTCGACTTTTTCTTTTGTACGCTTCATAAACTAGAAGAACAATTTATAATTATGACTACAAAAGGAGAACAAGTTATATAGAAACTTACAGAACTTCTCAACTTACTTTCATGTCCAATATACTTTTCGACAATTTTGCTTTGTTGGAATTCATTGTTCTGTGTTTTCAAATATAAATATACAAAAATAAATGCAATCACAGTTGAGGATCACGTATAAATAAATATAAAAATTGATGTTTCTTCGCTATCAATAGACGATTTCACTGTACATGTGACAGTGATCAACCTAACCTGCACTGCAAGTATATTTTTTAAATATTTACATAAGAGAGAACTCTATTTACGATGGTTAGGTAATTATTTTCTTATAGTGTGAGCAGGCGTGAGTGGAACAATAATTACGTTCTAATCACCGTTGAATCATAGAAATAGACTTAAAAACATTGTTCTATCAATATCTTTGGAACAATGCTTTTTATATTTTGCGCGATAAAGATGTGCATGCGCAACATAAATACATACATAGAAACCTGCATGAAGAAATTGTGCAAAGAAGTTTGAAAAAATGCGCACAATTCGTACGAAAGGAACAGAAAGAAATGAAGAAAATTTCGTCATGTTATTTAATTTTTCGAATAATTTTCTTCAAAGGAAATTATTTATTGGATTGATTGAACAGAGCGTTTGTAATAACAGATTTTTTATATTTTTATTAGTACATGCAACAATTCTAGTAAATCATTGTATAATTTAATCACGTGTATGTATAAATTAGTCTTACCATGTAATATTTGCTATTTACTACTATACATCGTAGTTCATTCCTTCTTCGTTTCAGATTTGCTTTCAGGCGACTTTCCCTAAAATAAAACAATTATTATCAGTACACGATAACAAATATATGAAAATCATATGATGATGGTGAATCGTAATGGTGATTTTGCAGGACTTCAGATAGGTGGGAGTGGAAATGGTACCTAAACAGTTACGTCCACTTAATCCACGTATTTTGACTGTTCGAATTTTGCATCTTCTCCATGTGTGGAGTTTCTGCTAATGCGATTGGATCTAGGTGTTTGGAATCGTTATCGTTATTCTGTTGAAACGAAGTTGTGCGGACTTCCAAAGCGTTCTCGTTGGGTGTTTCGAGATCTATAGTCAAAATTGTTTTTTTAAAAAAGAAGAGTTTATCTATATGCAATTTATAATAGCTATCTCGTAAATAACTTTGAAAGATCTAATTTAAACAATGATTAATGCACAAACATTTGTCTAGGACTGAGGATTACATTAATTGCAACTGGGAGTACAGGAGGAATGATGCAATAATGAATCAGTGTTTTTGCATCCTACCTCCTTCATTTCAGAAATTTTTTCAAAAGGTTTTTTTATCAACTGAAAGTATTCCGATTCAAGTACACTTTTAAGTAATGGCAACTCCTTAAACGAAGTTTCCTCTTTGTTATCTCCTGGTTTAACTGAAATCATTGTCATATTCGCAAATAACGCCATTAATATTATTATTATAATAATGTTCGTTAATAGAAGAATGAAACATACCTCCGTAAATAAAGTTATAACTAATTTGTCCATAGTGCTCCACCATACTATATGCTTCCTTCGCTTCCTTTGGGAAGCAAACTACTCCAACTGCACCAGCACCTGTTGTTGTGTACAGCAATTTCTTGAAAATACCTCCTCGGAGACCCAGTATTAGTCCTGATAAGCCTCCAATACCAACAGCTCCAACTCGTGGTAGAAAATTTGCTTGGTCTTGTAGGTAGTCAATTATATCTGCAGAAATCAAACATTATTTACTTATGAGTAGACAGTGGATCTTTATGCAAAATACAAATTTTCTATCTAAATTGCAACAAACTAGCAACTATAACAGTATTTTTAGATACTGTTCTAAATCTACTCATTTTTGTCATAAATGTATAAAATCCACTCTCTACTTATAAATGTAAGTAAAACTAGACAGAAATACAAATAGAGCTCGGTAAAATTTCAGAGCAAAAATATTTCGAATATTATTTTTAATAATTACTGTTCCGTAATTCAAGGAACATACAAGTTACGAATAAGAGAACAAATAAATAAGATTCTCACTATTCTGAGAATCCTTCAAACAAAATACTATTTCAAAAGCTTTTTCTAACAAATCAAATTTTTTATTATTAAAACTGTGCACGTATGATTTCAAATAAACTAGATTATTTACTAATTGAGTATTTAAAATATTGGGCTGGAACAAAAGTTTCTAGCATTTCTACAATAAAATTGAAAGCTAAAATTCAGATATTTATTCAATAATATATTTTCCATTCTCTTTTATTACTTTTTGCCATTTTCGAGGTGACTTCTCATTTTATTGAATAAACATATGAATTCATACCTTCTTTCATAATTTTCTCTTCGATTCTTAATTTGAAAATGCTATGAACTTTCTTTCCAATCCGATAGTACTTCACCTAGCTCTGATTACAAATACCTACATCTAAAATTATCTATAGCTGCAGAAACTTGCTGCGAGACACCGTCAGTCATGTGTCTGAGCTCTTGTAATTGTACACGCACTTTGCGGATGTTCTCCTCGACTACTGATGGAGAATGCTCTGTGCTAGAAAAGATTATAAATAACATACAATATGATTTATTATTTAATGTGGTAAACATTTTTTAAGAGGAATCAAAATACATTTGTCGATATGAAATTACTTGCGCTTTACCATGGCATCTGTTTAGAATACCCAGCTTCTGTGGAGTAAATGGGCAGCTCAGATGGTTTTATCAGATTCGTTGACTGTGCTTCGGAGGAGCATGGTTTTGGTTGCTCCTCTGGTGGATTAACAGGTTTCATGACTGGCACTGCAGCGCAGAGTCCGCACGGCATCAAGAATTTCTTGAAAAACTTCATATAAATATTTATTTAATTGTGGTTTTTACATTTCTAAGAAGAATTTATAGACAATATACTACGTTTTACTGATAATAGATTTTAATCGACGTAATGGATATTTATATAACCATGTAATTACCATTGTCCGCTGCATATTACACGGAATTTGTTCGAATATTTTACACTCTTAAGTAAAATTTACACTTCATTCATTAATAAATCGGAATATTCACGGGAATATTGGATTTCATTCAGCAGAAATGAAATTTTTGCTAACATGTAATCCGACAGACGAAAGTTTTGGCATGTTTCGTAAGTGAACGCCCCCTAACGTTCATTTCGAAACAATATACATATATTCAAAAATGTTTGAATAAACACGACAGGAATTTGCGATGACGATAACCTTCAACAGTAATGCCGAACAAAAATAAATCAGAATTGCGCTATCAATTGATGTTGGTAATTGATTAGTGAAATTTTACTTTTACACCGGTTCTGCCGAATTCCATTAGAACACCCGGTTGATGATAATCACAACGATGCACCGGTTCCCGGCAAGTTATGTCTTTGCCGAAAACAGCGCCGACAGTAGATTCTAAAAATTTGTGCACATAATTATGCATAATGATTTTACGAAATAATTTAGTTGCCGTAAATCGTGGCTGTAAATAATTTAAAAAATTTCACATTTCGTTGATTCGAAAAGTATTGAACGAGGCCTTTGAAAGCGCGAGATTGCACTGTTTTCACGTTAATCAGTTACTTGTTTGATGACAAATTTTTATTTACATTCTAGAAAATTACAAATTAATTTCTTATTATCGAAAGCATCTTTTTGAACGAATATTATATTTTACAGCCCATTTTATTTGAGTTCCACAGTTTCCCAAAGCTTCTCCTTTTTCATGATATCCACAATCATTTCTTGGCTAACACACCACAATCTTGATGCAAGCGCAGGATCCTGTGTAGCGTTCGACGGCTCACATCGATAGCAATTGTTGAAATATACTCCTGTTAGGCCTTCCAATTCTGGAGCGGTCGCACAGAAGACTTGAGTGCTTGCCGCTTGTTGCTGAAAAATATATTTTACCCTTATTTATCTCAGATGCACCTTCTCATTTCTCAGTAATGCATGTATGTATGTAATGGATATTTGGTCCCCTCAGGATTTCAAATCCCGTTCCACACTTCTCACCTTTTACCAACAGTCTCCCTATCGCCTATTTCAGCGGGACCTACTTTTTATTACGGTGGGTTTCGAACCACCTTGGGCAGTGCCGGAACTAGGGCGTGGCGAAGGTGGCACCTGCCACGGGTGCAACGGTCGTAGGGGCGCAACGAATGTTTAAGAATATGAATTTTCATTAGAAATTGAGAGTTTCAAATTCCAAGCCACGACATTAATGAACGACCTCAAGGACAAGGGTATGAACCATTTCCAAGTATTGGAGACAATATACGAATTATCGCTTGAAAATGTATATCTTAACATAGTCACAGCTTTGAGAATATTCTTGTGCATGCCCGTGACGACGGCTACATCCGAACGTTCCTTCAGCAAGCTGAAGCTTATTAAATCATATCTGCGTTCCTCTTTGGGTCAAAAACATTTGGCGAATATGTATATTTTGTCAATTGAGAATAACCTATTACCAAAAATTTTGTAAAGGCTCATACATTTATACGTATGTTTCATTCATTTGTAATAATTATACGATATGGAAAAATATGTGAGATCAATATATTTTCCCATAATACTACATAGATGGTAGGGGCGCATGCCAGGTTGTTGCCACAAGCGCCGAAGCGGCTAGGTCCGGCTCTGACCTTGGGCACTACAGTTTTTTAAAATAGCACATTGAATTATTTCCAGAGGTGCCGGGCGCGGGATTCGAACCCGCGACCGCCTCTAATCGCAATCGCGCGCTCTATCCACTGACCCACTGCGTGCCCCTATTTCTCAGTAATGTAAAGATGGGATTTTTCAGTAGTTGAAAGTCCTAGATAAAAGTTCAATCTAGGCCGCGATCGCCCTCAAAAGTCCTATTTTTACGTTTACGAGATGTAATTACTAGAGGTGTGCGAGATCTCGGAAATTCCCGAATCCCGAAAATGTTCGGGTTTCCCAAGAATATTCGGGATCCCCGGGGGTGCTCGGGTTTCCCGTGAATTTTTTCGGGATTTCTGATACTGTACGGAATACGGTTTTTCGGAAACCCGAAAGTTTCAAGATCCCGTCCTAATCCCGAACATCGTTCCCGTTCCTGGCCCGATCTCGCACACCTCTAATAACACTGTCCAACAGTAAAAATGTTTCCATATAACTGTTGGGTGTATCTTATAGAGTTTTTTGCGCTGATTCCGAATCTGGCCTTAATTTATCTCCCACACGCACAGTTTTTGAAAAACATGACTTAAAAAAAAACCATTTTTCAATTTTAAACAATTACTTTTTAAACAATTCTGTAGACTTTCCTGAATACAATGATATCCGATAGTAATACATTATGAATGTTTACAGATGTTCAAACAATCATTAAAGACGGAGAGACACCACTTTTGCACCAAAATTTGATGATATTTTTTAATTTATCTGAAAAAATAAGGGTCCTGCGGAAAATCTAAATGTACCATGCGATAGAGCAGACTTTCATCTTGAGAAATCACCCATTCAAGTTTCCAACGTCGACGTTTTTTGCCATCCAGAACGCAAAATATCTTCACCGGACATGCGCTGCCGCCAGTGATGCTCTTCCACTAGCGCGCGCGCGGTGCCGTGCCGTATCCCAACGAACGACCGCGCTAGTGAGGAGCATTGGTAACTTGAATGGGTGATTTCTCAAGATGAAAGTCTGCTCTATCGCGTGGTACATTTGGATTTTCCGCAGGACCCTTATTTTTCAGATAAATTAAAAAATATCATCAAATTTTGGTGCACAAGTGGTATCTCTCCGTCTTTAATGATTGTTTAAACATGTTTAAACATTCATAATGTATTACTATCGGATATCACTGTATTCAGGAAAGTCTACAGAATCTTTTGCTGTAAAGAGTAATTCAATATCTATTACAATAACATCACAGTAATTGTTTAAAATTGAAAAATGGGTTTTTTTTCAAAGTCATGTTTTTCAAAAACTGTGCGTGCCAATAGTTATATGGAAACATAAAAAAAGTTTAAAGTTGTGTGTCTGTATACTTCCAAATAATGCAAAATTACGCTGCCGAATAATGCAAATTACGGCTTCTAAACGTAAAAATAATACTTTTGAGGGTGATCGCGTCCTAGATTGATCTTTTATCTAGCGCTTTCGACTACATACTGAGGAACTCAATTTTTGCATTATCAAGAAACGAGAAGGCGCATCCCGCATCCTTGCAATTCTCGAAACGAGTCTACCCCCTTAATTCCCACAAAAATTGAGACTTCGGGTAAATTAATTCCCTACCAATGATTTCGTGAACGGTCTCACTAGCATGAACAGGACTCGCATCATCCAGGAGTGACGTGCCAAGGAAGATGAAACCAGATTGCCAGGATGACAACTAAATACACTGACAGTGGTCCAACGTCTTGCCAATTCTTGTGCGAATAAAGTATTGCACAATTTAGAGTCATTGTATGCTGCCATAAACCAATATTTATATGCAGGGGGAGACAGTGTCTGTTTATGAAAGTCTTCAACTGTGTGAAGCGATGAGAACCTGTCGAGAAACATCCATTAAAATTTCATACAAATTTTCATGAGATGATTCAGAAAATTTTTCGAGCACCTGTGAGATTCACTAGATACTACCACTACTCTAGAGTTACGGCAACTTCGAATCGGTTGCTCCAGCAAAAGGGTGAAATAAAAGTGGGAAAGATGATTCACTTGGAATGTCGATTCGTAACCATCCTTGGTGAGCTCGTAGTTTTTTGCAAAGACTCCAGCATTCAGTATCAATATATTAAGAGTTCTGAAAGTAGAACAAACTATAGAAACCTGTGACCAAATCAATTTTTTAAGAATGCGAATTTACTTGTATTTTTGCTTAAACTTCTCAGCAGCTTCTTTAACGCTGTGCAACGAAGATAAATCTAATTCTAACATCTCACAACTATTATCCATTTCTTTATGGATCTTTTGTATCGCCTCCTCACCCTTCTTCACATCTCTGCAAGCTAAAATCACTTTGCAACCGTGCAAAGCTAATGATCTAGCAGTTTCGAATCCTGTGAGAGTAACATTATGTTAGCATTTAGTGTATACACTAAAGTAATTTTTATTATTCTTACCTATGCCTGTATTAGCTCCCGTGACAATGGCAATCTTGTCTCGCAGATCTCGACCGTATAATACGGCCAATGCTGTGCTCCTCCCATCGAAGCGCTGTCGTACAGGTTGAGAGGATGCTCCATATTCGGTAGCAAATGCCAGGCGTGGATCAGTGTACGTTGTTATCTGGTTTGTCTGGTCGAAAAATAATACATTGCCATCTTCTGTTACACGTCTCTCCCAGCCAGTTGGTAATTCTTATTAACAAATGGTATTAGAAAATTTCTATCAAATGATTTATGAGAATTTATTAATCTATTTAGCAGTATACCTCCTTCTATGATTTTTTGACGACCAGTCCTGGGATGTGTCCATTGCGTACCTTTCGTGTAATGACTAAAAAAAGTATTGCAATTATTCTAACAAATTTTCTACGAAGAATCAGTGATGTAATAAATTGTAATATTTATGGAAAATTGATTTACTTTACATAATAAACGTTTCCATCATTAGTTGTCATTTCCTCCCAACCGGGAGGCAACTCATCTTCGCTGTCAGATTCATTTAAAATGCCTACCATCTTACTTAATCACTATGTATGTAACGTCTTTACATCAAATCTTTGCTTCAATTGTTTAGTGTCCGCTGAAAAACATTTTATACTTTGCAACAAAATTTCTGATAAACTACGAAACATTTGGGTTAGGTTCGCAATTGTTCGCAATTCAAATTGAAAATGTCATGTCATAGATATAAGATATCAAGCAGTGATGAGAATGATAAGATATTGTGCGTTTTCCACGCGCATGCGCAAAACTTTTAGCATCAGTAACTAAAATAGGGTACCTTGGTCACCCAAATTAATTTTGCAAAAGGTACAGATAAAACATTTAAAAACCATGACCTTTACTTTTTCCTCTGCAATTGTGATCAATAACAAATTTATACAAAAAAATTATTTACATGTACATTAGCTAGTAAACTAATCCTTCTAACGACTGACAGAAAACTCGAGCTGAAGCGGTCCAATTTTGAAAAAGTTATTCATTTTTAAAACGTGTAAGAATACTTTGTACACCGACTGTAAGATCAGAATAAATATATATGTTTGTATAAGATGGCAATAATCGTTTGTCATAGCTATACTGCAAATTTTATGCATTTATGACAGAAATGAGCATGTACAATTTATATTAAAGCATGCATTATAGTGGCTACTTTAACATTACAAACTATTTATAAGGACAACAATGTATTAGTTTTAGCCTGATAAGATAATTATGAAAAAAGAATACAATTTTTATTTGGCTCCTGTATCCTGCATAACCAATATAAGAATTATTATAAATATGTGGAACTCCATTATGAAAACTATATAACAACGTTTCTTTGAAATATAACTAAGAAGCAATAAAAAAAATTATTTTCTATACCAGAAATTCTTGATATTTTCCGTTTAAATCAAAAGTGCCAATAACTATAAATAATACTGCAGTGCCAGCAATATAAATATTTACGAATAGAGATTTCATTTTGAATGAAGTTGACCGCACACCGCGTTACGACCAGTTACGACTCGATCATAATCGATTAGACTCATCCTGTCAAAAACAGTCATGGCAGCGACAGCGATTGACATAATGTTGCAGAGCAATGAGTTTCAAGCGAAGAAAAAGGAGGATCCAAACAATAAAGACAATTTGTGGTATGTTCGTAAGATTAATTTCCGCTAATACTATAACTCGGTGCGTTCACATATTCACAAATACGTCTAACACTTCGCACACGCTTATCTTGACATATCCTTTCAAGTGTCGCACATTATAATCGTTTCCAAGATCGTGTTTCGAATTTTTAATTATCTCGAACTACCGTGGTTTCTGATTTTTGCAGGTCCTCTATTTTGGCTGAGGTACAGAACAGTGGCAACAACAAATTGCCTTCTAACAAGAACATTCTTGTGTTAGGTGAATACAATTTCCATAATTACTGCAATTTTAATAAAGTATGACTAGTAAACTCATTCATTTATTTGTAGGAGACAACGAAAGTGGAAAGACTACGCTTATCGCTAAATTACAAGGTGTAGAGGACCCAAAGAAGGGTTCTGGTTTGGAGTTTGCATACATTGATGTGAGAGATGACTATAGAGATGGTAATATTAATTCAATATTAACATGTTAAGGGAGTACACTTGTTTCCACGATTGCAAGGGTACAGGGAAAGAAGTATTACAAAATTTCTCTAAGAATGTCCATTCTTTACTCGCTAATATATTAATTTATATAGTCTTGTAATGAGAATTTATGCAAACATGTTAAATACAGCAAAGTTTTAAATAATCTATACATTTTGGTTGACTACGTAAGGATTAAAGTCTAAGCCAGGTTTGCTTGACTTTCCATTTATTTTGCACTTTGCCGCCATATAGGGAGAGTTGAAACAGTGTGACGTTTAACATGTTGATAGCACTCTTGTGAAAATTAGTATATTAAAACCAGAAGCTCTAAATAATCTTTTCCTTAGACCAAACAAGGTTATCTGTGTGGATTTTGGATGGAGATCCAGGCCATGCAAATCTTTTGAGGTTTGCGCTCAATGCAGAAAGATTTCCAAACACTCTTGTCATGTTGGTGGCTGCGATGACGACACCGTGGGATATTCTCTATCAATTACAGTCCTGGGCTGCGCTCCTAGGAGATCATATCGATAAATTGCCTTTGGATAATGATACTAGACAACGGTGCAGACAATTTAGTAAGTAGATTGTTACAATATGTGTTAAATCGATAAACTGAATTATTGATAAACACTTTAATATTTTTTTATTTTTCAGACGTCAAGAAGTGGCAAGATTATACAGAGCCAGGGGATGAATTGGATCCTGGTAGTCCTCTGAGACGTACCAGTCGCAACCTAGATGATGAAACAATTGACAATTTACCACTACCAGAGGCAGTACTCACGACAAACTTGGGTCTCGATGTTGTTGTTGTTATTACGAAAACTGATTACATGACCACGCTAGAAAAAGAGCACGACTACAAGTGAGATTATAATACTTGAAAATTCAAGCCATCGAAATTCAAAGAAATCTAATAATTGTTTAATTATTTTAGGGATGAACATTTTGATTTTATGCAACAATGGATACGTCGATTCTGCTTACAGTATGGTGCAGGACTATTTTACACGTCGGCGAAGGAGGACAAGAACTGCGATTTATTGTACAAATACCTTACGCACAGAATTTATTCTTTACCATTTAGAACACCTGCTTTAGTGGTCGAGAAGGATGCAGTTCTAATGTACATACCATCCTTTATTATGATTCTCGTGTTCGGCATAGCATTAATTATTATTTCATTACAGTCCAGCTGGTTGGGACAATATGAAGAAGATCAGTATTCTCCATGAGAATTTGCAATCGATGAAACCTGATGACTATTACAGAGATGTTATAGCACAGCCGCCGATTAACAGAAGAGTGCGTATACAGCGAAACGTTGTTCAACACTTGTTGGACAGTGTTATTTTAGTTACTATCAAAAAGAGAATTAATTATCCGTAGAGATGTGCGAGAACCCGAAAATCGCGGGTCGAGACGGGTTCTTGAAAGCTTCAATATTCTCGAATATATTCTATATATTCTCGGGTTCTCGCATAGCTCTAATTATCACATATTTTTGCGAGACAGTGTGTTGCAAGGGAAGTAGAAGTGCAAGCTGAAGAGGAGCAATCGTTTCTAGCAAAGCAGCAGATCGAATTGCTAGGCTTGAGAGATCCAACCCGCTCCCCAACACTGAGGAATCAGGCAAGCACTGGGCCGGTGATTCAGGTTATACCATTTATAATTGGAGCATGCTTCTCATGTTATACACAGTTGATCGATAACCATCCAGCATTGAAAAACAATGTTTTTGTGGCTAATGTATACAGTGGTATCACGAGTATGATTACTGTACTCTTCCCCTGTAACAAGCAATGCTTACTTCGATCAAGATACATTTGATCTAGGCATTCTTAGTACATTGAACATATTTAATGAATTTCATTTAATTTTCTAAGTGAATGCAGCTTTTTCATAAAACTTTTCATGGTTAGCTTCTTGTTCGTTAAAAATCACTGTATGTCGTTCATTTTCATATACGTTACTAAATCATCTTGATGTGTCTGCATCGTTTAATGTTTGTACTTCGTAACTATACACTCGAAGTACAGTTTAGTTTTAATGAAGTTAATTAAACACAGTGTGAGTCACTTGGAGGCTGATACGTTTCTTGGAACTGTTAGTCATTTCAAGAAAATGTTTTAGACAAAATTTGTGCAATTTTTTGGGGCACATAATTTGAAATAAGTACTTCGTTTGTGGAAGGAGTTTGTTAAACGGAATCATAAATTTTTCGACGTACTGATCGACGCAATGTTTGAATTAAACCGCAAGATATTCCTCCTATGAAAGTGTAAATATTTCTCCTATGAGAGTTTTGATTTTTATCTGAAACATTCTTCGATGTCGCTAACAGTTTTGAAAGTATTCAAGGGTGTTCATGCTGTGTATAGAATTTGTTTGATTAATAGTTTGTACGACCGCTAAATGCTTTAACACTTGAAAGCATGTTCTAATCAATGTGGTATGATCTGTCATGGGTATGTGACAGAGAATACGATTCGGCAAACATTAAATTCTTATCGCGTAGGTCGCTTCTCCAAATAAAAAGCTGGATCCAAAAGCAACTGGAACTTCTCAGTCTGGTGAGGGTATTTTAGCGAACTTCTTCAACTCGCTGCTCCATAAGAAGATTGGATCACCTGGATCACCAGGTAGTGTAGGCACAAGTCCAATAAAAATTGGTAAATATAGTTTACTGTACTGCATTGCGATTGTAATCAAGAGCTTTTTAATTACACGTTTATTTCCATTCTTATTTTAGATTCTCCTCCAGTGGAAAAATCAGCCGTGTCGAATGACGCAGCGGTGGAGTTGGATCGTCTCACTAGAACCAAGAAACTCTCTCCTCCTAATTTGAATTCGTCGTCTGAATGTTGAGGAAACTAGAGTTCCTTGGGCGACATTTATTATTGTATATTCACTATAAATTATTAGGTTAAATCAAAAATAATTTCCGATTTTGTGTATCGAGTTGCTTGTTGAACATTTCATAATAATCGATATTCGCTGAATCAACGTTCTTAATATTCTTAATTTATACTTATCCGCGGAAGTTATTTATGATTCAATCCAATATTTATGCGAACACAACTATTAAGATTAAACCAAATTTGTTTTTACTTGAAATGCTTTATTATTTTTACATCAATGCAATTCGAGATGATTTTCGAAAGATTAGAATTTGTTCGAGAACGATTTAAAATTGCATGAAATGTAACATAACAGCAGCTTTAATACTTCAATTAAACTTAAACGAAGAACTAATCTTGATTTACATTAGCAATTAAAACGATTAATGTCAAGAAAATTGTCAGAGGAGCGCAAATTTAAATAAATTAAAATATGTAAGACTGAAATATTCTTTGTTTATCGTTCGTCCTGGCAGGGTTTGTGGTTAAATACCAGGGACAATAATGTAAGCTCGTAAACATTGCTTACGAATGCAAGAAAGAATTTCTGTAATTATTGTTATGATATGAAAATATGATCAATGAATAGTAAATATTTTTTCTGATAAAAATGGCGAATCTCTGATGATGTTAAGGAAATGTGTAGAAACAAAGTGTAAATAAATATATTTACACGCAATGTTTATAAAAAAGTAACATTAATACTGATATAGTTGAAGAACGAATAAAATTGGCTCCTTTTCATTTATGGTGGTTAATAATCGAAGGTAGATCAGGCCTGGAACAACTTTGTTATTGGATTGGCTTAATATGTATTAATAAATATTGAACTAAAATTGGTATACTTAAATGTTAAATTAATATTGATATGAATAGCATTATTTAAACATTAAAATGAATATTGACTAGAATATTAAATAATTATTCATTGCATTATGTAAAGATTTAATAATTTAACATATTATATGTAATTCTAATTTTGTTTATTTTATAAGATATTTAAAATATACTATATGTAATATCCCAGATAGCAAAGAATCCAATTACAGAAGGGATTGTGCGCGCGCAATGGCGCTGTTCTTGCAGTCCCATGGCCCAGGGATTTGGACATGGGTAGGAAGGACATGGCAGGATTTCGTCGACAGGACGTCGTTCTTGGCTTGGCAGCACGGTCGCACAGACGTGGCGAATGCCGCTTTACAGGGCAGCACCGTCGGTGAGGATAGTTCGCACTAATGTAGCAGATCCAGTCGGCGAAGTAAATTTCTATTGGTGAGAACTATCCTCACCGACGGTGCTGCCCTGTAAAGCGGCATTCGCCACGTCTGTGCGACCGTGCTGCCCTCTTAAGGAAGGTCAAAAACGACGTCCTGTGGACGAAATCCTGCCATGTCCTTCCTACCCATGTCCAAATTACTCCAAATCCCTGGGCCATGGGACGGCAAGAACAGCGCCATTGCGCGCACACGATCCCTTCCGTAATTGAGTCAAGTCGGCCTTGGCAGCGCCAAGCGTAGTTTGGTTTCTATTCTGCCCATTTTCAGCCGCGGACTGACTTGTCCCTGGAATAGCCTGGTTATCTGGGATGTAATTTATCATAATTTTGTATTGTTATTCTTATTGGTAAAGCGTTTTTCAAGATGACAAATTTATTTATTGTTATGCTTCGATAGAATACAGTTGAAATAGATATACATATGCCCATTTTAGTAAAACAAATATGAAATATTAAAATAGTAATAGCGTGTACATGCTATGGTGAAATATTCGCATTACAATGTTCCTTTTCCAGAAAACCAATATAATACAATGGCATCTTGTAACTTCAATTGTAGATAACATTTAAGAAACTTTGAATTGTTAGAAAAAGTTTCAAAAATTCTGAAAAATTGAGCAATGAAAACATTTAATGAAAAAATATAAGCAAGATTACGTTTTTTAACAATATATAGTATACTGTGATAGTATCCGTATTTTAGAATAAGACAGTGATATAATTATAGAATCCCATTGTAATATATATGTATATATATATATATATATAATTCGCATGTTCGCATGTGTGTTTTATAATTTTTTTTCTTTTAAATGCAATGTATCAATATTTCTAAATTAAATATTTTTACAGAAATACTATGATAGTAGGAATGACTTAACAGCTACATGTCGCTTAATTTTATAAATTACCTAATTTAAGATGCTCAATTAATATACAAAATTAAAATATTTAATAGTGAACTGATTAACAAAAATATTCGTTTCCAAAATTCATTACATGAGTGTCGTATGCACAATTTAACTTTTAAGCAACAATTTTTTATTTCAATATATATATTATACAAAAATTAATAATTTTCTATTCTGCAAACAAATGGCAAAATGAATTGTTTTTTAATTTTTATACTAATAAATATTTTCTAAACTCGAAAAAAATGAACTTTCTATTATTTATATAATGTACGTAATATACTTGTGTTTGGAATTGTAAAAATTGGAATCTTAAATTAGATATTAACATTTGATGTTTTAATATAACTATATCGTAAATACAATTCACAAGATTCCTAATCTAAGCAGTTATATATCATCTATTCTATGTATAAACATTCGGAAAAGTACTTATAAATGGAAGAACGGGGTGGCAATACATAAATTATTGCATAATTAATATTTGGATAGGGCCATGGCTGTCTCTATTGTGCGTTCTTAATGCTAATTAACATCAATCTTAATTATACACTATAATATCCTCAGATCATGTTGCTGCAAATTATTTAAAATCGTTGTAATTAATTTTAAAAGCGAAAAAAGTAGAGAAGACAAATTATAAAAAGAATTCATTAATTCATTTTATAGTAGCTATAGCAAAATTATAATATTTCGGAGAGCTGTGTAGAGCCAAGTATAATAATTTCATAAAAAAGAGGCCAAATATATGTTTTCAACAGAAAAAAATTAAAAAACTAAACTTTGAATATACGATTACAAAATTATATCGAGACAATAAACTTTGTTGATTGTATATTTATAATACTAAATTTTGCTTCCAATACTGCAAATATTAATTTATAATTATATATTTTGATAACACATTATTCTAGCTGCATTTCCTAGACACAAACACAAATACAAATTATGCATAAATAATGAACGTACTAATTTTATTCGAAATGTTTGTAATCGAAACAATTGAATATACGATTAAAAAATTATAATTAAATTCTGACAAGGACTTCCACAGATATAATA
Source organism: Lasioglossum morio (assembly GCA_916610235.2). Taxonomy (NCBI): domain Eukaryota; kingdom Metazoa; phylum Arthropoda; class Insecta; order Hymenoptera; family Halictidae; genus Lasioglossum; species Lasioglossum morio. The sequence continues at coordinate 1,238,670 of OU744329.1, read as the reverse complement.
TAGTAATTCTTATCAATTGTGTCTTGCTAATCTTTTCTTTTTTTTTTTTTTAATGAATATTGTCCAATTAAATGTGGATAGTCGTATATATACATACTATATATGTACAGTATTAATTGTGTATTTCACTAAAACTACTTTTTAATTATTTAGATGGAAGTAAGTGTGGCTTTGTTAATCATTCTCCTGTGTCGATAATATAATTAGAAGATAAACTACGTAATTTACGGCTTACAAAAGTAATTGGCACTATCCATTGTTGTTGTTGGATCAATTAAGGAAAACTTGTGGCAGTAATCATTACACTGTCTAACAAGTTTTAAACGATAAGCGATTTTATAGATTTCGATACGCTGAACACAACTTTGAGAACCGTTTTTCCTTTCTATCGTCCAAAATTAACGAAAGATGTTCAAGAAAACAGATGTTGCACGCTCCTAAAAATTGTTCAAGTATGTTTCAATGTTTACAATTTTCTAAAAAAGTACTCCGTCGTGCTCGGAAGAGTTCACAGAATCGTTCTATGTAAAAGATATTTGTATAGAACTTGTACGGTTAAAGCGGAAAAATTCTCAAAGTTGAAAATACGATAAAATCAATACTTGACCGTGCTGCCTTCACTGTAAATATTTGTGATATTATAAAACTATAAACTATTGTATTCAGGTGCAAAAAATTTGCGGAATCCAAAATCTAATTTTATTAGTTCAACCTCTAAATGAAATTTCTGAAAAATCGTTTTCAAATGTAGTGTTCAGCACACCAAAACCCGTAAGAATCACCTATCAGTTATCTCAAAATTGATGTTGAACAGCAGTTTTAAGCCGGAGGAAGAATAAGCATGACATATTTACAAGAAATTCGTGTTGAACGATTGTTGAGACAATAGGATCCCAAAAGAACAAAATTCAAAAACTCGTATTCAAACATTTAAACGTACAAAAAAGAAAAGAACAGAATGGACGATGAAGTAAGAATTTTCTTGTCCCATAGATTGCCACACCTAATTAAGGAAAGCAAGAATTCTGTGGAAGCTTTGCTAGTTTTCAGTGTTCACAGCAGTGCTGATTCAATGACACATTCAATCGAATGCAACCAAACGATAGTTGTGCGCATAATCTATAAACCAGCACTAGTACTCAAGCATGGGAACACTGCAAACATTCTAATCGCTTAATGCTACTTGCTAGAAAACAGTTATTACAAAATTCATTACTGCGCCCCTAAACTTTAATAAAAAAAAAGAGAGAACGAAGACAATGTACTGTTAATAACAATTATACTATTTGAAAACCAATATTTTCTACGTCCCAGTTAATTCAACCTCATGCTCTCTCTCTCTCTCTCTCTCTAATTCACAGTCACCTTTCTTTCTTGACAATTAATTGCAATCGCGTACAGTGGAATTAATGATCAAAGTCGTCTCAGTCCTAGAAAATAACCCAATATTACAGTTAATTACTCCTGCATGCCACAAACGATGTTATTGTCATTATCCTAAGCGTTAACTTGACGGCAACACTTGACGGCAAAATTAGAGAAGCGTAGGAACACTTTGACAGCGGACAAAATGTTGGAGAAATATGAATTCGATCGTAGCAGACCAGGAAAAAGTGAAACTGCGAAATTGAGTGATGATCGATCATGTTTCGCGGGTGATAACAATTGCTGAGAAGATGATTACATCCCTTAGAAATGCTACGATTAATGTAAAAAGTTCTTTATAAATACTGGCGTCATATTCAATTGTTCTTTCATGGTGTTTCATTAAAGATCTGGCAGAGGAAGATTATTGTTTTAAAGTTTAATAAAGTAGAATGCGTCTGTCGACGGCTTTCCGGCATATTGGACACTCTGACATTTGGTCGCCGCACATTTGACACGTCCCGTGGCCGCAAAGGAATATCATGTTCTTCAAACGGTCTAGGCACACAGGACACATGGTCTGAAAAACGAGAACGCAAAATATAAAGCATATATATTCTTTTACATTCGCCAATGTCTACAAGCCAGAGGAAAAGAGTGCAATGATTTTAATCAAGATCATTCAAGGTCACTTAAGAGACTTATACCTTGTAAAAATTAGTTATCCATCTTTTTATCGCTTAAATTGGTTTCTACAGTTCTGCTAAACCACTACAAATTTTAGAGTGTCGAGACCGTACATATATTTAATTTGGGAGACCATAAATTGAGAAGTACATAATAGAAAAGTAGAAATAAAAATTTTGCAATATTTTCCAATAACTTGTAGCTCTACCGGGATAAATAAAGTTAGTTTGAGCGATTTAGCTGTCTGTTATTTATATTTCTTTGTTCAGGAAATTTCAAATGGAGGAAATTAAGGTAGAATCTTCCAATAATCTTGATAATGGTTTGACGAGCATACTCGAAGTTTCCACGAGTATTGTGTGCATTATGTGCACGTAATCACCGGGGAAGTTGTGCGTGTACTACAACCAATAACGCTTAATGCTCACCTGTTCCTTGATGTCCTGCAATTGCTGTTCAAGTTTCTCTATATCGCTGAGGGTTTTATCGATGCTTTCGTTGTTCATAAGTGTCTCTCCAGTGTTGATGACTTGTTTGCTGGTTGCTGGCTCCTCTTCGGGGTCGCTCTTCATCTCGGATATGTTACCTTGGCATTCAATAATAATTTTGCCATGAATACGCTGTACTAAATCCATTGCTGTTTATTTAAAATAACATAAATTAGTGGTGAAACTAACGCAAACTAACAAGGGAACATATTCAGTTGATACAAGCCGATTTTGATGGAACTTATGTGAGATATAGTTCTTCGGAAAATATTTAACACGTGTTTTTTTTATCGGCAACCATCCACTCTGAAGGGGTGAAAACAGCTCTCAAAGTTTGGAGTCGAAACCATATTTTGTGAGATATCTCGGAAACTAGCGGTCGAAAAAATTCGAATTTTTTTAATTGTGTGTGTTTTTAATGGAAAATGTAGTCGTGCAAGAAAATTTTAACAAACTTTTTTTGTTTAAACAATATATTAAAAATTTGATGTTTTTTTAGCAGCAGTTTCTCGTAATTCTGGTTAGTTAATTTTAATGTAAATTTGGGTGTGTGATCTTCGATCCAAAATAGGGGATACGTGTTTCAAGATTGGGATATTGTATACCTGTGTTATTAATTTTGTGTTTGATTAGAAACGTCGCGCGCCGTTACGCGATCGCGTATGCTGATATACGAAAATCCAAGAGAGAAAATTCAATACAGTATTTGCAATAGTTTTTTGCGAATATCTCGAAAACTAAAATCGAGCAGCGGTAACGTGTATAGGAAAAAGTTGTTCAAAACGTAGAAATCTGTAACATATTTAAATTTCATCAAAATCTGAGAGGAAGCCCAACTTCTAAATAATTACCGCCAGAATTCCTTCCTCCGCACGCCAGATGCAACACTATCTTTCATTATGCATAATTATTGTTACATGGCAAAAAAAAAGAAAATCCTCAAACACGTATCCTCTATTTTGGATGAAAGATCACACACCTAAATTTACATTATAATTAACTAACTAGAAATACGAGAAACTGCTGCTAAAAAAACATCAAATTTTTAATATATTGTTTAAACAAAAAAGATTTGTTAAAATTTTCTTGCACGACTACATTTTCCATTAAAAACACACACAATTAAAAAAAAAATCGAATTTTGTCGACCACTGTTTTTCGAGATATCTCAAAAAATATGGTTTTGATCCCCAACTTTGAGGGCTGTTTTCACCTCTTCAGAGTGGATGGTTGCCGATAAAAAAAACACGTGTCAAATATTTTCCGAAGATCTATATCTCACATAAGTTTCATCAAAATCGGCTTGTATCAACTGAATATGTTCCCTTGTAAGTTCACAATTGCAGCGAATTTCAACCCTATATATTGTTCAGGAGGGTAGTTACATAAACATGTAAGATTATCAGAGTTTCTATTGTATTTACTATAATATCGTATCAAACTGTTTTTTTTTTTTTTTTAATCTGGTATGCAGCTTGTTCTAAGATACGTGTTTGATAATTTTTCTCGATTTTTTGGTGGAAGAATTCTTGCAACAAATTGAAAATCTCTGAATTTACTTATCGCCATTCGCCGACTATAAAACTTTGACAAAATTGGCACACAGACGATTCGAAATGCGTGTCGAACAATTTCTTAATACAAGTGCATAGATGTGGTAAGCTCACTGCACATTTTCACGTGTTCTTACGCACATAAACATCCGCAGTCTATTTATAGTGAATCCTTTAGCCTTGATACTTGCAGTTTATATTAGTATGAAAGCTACGGTGCGTTTGGTTTCGAGAAATTCTGAATAACAATCAATGTTTCTTAATGTTTGAAAATCGTATTAAAGATCGGCGGAAGGCCGATTTCATTAATACGATGCACTGTAGTCAACTTTACTATTTCATATTATGCCGACTCTTATGTTAATGTACTGACAACTGTTAGATTGTTTTGTTAAAGAAATTTTATCGCTATATTCTTGACATTATTCTGATTGAAATGATGCCAAACACGATAGAATAGGGATCATATGTTTACTCGTTTAATCCGTGATAGAAGTAGAACCACGATTATCCAAACTAACCAGTGGAAAATGAGTATTGGGGTAATAGAACAGCCACTTAGCTAAAGTATTGAGACATTGCCATCTAGCTTCCATTTCTTACAGTTGATTCGGAGAAATTTTATCTATATAATAAAAATCAAATGATGTTCGTTGGTCACGACATCACGTGAGAACAGCTGGACCGATTTGGTTAATTTTTTTTTAATGTTCGTTGTAGTCCGAATCAGGTTTTTAGCGTAAAAAAAAATTGAAAAAGTTGCCCGGAAAAATAGAAAATTCGGGAAAAACTAAAAGTGATTTCTGAATCATATTTTAATACAACAAAAAACGAATGTCGCAGCGTTTAGGGAAAGAAAAATTGGAAAAGTTGCCCAGACAAATGGAAAATTTGGGAAAAAATGAGTGTTTTTTTTCTATGAGATTTTTGTATGAACTCAAGACCATAACTCACGATTCGAACGATGGATATGCATAATTCTTTTTTTGTTTTGTTCGTTATAGTTCTGGAATAGCTTTCAGAAAAAAAATTCGAGACAATCACAAAGGAAAGTAGGAAAATTCGGAGAAACAGCAAAAATCATAATTTTTGAAACGGTGCAAGTATTGTTGGTTTCCAATAAGAAAAACATTGATGTCAACGAATTGAATTTCAAGATTCAAATTGAAATTGCTTCACAAACAAATTTATTAAAATTGGACAGGACAACGTCTGTCGGGTCAGCTCTGTCGTGGACGACATTTTTCTAAGTGTACAACTGATGTTGTCCAACACTATTTTAAATGTAATGGCTTGCCGCATTAAATGGATAAAAGAAAATCGAGGAAAATTATGAAGTAACACAAATTCGGTTTGTTAGGTTGGAGGAAAATGTTCCCAACCACTGTCTCTTACAATTCAAATCAACTCGGTTCAATGGTTAAATTACATTAGTAAAATTAATAGCAAGTATGTATTAATATTTTCTTCATCTTCAATTTATTTATATTACATAATTTTCGTTAGATATATTTTCTTGGTTTTTTAGACGCAATTTTTCTTTGATAAAGGTTCGAACAAGAACCAAAACATTAGGCATATTTGCAAAATATCTAATTGTTTAAAAAATTGATCGAAACTGTTGCGCCGACAAACAGGAAAAATCATAATTTTTGAAACGGTGCAAGTATTATTGGTTTATAATAAGAAAAACATTGATGTCAACGAATTGAATTTTCAAGATTCAAATTGAAATTGCTTCAGAAACAAATTTATTAAAATTGGACAGGATAACATCTGTCGGGTAAGCTAGTTTTACATAAATATCCGCAGTGTAGTCATACGGATTCCTTGTTGAGTTTTCTATGAGTTTCTAATCATTATACCTGATACGTTGACACCCTTGACACAAGTGACATCCCCTCCACCCCCACAGCAGACGGACAAGGGCACCATGTGTTGAATTTGAGCTCTGCACAGGACGCATTTTTTCATTAGGGCTGCGCAGCCTTCGCATGCACACATGTGCCCACAGGGTCGAAATAGTACTCCAGCTTTGCGATCCGAACACACGACGCATTCCTCGATCTACAAACAAACAGATTTTTTATCTTTTCAATTTTCAATTCCGTCGTTCTCCAAAACAATTTTGTTTACGCGGCCTCCGGGCTTTTTTTATTATCTTGTAACTTTGATCTCCACCGTTTTTGCTCGAGATTCTTTAGAATATAAATGTAAAAGCCATATTATTTAAATAATAATAAAAAGAAAACAACAATAAGTCGGCTAAAGAATTGTTGAACATATTGTCAAACTTAAATTATACAGCACTATTTGTATAACGTTATGTTTCATCAACAAAGAGGGCGCAACGTGAATTGAATATAAAACGTTTTATATTTTCTAAAAAGTCATTTTTCATTTTGGAGAAAAACATAAATACATTCTTTTAGGAAAAACAAAACGTGGAATATGAAAGTATATATATTATTTATTATCATTTTATCATTTTATATTTGCATTATTGGATTCACTTTGTCGCGCGTCAACGGTGTTGATTAATTTCTCGCGACTAATTTCGTTTCGATTTTAAATGAAAATAATGACCGTATACTGCCGTTTCTCGGTCCCGTGAAAAATATTCGATCCACCATGCGTTGACGAAGGGTGCATCACCACCGGATCATGCTGCATCTATTTCATAAACAAATTGTCTTCCGTTTAACAGAGTTTCGCTAAACAAAAATATCGTGAAACCGTACGAGAATGTCTGCCACGGAAACTACTGTGATTTTCCCGAAGCTGAAAGCACTGAAGGACATCAAGTCAAAGACCCTCTTGGAAAGAATTTGTTTCGTCCATTTCTGACTTCGTATGACCTTGAAGGTCATTGTGTCGTATACGAATGAATTTGTCTTGACCCACGCTTTCATATGATATCAAAAAATATATAGCATTCCATTAAATAAAAAAAAATTGAACATCACCTTCATTTCTAAACAAAAATAGTGCAAACACAAATAAATTACATACGCCAATATGTTGCTTGCAAAAAAATGTTTTTTACTAATATTTATCATTTGCAAGAAAAACGATGGCTAGTAATAGTATGAATATCTTTATAAAATTGTATTTGTTGTACAGAGTGATAGCTGCAAGCGGACGAAAATTTAAAGGGTGGTCCTCCACGACAATATACAGACGAAAAGGAAGAATAAAAAATTTCGATTTCAGGTTCGTTTTTGAGGTATTAATAATTGAAAATCCGCCTAAAATATTGCAAGCATATCCGTCGTTTGATACGTGACTGTCGCGCGTGTCTATGACGTACGCGACGTCCTACATTTGTTGGTCGGGTTGCAGCATTGTAGGCGTATTTTTAAACGTTATTAAATTATACAATAGACAATTATACTGTCATGGAGAACCACCCCTTAAATTTTCTCCTACCTGTAGTCGAATCGATCCCATTGAAATCACCGACATTGTTCTCACCGACAAACACTTGATCATCTGCAGAGTTGACCAACAACAGATTCCATTGACAACAGCTTTAGCTAACGGGAGTATTAACCGACAACATTAACCATATAATATCAGTAATACCATACTGAACTACACTATATGTGCTATCAGTCTCGTTTAGTTCAATGTTTCCTTGCTAAAGCGCATGGTAAAATATATTTATGAGTATAGGCGTATTGATTGTAGCTGTACACTGACAACAACTTTAGTTATGTCCACTTTTTTTACACCTCCAATAGTACAGGGTGTAAAGAAATTATGTGGGTCGCGGTAATCATAGGATGATTCTACACCCTCGATTTGGTTAAGATTGAACTGAGGAAGCTGCAGCAAAATCGACCTTGACCTTGAATTTTTAAGGTCAGAAGGTCAACAATTTTTTCTCAATAGCATCGTAGTCTATTATTTGTGAAACCGGTGTCGGTGATTTATAGAAGATCCAGTCGAACACTCTTGTGTACAGAAAAATGTTGCAATATTCAGGATAAAATTGAAGGATTTGAATGCAAGGATGCGATGAATGCACACCTTCATCCTCGTTAGAACGTTCTCCCTGCAAATCAGACACTTCTTCACCCTCGGCGCACAAGTGTTGCAACAGGCAACATGTCCGCAGGGGTTGAAAAGCATTTCACGCTTTCCATCTGAGCAGACCAAACACTCGTCGATTGTCGCTGATGGCGGAGTAGTTCCAATACTGTGCCTGGAAGCATAATTACATTTAGATATATGTACACCATCGATTGATCGATATTTATATCTTATTCTGAATTTAGATCTGCCAGAAAATGGTATAGTCCATTTTATTCGTGATTGTTTCCAAGCCTTCCAAATTCTAGAGACTGAAAATTACAACCATATATTGGATCGAGTCATAAATAACTTCCGATACGAACAATAGATTCTACCGAGCTAGATCGGAAGTTATTTATGACTCGACCTAATAATTGTATGCAATTACAATTGCATAAAATTTCTCATTACATTATGAATAATTAATGTACAATATGTTATATTGTTTTATAAGACAAAGTTTTATGTGATTGTATAAAAATATGCTATCATTCCTCAATGCCAAAAAATGATTTGAACTAAATATGTGCAAAATACAAGATTAAGATATTTTACTTCATATTATTGAATGGAAAATATGTTCTCTAACACAATCTCCCAATTAATTCTATGTTCGTTCTTCATTCTATTTTTGTTAGAACCACCCATTAAAAAGACAATTCTATCAATTCTCTACCCGCAGTGTTCCACAGAAAGTATTCCCTTGCAAGTAAATACTATCTCTAGCGAAATGAAAGGCTCCGGAATTTCCAGGAAGAAAGAGATTAGGGTTACTAACGACTCCCTGTCTTTGTGGCAAGTAGTCAGCGTTTTGCATAGGTTCGGGTCTGGGCACAGGTCAAGGGGCGTTTGTCCTTTCTTGTTCTTGAGCCCCAGGTCTGCACCGTGAGCGGCCAGGAAGCAGGCGATGAAAGAGCTACTCTTCTTGTCTAACCCCTGCGCTCCTAGACAGATCAGGAGACGTCCGACATCTTGCACGTCCTGCAGCTGTCGCAGCTGTGATAACGTGTGATATCGCAGGGCCTCGTGCAGAGGTGTGTCGCCGTCCTTGTCGGCCACGTTCAAGTTCGCGCCTTCGCGCACCAACAGCTGCGACAAAATTTATGGTTGCCGGTTAACTGTCCGCAAACAATACAATTTCATCCTCTGACTCCCACTAGTCCTATCAATTACACATTATCTCTTAAAAGTTTGATGCTCGAGTGTTCAAGGGTGCAAAGACTCAACAGACTTCTTCGATAGGTCTTTGGAAATGTTTTTTGCAAAAAGTTGTAGACATTTTGGAATAATTCTTTTTCGATTTGAAAGGTGATACTTACCAGCCTTTCTCAGAATTGTTTCGTTTCCATATTGTCTGTAATTTTTTTCAGGAGTGCATATTATTTGTAACTTTTCGACAGCCGATCAAGACTGACGAAGCGTTACAACTAAGGAAGTGATCTTTGGAGATTTTGTTTAGGAAAATTAGTGAACATTTTGGAATAACTATTTTTGTGCTTGAAAGGTGATACTTACAGGCCTTTCTCAGAATTTTTTCGTTTTCATAGTGCTTATAGTTTGTCTCAGGAGTGCATTTCATTTGTAACGTTTCGACAACCTGATCACGACTGACGAAGCGTTAGAGTTCTAACAAGAAAGAGATATTTGGAGATTTCGCTTGGGAAAAGTAGTGGACATTTTCGAGTAATTCTTTTTCTGTTTGAAAGGTGATAGATACTTCCAGGCTTTTGCACTAAATTGATTGACTGATTCGGAACGTACTCGGACGATCTGCGTGTGCTGTCGTTCGACGGCGAGGTGCAGCGCGGTCTGCAGATTGACGTTCTGCAGATCCAGGTCAGCTTTCCCAAAACGCGCCAGCTGTTCCGCGACTTCCACGTGGTTGTTCAAAGCGGCCAAATGAAGGGCCGTGTACCCGTCGTCCTTCTTCTCGTCCACCAGCCACGGTCGTGGAAGTTTTGACAGCAGCACCCGCATAGCACTGCAATCACAAATAAGAATAAAGCTTTCGGTTAATTCGGGGACTTCTAATTCGGGCTCGCATTACATGTGACTAAAAACTTCGTGTCACCCCTGCCATTTCAAGGCCACAAACTTTATAACTAATTGTAAATTGTAAGAACTTCGATCGTCGCTAAAACTTTAGAAAATTCTGACGTCAAGATAACAAATTTAACAACGTAGTCAACCGTAGTTCATTTTGCAGCCCCGAGTCTCTTCTTGAAGACCCACTCAATTATTATTTTAATTGTATCGTGGTCAAGTTGTTGATAAACAATTTCGAAGCAAGCGTACCGGAAGTCGCCAGTTTGCAGTTTCAATCTTCACTAAAAATTTCAACAATCACGACGTCCAGAGAAAAAATCAGACAACGATCAACTTTAATTCATTCTAAAGTTCCAAGCATCTACTTCAAGAACAAACAATTTGGATCAATGCATACCGGAAATCACAAGTTTCGGTCGACAACGCAATATGGATTTGTTATCAAAGACTGTGCAATTAATTATTCGAGAAACATTTGTAATTCGCCGGGGCGCTATTGCCTCGCACTAGCGACGATCGGCGCAATTAACCGATGATAAATCACATGAAATCAAACAGATATATTTGTCATTTAGGTGTTTTCCTCATCGATCGGTGCGATACGCTCCGTTTACCAAAATTATTTCGGTTTATAATTGCGCCATCATTAACACTGCCGTCTATTGATCAACAAACACCCGTGACCTCTGTGATTAGCAGCATACGGAACCGTCCAGATCCGACCAATTAATTTCTCCAAGTCCCATTAATAGAATCATTAATACCAAACAGAACCACACATTTCCATACAAAACTTTGCCGGTCTTTATAAAAATTAAACAAACTAGCTTTAGTTTGTTCAATTCTCCCGGGTTGAAAGTTCATTTCGAACATTAGGGAAACTTTGTACGTACCGCGTGACGGAGCAGGCTCCAATGAGTAAACAGGATTTTTGTATTTTTTCTGTTTTTTTGGAACGTTAAAATGAAGCCGTGGCGAATTTTTTCGCGGGTTTTCCGGGTCAGTTAATCAATTTACGGGTATCGACACAATGGCGGACGCTCTCGATCCCTTTTGAATATTTATACCGATAAAATCGGCCGATTCGCAGGTCGTGATTGCAGTTGCAGTTGCAGTTGCAGTTGCACTAGACCGTTTCCCCGGCTCGCCTTAATATAATAAAAAAAAAAAAAAAGGGAAAAAGGAAAAATACGGCAGCCGAAGCGCCGTAAAATTTTGATGGTCTTTCCCCGGCGCGAAACCGGGGAGACGTAAAACGCGTAACGGCCCCCGAGAAATCGAATAAAATGGCGGGCGAGGGCTGTTACGCGACGGGCAAATCGATTCCCCGCGATAAAACGACAATTATACCGAAAACCGCTGCGAGTAATCGACTGTTTGCGTTAATCGTGCAAACAGTATTTTTTCTGTGTGAGCCGGCTGACCCGATCAATTTGCTTTCCTTATTGTACGGACTGTTGATTGGGACCACGAACACGCAAATATTAACAATCAGACAATAAATACCGGGTGGGGTGGACGGTACGCGAAATATTCTGTCGATGGTTTTCGACCGGAAATAATTGCAAACGTGTTTGGCTCGATTTAACGTGGAACGAATTCCTGGACAATTGTCGATGTTTAATGTATCGTAATTTCGTGAAAAAATCTTAGCTCGTTTTAATGAGCAAAGCTTCTACGTTTGAGATCCTCAATAAAATTGAAATTTACCTTCTCAATCTTTGACTTACCATTACTTTCTTCAAAACAATGACGCAACAACCTATTTTAACCCTCATCCGTCCCTCGTGTTAATTTGATACAGTTTTCCTGAAATAAGTTCTAATGTTCAGTTATTTCTAGGTAAGTTTTCCCGAAACTTCGTGTCTTTTATTTTTCTAACGCGAAACACATAACCGAAATACCTAAGATGTAAATGTTAACTCGTCAATTTGTATAACAAACATTTTTGTTATTTCTGTTTTCCTTGTTATTTCATCGTTCTTTCGTTATCACTGTGTTAATTTGACACCGAGGGACAGATTCCGTTCGTGAAATGAGGGACGGATGAGGGTTAAATCATTCGAAAGATCAAAGTCTCCGTCACACTTATCATACCCAAGTGATTTCTCTTCCACAAGTTTTCCCTGGCCAAGAACATTAAATACCAGAGACCCATCGACAAAAATCTGTTAACACTTTGCACTCTGAATCTTTTTTCAATTTTATTGCCAACAATTCCCTACTATTTTAAGTGTTTCATTTGAAATTTACTTCAAACGACAGTTTCCTTAAACAATTTTGTTTATTAATTATATTGAATATAGCTCTGAAACTTTGTTGTAATTTATATATTTGTGGAACTTGTATATATATTTAACTAAAAAATAAGAAATTGAATAAATAAAGGAAGAACCAAATAATATAAAAACACGTTTCCTTTACATTTTTCTTTCTCTAAGGGTCAATAACGCAGTTAACTTTATATTAAAAATGCGATAAAAGTGGCCGGAACGAATTTAGAGAAGACGAGTGAGTTCGATTGGTAATTTCGTAATTTGACTGTGGATAGTGTGCCTGTAAATTCGAAGCAAGTTTCACATTACCCTGGAAAACGGAACCTGACGGTTATTGAATGTGTACGTGGCAAGTTGAAACACGTGCACGGGTGCACGACAAAAACATATGCATGTCCGTTGCGCCCCAACCGTGCTGCAGCCTCGAGGAGGTCCTCGAGGGGGACAGCTGTCACTTCTCTTTCCGCCTATGGCCTCAAGAAAACTCTGTCCATGGGGTCCGACCTGGCGTAACCATAGCTAAGAATGTAGCTGTCGTAGAAAGGAAATCTTTCGAATTGGAAACGTCTACGTCTACAGGAATTAGTACGTCAATCCTATTCGTGCATTTCGTTCCAGAATGCTCTCCTCAGTTCATTCGTCACAATCAAAGCCAAAAACACAAATTCTACTTAAAAAAGTAATCGATTTTCTAAACATAGAATTAATTAAAACAAGTCAGAAGAAATACATATATCAGAAAATTAGGGTGGGCGAGGTGGAGAAAAGACTTCAAGATTGATGGTGCCTCAAACATTCGTGTACGATTTTCTTATCATTTTACAGCTTCTTAAACAATAAAATACTAAAAATGCTTATCGCTCTCTCTCTCTCTCTCTCTCTCTCTCCCTCTCCCTCTCCCTCTCCCTTAAAAACACTAATTTATGCAAAAAACCGTCATGAAAATCTAAGAGCTCTTAACCAGGATTGGAGATCGGTAAAAATACGTATAAAAAATTTTTAACATTGACACAGATATGCTTAATATAATATACATACCTTCTTGTAACAACATCTATTCCAAATTTCGTCACAAAAATCACTTTCAACATAAAAATTATAACAAGAAAGAGATGCGTATGAATGGAATGCTACGATCAAAGGCGTGTGTATCGAACAAGTGCTATGTTTTAATTGGAGACACGGGTGATTGTTTGGATAAACAAAAAAAAAGGAATGCACCACGTAATGGCATGTTTATTTATCTATATTGGGGCGTAATTACAAAATTCTATGTAAATATTTACAATATTGATTTTTGGCCAGCTTTTCAGGTCCAATACCGCGCTGTGCGATGTCTACAGGGTCTGGAAAATTCTTTTTGCAAATGGGAGGCGCATCTAGTTGAAGATTTAAGTCTACTCTTTGTAATAGGCCTTCAAACATTCTGCTGCTCAGACATAGTTGCACAAAAGATTCTAGAATAATATTTCATCCCTTTTTACTTCACATTTAAAATCTTCGAATCATGCTTCAATTATAGTATGACATTTTGCAGAAATACAGTTTGCAACATTGACGATAAGAAATCAATCGTTTTAGAATATGTGAGAAAGGTAAATGGGTGAATTTTCACACTGAAGAACGTCATGAGGGTTAATAATTTGAGAATATTTTGAACAGGGAAGAAGGATAAACATTTCTACAGAGTTTGAACAATTCTTTTAGTGACTGAAAGCGGCAACAATTAACAGATTCTAGTCTTCCCGTTGCTGCAACAACATGATTTTTGACGGAAGCAACAAACAATGTTCCTATTTTTCTTTGTTAAATTTGCAACTAACACTATCATGAACGTGTAGATTGAAACATGCGGCAACGACACACGCCAGAGGCTGCGTAAAATTGCTATTGAAGGCACCACCATCGAAATCGATGTCCCACATTCCACAGCATCGGAAAGCGTCGTCGAAGACTGTATCAGCATGCGGACCGATACGTGTGAATACAGTGGATTCGTTGAGTTGTTTATTGAAATCGATGATGGCATTTGTCTTGTCTGTAGAACTGCTTCGTCCTTGAAGTGAAGTGCACTTTAAAGTCGGCAACGGACCAATTGCGACGAGGACGGTCGCGTGCGTTACGCAATACGCGCATAAATTAGCGCGCGATTGAGCGAGTTAGCGAAGACGAATTAATCGATATAAAAGATTTGATGGTTCGCGCGAGATCGCAATACATATAATACATATATGTATATCGTTGTAACGGTGACGTCAGCCGATGGTCGGTCGGTGCAGATGACACCTGTATGACGTATCTTCTGCCGTGTACGTGTTGTCACGCGCTCAAATATCGAACATGTCGCTGTCACAGGGTGTCCCGTTCTGTTAGACGCGAGTCAGTGACATGCACAACCGTACGTCGCATCGTGTTGCAATTTGCTCGACGGCAAATGCTAGATAAACCAGCTACCTGCCACTCTCCAACTATCTATCGATTTTCCTTTGACTTCCCGATATGTACTTTTTCCCTCGCCCCCCCCCCCCTCCCCCACCTCTTATTCAAAGAGCTCTCATAGTCTTCGGAGATCCGCAAAACCCCCTATGTATTTCTTCACTTCTGCTCGACAGAAAATCACGGAAAAAATTCACCAACGCTCTATCGAATGGTACACACGACCGTGAATATCCTCCGAATTTTTTACGAGAAATTCGATTTCTTTGTAAATTCCAGAAACGGGTTAGTACCACGTTCACATTATCGTGGTAACTGGGTCTTACTGTGATTATTAATGTATAATATATTTTTCCCAGATTTTTCGGATTGGGCAAACATATTGGAAAAACAATTGAAGATCTCTAAAAATACGTACTTCCCTCAGAATTTTTAGAGATCTATAAACATTCGGTGGTGAGACACTGTCGCGAGCAATGTTTTCAATTTTTGTCGGATTTTGTTTTTTTTTTTTATATAAAGGGCGTCATAAATGATGAAATAGTTTCTGTGCACTTTCAAGCATTTTATTCCTCTTGTTGGACCGTTCGAGGCTGCGCTATCCCTCGGATGATTCTGTCTACGAGTGTTGTATATCAACGATAAGATTCTCTCTAGCATTAGTAATCACTCATGTAATCTAAGCGTTTCAGTTCGTTATTCTATCTACTATTACTAATCTCTGAACTTCATCCCCATGATTCAACTGACCATTAGAGGTAAAACAACCCCCACCTTACAGAACCTAAAACATATATCTTCTGACTTTTTCTTCTCGCGAGCATTCTCTTTCTCAGTCAGTCTCATTCGCTTCTGTTCAGTCTTTACCGAGTCTTGTCTAGACTACTAACATCTTTTGTATTACGTCTGTAGTTTGTATTTCGTTCAGAAATTGTACCTAATATACACATATGTATATATCTGTTATTCCTTCTTGGACCGTTCGAGGCTGCGTTAGGCTTCGGATTCCGGCGTGTCTACGAGTCCATGGCGCCCCATAGAAATATTATTATGTCTAAATGTTGCTAATGAATGGCTCGGTTCAACATACTCGCGGCGATACCCGCTCGAATCTCCTTGTCCGCGTCGTATCGGTATCATCCTACACGTGTGCCCGACCTTACATGTGCATATAAGCATATATCGTGCGTTTAGTGAGTCACTGAGAAACGGGGCATCATTGCAGGGTCTGCCGCAGCACTCTGTGCACTCGGCGCACTGTTCCGCCGCGCCGGTCTCTGCTCGATCGCGAGTGAGTCAGTCGCTTAGTGCTAAATATAATTGACACAGTGCAACCTGGGCCCCGACAAAACACTTCGATATCTGCGCTCTCGGTGATCCGAGAGCAAAACGACATTCTCTCGGGTAAAGGTCGATTTATACTCGAAATATATTCGCCGGAGTATATGCGACCAGACAGATATTCTCCAATGGATTTTAATGGAAGTATGTAAATAGAGCTACAGTAGGTGTACATGCTTCCATTAAAATGCATTGAAAAATATCTGTCTGGTCTGATACATCCGGTCGGAAATATACCAGTATAAACAGACCCTAAATCAGGCTCGTAGACGAGATGCGCAAATATATACCGATGTCCCTCGACTTCCTTTTTCATCCCCGAATCCACGCGGATCTACCGTGATCAAGCCAGTGAATGGACGCAGTGATCCTTTTCTTGTCGATCCGGGAATGTATAGATGTTGTTGCTACCGCGTGGGTAAGTTGCGTTTTGCAGTGATAAACATTGAATTTGTTTCATTCGGATACGGGACTCTCGAAGGTAGACACTCTCAGGCTTTGCTATCAGCCTAAGTTGATTCTCGTGCGATTTTTTTCTCGCCAAGTTATTGTTAGTTGAACATCAGGATCGTTTGATTACAGTTTTTACTATTCTTGGATCGATTGGGCACACTGTAATCAATTTTCTCCTCTGACGAGGTTAAGTACATAAAATGATGGAACTTGCCAGCATTGAAAGCTCAGGCTTTGAACTTTGGAACGAGCCGAGGTAGACCGTCGCTCGATTTTTATCAACGAAGTTATAATTAGTTGGAGCTTTAAATTTGAGTAACAATGCAAATTCTACATATATATGAACAATATCAACGTTAAAGCTTTTAACACTGAGTGAAAATGCAAAGGTAATTCTATACATATATTAAAAATATATGTATTGTAACAGTCACCTGGAAGAAAGTAACTTGAGAGTATAAGAAGCAAAAGGTTCGAGCTTTAAAATACTCTTGAGTAGATAGTTGTCCCAATATTTTTCACCATGTAGCAATGGGTCAAACGACGACGATCATGTTAAATGATCCTGCAATATTGATAATTGTTTGATAACAGTGAAATTTATAATTACTTTTCGAATGTGGAGACTTCATTTTTTAAAATTAACACAGATAGGTCGTTCTCCGATTTATTTCCCGAAAGTTGCAATAGATCAACAATTACTTTGTGCACAAATTCAAAGTTTAACACGATTCTGTGAAACGACTGTGAATATTCAGCACTCTGATTCACCGAAGGCAACATAGGCCTTTTTCCGTTGTCCCAAACTGCACTGCCAATATCCTCTGACATTGTCACATTTCTAGCACCGTTCAATATTTGATTATAACTTCGTAATGGAACTGTTTACGAACTTTCAAACTTCCTGTAATTGTTTTCGCGATATTTACCAAACATCATTTCTGTTTGTGCAGTCTCGAGATGTTCGAGCCACCGTGTATAATTAATGGGAGTCGCAACAATCGCGAAATTGCAGGAGAAAAAATTGGTAACACTAAAAACAAGTAACGCTAGGTTAGCATGTACATATATCGTTGTTGTTAAACACGTGAGTGTCTAAAGTCCAACGAGGTAAATGTCCCTATTCGCAGTTATGTTCTTGTTGCCGACCAATTGTGATTTCTCTTATTAAAAACTGCAAACTAACATTCAAGGTTACGAGATATAAATACATTCAATCAGTTTAGATAGTAATGTGTAGAACTGAAAAACGACACAAACAATTTCTGCAAAAGTTTTCAGAAAAGTGAATCAGTTGAAACAATTTAAACTGGATTTTATCGACACATTAATTTTACCGCATCATATTCGAATAAATGAAAATAAATTTTGAATTAGAAAATATACTTGCATAGTGTAATAAGTAATAAATATTATATTTTAAATTATTGTGTAACAAACACAATTCTATGGAAATCCTGTAGATTCGGAATCATGTTGTTGGTAAACTGTGGATCTTTATGCAGAATAAAAACTGTCGAAATTCGTTGCGAGACACAAAAATTACACACGAGTCAATTTTTAACTATTTCAAGTTGGAAGTAGTATAATAATGTTCTTAGATTCTTCTAACATGTTTACCAACAAAAAATAGGTACTAAAGAAAACTGAATTCTTTATGAAAGAAATTTATTGGGATAAACTTTTTAATAATTTCGTTTGAAAAGATATCAGTTTTATTAAAAGATGTGTTCAATTGAAAATATTGCGAAAGCAACAACAGCAATAATTCTCAATTTGCACTCTTACACGGTCGATAGAGACGGTCGCTCGCCATTCTATGTTATCATTAGCAGAAAGTTTGATAATTGTTTTGAACGCGGCGCTTAATTAATTTAAAGGTCAATGTAACGTCCGGACGAGTAAACAAATAAAGCAATGTTCGCGATAACGGAGTCCCTAAATCGCAGAATGGTTCATCTCGCAGAATTCCATTTATCTTCGTTCAGTTCGCATGCGTCTTCCCCCCGAGAGGAGATTGTTTCGAAGTTTTCGGATTTCCTATCAGTCATTCGCGCGAGGAGTCGGTTCGATCAGAACTCCGCGTGATAAATAAACCTTCGATTTCGCGTTCCGCGTCTTCCTGTCTATCAATTCTTCAATTCCTGGTCCCTGCGAGCGCGGAATAAATTCTCTGCGAGAAACGAGAAATTTTCTGAACGTGTTACCGATAAAATGAGTCAATCAAAATTCATTAAATAATAACCGGAACTACAATCCACGCCTAACAAATGTTACAATTACTCTTTAAATCTTTCAATCTTGGGAAACCGTTTCTAACATTTAAAAATAATTTAGAAAACATTTTATTAACAATATTCGAAGTAATTCTTGGAGGAAGCCTATTATTTAATATTCGAATATTGCTCTCTTTCATTTTATTTCATAGTTTTCATATAATAACATTTAAAAATATTGTTCTCCCCTGTGTTTATAATAATTATTATTATTATTTATTATAGGATTCAATGAAAAGATCAATACAATTATAAATAGTGCATGATTTTGAAATAATGCGATTCGTTGGATTAATTAATCCATAAGTATATTTTCCTTTAAGTGTTTGAAAATCCGCTCTTGTTCTCAATTCAGGTTCCGGTACATGAAAATTGATTTGCGCAAGTAGAGAGTTACAATCAATATGATTATTAATTAAATGAAAAATAAAACTCTGGTCGGATACTATTCTTCGAGCCGATAATGTTTCTAGGTTTATTGTAGTTAATACATATTGTGGAGTAATCATGATGAAAGAATGACATTGGATTATTTTGCTTATACGTACAAAACCTGAGTTTATGCTGCACTCTTGAGCAGCATGATTTTGTACTTAGAGCTTTTCGGAGACCATATAATTGATGTACATTCCAATAGTCTATAATAATCTACTCACTTCCTTAAGTGACACTTATTTTCAAACAAGAGATATAGGTGAATTTGAATTTTTCAAATGCTTCGATACACTGCCTTCTTAAAATTGATAATCATTTTTTCCGATGTATGAAATCGTTGTCAAAGTGGATGTTAAAAAAAGCGGAACATCCTCGAATATAATATATTAACAATTACTAAAACAATCAAATCGATTTCGATGGCAAGATTGGGGCCGACAAAACAGTGCGTGTAAAACGGTTGACCGGGTCGCGGGTTTCCTATTGATTCGCGATTTGTTTAGTGGAAGAGGTGAATTAGCGCTCGGGTTAATGGAACTTTCAACGATGCACAACCGTCGACATTGTTAGTCGACACTGTCAATCACTCTGCTGTTATATACGCTTGATTTGCCCCGGCTAAAAAGACCTGGTTGGGCAGGGCCCAATTGCATTGCCATGCAATTCCACTTTTAACGTCGTCCACCACTTTTTAACGTTTTTTTTAATCATCTTTTTCACGACGTATTTATTACCCTATATCGAACAGCAAAACAAGTAGATCAGCGAGTTCACTGTGACGTCAGCATCGCAAAACTGAGTTGGACTGTTATTTAACACAGATATTGAAAAGCTGACAACAATATTATCTGATGAAAATAAAAAAGAACGATCAATTGTTTTGCAAGTAATTGACAATAAATAAAATATAGAGAATTACATAACCCTAAAAATCTCACTAGAATTTATTACCATTTTTCTTATTTCTTTGTGCAGTGCGTTCCAAGTGGCCGGGGTTACGATGCTCTTTGCGAATATATTTAATAATTATTGTTAAAGGACAAAAATGAAAAATTCCAAAAACACGTACCCCCAATTTGGTCTATAGATGACGCACACGAAGCTACATAAATATCGATAAGCAATAATTTAAAGAAATATTGCTGAAGAAAGATAAATTTTTTGAATGTTGATTGAACAAATCATTTTTTCTGATATGAAAACAGACAAATTAAAAAAAGATCAGTGCCTCAACGATCTAGTTCCCGAGATATTAGCAAATATGTAGTTCTCACTTCCCTTTGAAGGCTATTTTCACCCCTTTAATATGTGTATCAGTAGCTAAAAAAGAATCGTGTCAAATACTTTTTAGGTAATATCCCTTGTTAGAGCTATGTAGAAGATCTTGAGCACTATCTATCTACCTTTCACTGTGCAGACAGTCCACAGTGGGCGTGGCGTGTTTGCTCCTACAAGCCAAACACGGCTCCAAAGAGCTCTCTTTACCCATATCTACCGAATCAGTGCCACCAAACGGAAGTCTCTATACGAATTGAACCGCGATTCTCGTGTCTATATTGTTATGACAAAACTAACTCCGAAGGGCAAACGTTACTCATTCGAAGTTCGAGTGACCCGGAAGACGGAGGAGACGCAAGGAAACTGGGGAGAGGTTGGAGTATTTGAACCAAACCTAAATCACAACCACCAACTAATTCCATTCGCGGAGTTCAGGTTCTGTGTGGAGATGGGGGCGAAATGAAGAGGAGAGAAAAAAACGAGAACGAGGAATGGTGGGAGAGTAAGAAGCACTTCAATCGCAGTACTTTGGCCCGAGCCGCGTAATTTATGCGTTCAATACCCGACCGCGGCACCCGGCCAGCCATTCCGGCCCTCAGAAAAAATATATTAATTCCGGGCTCCTTTAAAAGTTATTGCAAAAGGAGTTGGTTACGTGAGTCGCGGAGGGATAGAGGGGGGCCTCCAGCTTTCCCGCGCCGATGAAAATGACTTCGCGGTGAAATATGCCGATGTCATGGACAAATCGCAGGTGAACAGTGCGCGAGCTCCTGAAGAGAAAGTCACTTTGGAAATTCTTTTCAGGGACTTGGAGGTTTCTTTTCAAGGAACGATTTGGCACTCGAACGCGGAGATCTTGATAGTGCATGCAAGAATTTTTTTCAATGCAAACTATAGATAAACAAGAAGATAGAAATATGGCGCCATTGTTCGGTTAATTCGATTTCTTCAATATTAGAACAAGCAGAACAGTTTACTGAACAAATCTGTGAGCTTTCGGGCCAAGTAAAGTGTATAGAACAACGAAGTCACGTCCACCTAGAGCAGCGTGCGAAGAAAAAGCTAGATAAATAACCGTTTCGCTCTTGTGGATAACTCCAAATTAGGTAAAGGTACCGAATCAACGAACCAACGAAACCTCGCACTCAAAAGAAACCACGCCTACTACAGTCACTGCACGCTGTGGAAACAATGTAATCATGACTCCCAGATCAGTAAGAAACCACGCCCACTGTTTGACAGACATTGGAGACACGGAACAAGAAAGAGACTCGACTGCCTTTAGAGCAGGGCTCGGAAATTTTTACTCGCGACGGCCGACAATCGAAAGCTACGCCTCCTCGACCCGGCCGCGCGTCTCGCTCCCCGTAGCGATCTAAGTGCTCGGAGCTGCTCAGGCGCGTGCCAGAACATAGGCGCTATTCGTGACGCATCAGGGCGATACTCGTGTCAATAGGTTTCCACATTACCATTGAGGTACTATTGCTAATGCGTTTTTTTTTGTTAGTGGTATCCCCTGTAGGCCTATTCCACTATGTCGCACGATAATTTCGGACAAAAGTTGTAGAAAATTAATTACAAAAATAAATTCGTAAGATAAATTTTGAAAATAATTATTAATTCTATTGTGCGACATAGTCGAATAGGCCTACAGGGGATACCACTACCAAAAAAAACGCATTAGCAATAGTACCTCAATGGTAATGTGGAAACCTATTGACACGAGTATCGCCCTGATGCGTCACGAATAGCGCCTATGTTATGGCACGCGCCTGAGCAGCTCCGAGCACTTAGATCGCTACGGGGAGCGAGACGCGCGGCCGGGTCGAGGAGGCGTAGCTTTCAATTGTCGGCCGTCGCGAGTAAAAATTTCCGAGCCCTGCTTTAGAGTATTAAGCAAGGCCAAACGTTACTCTGAGAAGCATCGTTTTCTCTCCGTTGAGAGCAACGAAGTCACGCCTACAAAAACAACCACGCCCCACATATCAATCTAACGCTAAAATGAGTCGGTTATGACCAGAATTCTTCTAAAATTGCGTTATGGGCTACCAGCGAAGCTCAAGGAGCAACGAGAGAGAGAGAAAGAGAGAGAAAGAGAGAGAGAGAGAGAGAGAGAGAGAGAGAGAGAGAGAGAGGCCACGCCCCCACACACCAATCTACCTGAAAAACCAACTACTATACCAACTGAAATAAATCAAATGAACAAAACACCGGGAAGAATCGATTTTCAACCGATTTTCCTCTAGCTCTCTCATGGAAAAATGAACCACCATGTCACCCACCCTCTAAGATACATGTTTCCCGTCACCGTCATCACATTAGTAACGATCTAGGCCGGTTTTAACGACCTTCTCCCCGATTGAAAAACAGAATTACCCAGTACAGAATCAAACAATACCGGACCGGAGATAGGAAAAGAGGAAAAACCGGGGATCAGAGGGAACAACGTCTTTACGCGGCGTTGTCTTTATAAAGCAGCTGGTAATTCTCTCTTACTATCAGCAAGATTACGACGAGGGAACAGGAGAGGACCTTAAATAAGATCTTAAAATACAGAGCGGTAATCCTCGAGACGCCTGGGCGACATAACATTTTCATTTCACTGAAGTCCCCGCCCTGTAGTCGGAGAGCCATTCAGCCCACGGCGAACTCCAATTTTCTATTCGCGTGACTTTTTCGCAGTGAACCGTGTTGTCCGGCGCCCAGGATGAAAGCTGAGGAGCCGGGCTCGACTTATTTCGAATCGTAACGACCCGACGTGTAACGAGAAAAGCGAGGGATGTTACGTTATTTTCGAATAATGAGTTTGTTTGCGTCGGAAGCTACACATAAATGTAAGAGGCTGGGGGTTGGGGTGGTTGCCACTGGAAGGAGTTCGCGTGTCCTTCCGTGGCGACGCATTTGCTTTCCAATTGAACGCTGCTTCTAATGTAAAAAATTCTGATGGACCCTTCGGATCTGTTCTCATTAGGACATTTTTATTTTATCAGCGATTTTCTATCAGTAAATTTCACGGTGAAACACCTCGAAGATCGAGTACCGTCAAGGTGAAGTTAGACGTTATTTGCCAAACTATATTTTATACAGTCATGGACAAAATTAAGTGGACAGGTTTAACACTAGATTGCCCAAGGAAGTCATTTTGACTGCTTTTTAATTTCAATTAGAAAAACAATTATGTATATAATGACACAATTTCTTAGAATTTTGTGACTTTTTGTACAACATATAAATGCGTTTATTAATAATTGTAGTTACCTCCCCCCTCCTTCATTTCCGGTGTGTGTGTGTGTGTGTGTTATGACCTATATTGCCCAAAAGCTGTCATTCTGACTGCTTGGGAAATTTTAAATAATCAAATGACTCTTATTATTGAATTGAGTCTTATATGACCAGTTCGGCTCTGTATTGAAATAACAGTTTTCATTTTTTATCGATTACCGTCACATGATAACATACAAGTACATGATAAATTGTCGATTTAACCGTATACTTGATAAGTTGCAGTTGCTCAATAAGTTAAAGTAGTACTTGTTATTCGAATCTTTATGCAGTGATACTTCTTCTAACAAATTTTTTTATTGTTAATATTTACTAATAACTTGTTATATAACTGTAAATAATATAAAAAATATTAAAATTAATTTTAAATAAATTTCTTTACACATTAGTTATTCTTTCACAATGCAGTCATTTTGACTGCTTTTGGGAAATATAGGTATATACTCAGTTTCAGTCTTTCTAGAGTTAAGGATCAACAAATAATCAATGCAATTTAAAACATAATTTTAATAAACCAGAATTGTATAGAACATTTAAGTTGACAAAGTGTATTTTAATGAGATAAACAACAATATAAATAATAACAGTAGAATATATTATCATTAATCAAAATTGTATACAATTTTTGGTGGTCAAAATTAACTGGACACATTATAAATATTTCGAAAATAAGCGATTAGTATTTGGTATTGTAACCTCTTGCTTTAATTACTGCTTCTAATCGTTTGGGATGCTTACCACAAATTCTTGGAGGTAACTTCGAACAGTTTGTTGAAACTTTAATTGCAACTCGTTTAAAAATACTTTCTATTATGGCGTTTTTCTAATGGTGTTTCTGAATCTAGTAAACTCCATAAGTTTTCTGTAGGATTAAGATCTGCACTTTATGGAGGCAAATCAAGAACATCTATCCCACAGTTGTGTAAAAATTTTTTCGTTTTCTTCGCCGTATGCTTAGGATCATTATCTTGTTGTAGCATCCATCCCTCATCGAGATCCATTTTTAGGGTTGACTCTTCTATATTTTCATTTAAAATGTCAAGAAACTTATCTGCATTCATGATGCCATGGATATGGATGGGTGCTAAATTTCCAACCCCATACCAAGAAAAACATCCCCATACCGTTATGAATCCCCCTCCATGTCTGACGGTAGGCACCACGCATAACGCTTCTTGAGAACTTCATTTGATTTTCTCCACACGCGTGTTCTCTCTTTTTTTTTTTTAATTTAATAACTCAAATTTGCTTTCGTCACTTCATATAACTTTTTTCCAGAATGATAATGGCTTCATATATTCATATATTTTTTTGCAAAAGCTAAACGTTTCTTTTTATGCATTTTATTAATGTGTGGTATCCATAACGGTATGGTTATGCAGATAAGGAATACCATTAGAAAAACGTCACAATAAGACAGTATTTTTAAACGAGTTGCAATTAAAGTTTCAACAAACTGTTCGAAGTTACCTCCAAGAATTTGTGGTAAACATCCCAAACGATTAGAAGCAGTAATTAAAGCAAGAGGTTACAATACCAAATACTAATCGCTTATTTTCGAAATATTTATAATGTGTCCAGTTAATTTTGACCACCAAAAATTGTATACAATTTTGATTAATGATAATATATTCTATTATATTAATTGTTATTATTGATATTGTCGTTTATTTCATTAAAATACACTTTGTTAACTTAAATGTTCCATACAATTCTGGTTTATTAAAATTATGTTTTAAATTGCATTGATTTTTTGTTGATCATTAAACCTATCCACTTAATTTTGTCCACGACTCTATATTCTCAATTACTGTTCACAGTCAACATTCATGTTACTGCTTTTCATGTCAGTGTTTTTTCTAAAACGGAAAATAAACATGTAGGACGATTTTGTATCAGCTTTTAGGGTTTCCAACAATCCAGAATAATTACAGTATCAGAAAACAGACAAATTTTTTGTAAAAAAATAATTCATTTCATAAGAACGGTATTGACGCTTAATGAATCAGAAGAGCAAGCAAAGGGGTGTGGAAGGTGCTTCAACATTTCATTAAAGAAACGTTAAACCATTTCCCGGTGATTCTCTAGTTATATGTAGAAACACGGACAAACTCCGTCCGGCCGATATATGTATCGGGTTACGAGTTTGCCGTTGAAAATAGCCTTTACGCGCGTGTACCAAGTACCAACGCGTGGGTTAAAGCAACCTATGGCTATGTCGGAATTTGACTTCCCCCCTTTAGGGTGCATTTTTCCAGCTATAGAAACGCAGTGATCGATAGAGATAGAAAGCGAATCCCTGGCACTACTAACGCATAGAAAAGCTGAAGAATTTTAATCCTGTAACACTGTTTTAAAAAATTAATAAGAGATAGCTGCATAAAACAGCCTACAATATTTCACCCACTGTCGGTTAAAACATTAAATCAACAAATTATGTTTCGTTCATAACGTCACTATTTAAAGAAATGGATATGTCCCACAGCATAGACAGAAAGGGATCGGTCATTTTACAATACATAAAAATAGTAGATGGCAGAATTTAAACCATGAGGAACCAATGGGGGTTGAAAAGTTATCACACGATTTTCTAGAAATTGAAGAAAATTGGACTTTGGATTAAAAACTTATCACGCGATTTTATAAAGTTGAAGAAAATTAGAGTTTGGATTAAAAACTTATCACACAATTTTAAGAAATTCGATAAAATTGGAGTTCGTGAGGAAAATTGATGGATGGAAGAAAGTTTAGAGTCGCGAAGGGTAATTGTATAATGGGAGGACTCGGTGCGGTCGATGGAAAGCGAATTTGGACGCTTCCTGCAGCGTCGCGACGCTGTTTTCCGTTCGGTTCAGAGGAGGAATCCTTCAGCTCTTGCGTCGCGACGTCTCCGTCCGTATCTAAAATTACTGGCAGCAGCCGAAGACGATGCATTCGCATTCGGTCCGGTGAGCCGTGCGAAAACGAGAGCCACTACAGGCTTACGGCCTAATACAGCCCCTATTTTTGGATCGTCGCGCTGACGCCACGGCAGAGACAACTTTCCGCAAAAGAAAATCGACGTTCCTTCTCTCCCCCCACCACTCCGTGTTACTCCTTCCTCGGCATTCTAACCTCAAGAATTATTATTGTCAACCCTCTCCCCTTTTCTCCAAATACAATCGTAGAAATGTGTCTTTTAACCCTTCGCAGTCCTGAGAAAAGAAAGATCGATATAAAAATTACGAAGTAATATGGTTCTTGATATTTGAACATTAACATTTTTATATAATGTCGTTATTATGATAAAAATGACCCCATCCTCCATAGAAGTTCTTACCACAAGAATTATAGATTACAATTATTGAGGATCGCTTGAGAAACATTTAAAAAATTGATATATTCCTCACTCCTTCTTTAAATCATTACAGAGAAATGCTTTTTATATTTAAACAACTAATTTTTCTTATAGAAACTATTGTTATAAATGAACTACAGTTACTTTCCTTCTCCCCAATTTACCATCAGCCTTTCCTTTATTATATCCTCCCGGTGCCAATTATATTTTATATAAATACCTGCAATTATGTATAACAATTATTCACGATTGAAGATTAATATTTCTATAGAGTCGTTGTTATAACAACAAAATTGTGCAATAAATTAATTTTCATTATTCTGACCATATTGTTGAAATTAACAATCTTTACTGTCATTACTACAGCAAAAACTGTTGAATTAATTAATCTGGTTATGCATATATAAACATACAAAGAATGCCGTTAAAATATAAATACATAAAAATAACGTTCGTCAGTGAATGTGCAATCATTTACACGTCAACTGTACAATTGGTAGTCAATGTGCTCGCTCGTCTACCCTTCCACATATCCAGCATTATTTATGTACAATGATATTTTAAGTTGAATATTTGGCAACCACTTCTGGCGGAAGAACGAAACTCGTTTGCATTCCAAGCTTATCATCTCATCTGCAATTTCGATACTCGAAATAGCTCACATGTGATCATACTCTTCAATAAAATCCCACAAAACCTATGTAATAAAAATTAATCACTGCAATACAAAAAAAAATTAAAATAACATACTGCCTAATTGAAAGTAGTATTCAAACATTGTCAAACATCACTTGGAATGATTGGATTCCATTGTAAAGTCATATAAACATTTAATGTTTTATGTTTTATTCGTAATGTTAATATTAATCATTAATATTCGATGTAATACCCTATTATTTAATAACATTTAACCCTTCACTGCATGATTTTTTTAATTGAGAAGAAAAAATTGAAATGAGGTCAGTTTTTGTTTTATTTAAGGGAAAAATATTGAAAAAAATTAAAACAATATTTTCAGAAAAATAAATATAAATAAACATAGTAAGAAAACACATTCATAGTTTACTATATACCAGATTCGTTAACTGTATCAGATATGATACACTAGGCAGCGAATGGTTAAAAACAATGTTCTTCCCATGTAGTCCAGGATCCACCGACCATTTTTACAAGTTATTACTATCAAACTAATATTCCGTGAGTAGCTTCATTTTGATGAGACGCCCAACTAATTTCTCTTGTGGTACCTCGATTATGGTAGCTAACAGGGGTAGCAGGGATAAAATATGTCGATTTGACGATTCTCCAATATTTATTACTAACTGGGTTTCTTTTGTTAAATCTCAAGATAATTATCGAAATTATTCGAAAAAATATTTGTCCTACAAAATGTATGGTTTGATCAACGAGTCCCCTTCTTCCAACATGTATCGATAACGAGGTCATCAAAAATGATTACTAACCAACTGATTTATTTACTGTTGCTTAGTTAATATTTATATAATTTAACAGCCACACTGTCCTACAAATTGCGTGGCACGTTATCCCGGTCCTACACTCACAAATTGTTAATACCACAATACCATTTTTTTTGTTACTAACTGTAGGACAAAAATATTACATAATAGGTTAGTATGTTCTCTGTCCAAATGAAACAATGTCCTACAAGGAAACAGGTATGTATCACTAGTCCGACAAGAATTGTATAATTTTCGTTTTTCTATTTATAACATAACATAAAGTGAAAACATCTTTTTCGAAATTTAAATAACTTTATTTTCTAGTAAACTAAGTACAAAAATTTGTGTTTTTACATATAAAAAAAATTAATCTTCATCAGATTCATCTGATAAATCTTCATCTTATTCGCTACTAACATCAAACCATACATTTTGTAGGACAAATATTTTTTCGAATAATGTAGATAATTATCTTGAGATTTAACAAAAGAAACCCAGTTAGTAATAAATTTTGGAGAATCGTCAAATCGACATATTTCATCCCTGTTACCCCTGTTAGCTACCACAATCGAGGTACCACAAGAGAAAAAGTTGGGCGTCTCATCAAAATGAAGCTACTCACGGAATATTAGCTTGATAGTAATAACTTGTAAAAATGGTCGGTGGATCCTCGACTAATGTTTTGCAATCTCTACAATAATCGCTCAAATTTTAAAGCAATTTTCGAAGAAGAGAAGTAGGTTAACATTTTTTCAAATGCTTCGAAAAACTGTTTTACAAAATTGATAATAATTTTTCAATATCCGAAATTGTTCCCAAAGTGGACGTTAATAAATAACGAATTTCTCGAATATAACATATAACAATTTCTAAAATAATAAAATCGATTTCGATGGCAAAATTGGGGCCGGAAAACCAGTCCGTGTAAATTAGTTGACCAGGTCATGCGTTAATAAACATTTTTCAAAAAAAGCAGGTCATGCGTTTCCTATTGATTATGGTTATGGGAAATTTCGACGAAAAAAACTAGTCATGGCACTTGTTTATATAATCTATCCAAACATTTAAATCACCAACATTATTTTCATAATGTTGCGGTAATAAATTGATAGAATTATTCTTATGAAATATAAAAGCCACCCTCCCACCCCCCTAAGCCTTCAGCAGAAAGGCGAGAAAACGTTAATTTCAAACTTCACGCCGGCTGCAATACCTAAGAAATGGCGCGCATAACACCCCAAAGGATAATAATATAATTATCCGCCCCTGTAAACCCCCTAGAAGATTTCCGTTAACATTGAAAAATGAAGGATAGGTTGACACATAAATTACTATAGCTCGCGACGCAGTAACTATTAAACGATGCCATTAATACCTAACGTCTTTTATACGCGGACATTTTTTTGGTGAACAGGCCTTGCAACGTGCTTACTCAAAATAACTAAATTGATCTCATTAAACTCCCTTAAGCTGCCACTTTATGGGTGATGTCGCGAACACCTAATGAAACGTGTATCTCAAACTGATAATAAAATGGGGACATGTCTTGGGAATACACTTCCCGCGAATCGTCGCGTCCAACCTCCATAAAAATAACAATTACATTTACACCTTGTTTAATTTGTAGCCGAGACGAGACCGCATCGTTTCAGTACTCGTGTCTGAAGCGCTTGCAAGCTGGCTAGCTAGATCGTTTGTCGCAAGTATTATTTATAGAACGTTATTTGCAGCAATAACGCCGCTGGCGAGTCTCCAGCACTTCTACAATGTAATGTTAAACGAGCAATTAATACCTTCTTTTATTGCAACTTTGTTTGCAGAAAAAAATCCTTTTTGAGAAATAACTGGCGCCACCTATGTACTTTAAACAATTTTGTTTATCCTCCTTAAAAGAAGAACAGATTTTGCATGTTTTCACATTATTTTCTAATCACATTAATTTGCAAGGTATTCAATTGAATAGATTCGGCATCCTCTAAATTTGGGGGTAGTTTGTATCTCATAAATATGGACCGTAGCAGTGCAAACATTATTGTTTTCACCATTTATGCAAACTCATAAGAAATAGTTCTCTGAGTCACTATACAGGATCCAGAATGGCTTGCTTACACTGCTTCTAACACCTGGCACCAGCAAGACAATCTCGCAAATCTCACAATAATACCTACCACTTCCAACAAGCCTCTCATTAGAGTATTATCAACAGAACAAAGAGTTCATCCCAATGTGTATCAAATTCTATTGGACTGTTACTTCTTTGCTTAGAGCCCACTCAAGGAGCACCTGACTGCAGTGCTTGTTAACACAAACACAAGACAAATGTCTGTCTACTCAAATTAACCTCAACATCCCCGATTAACTATGGTATCCTAATCCATCAATATCTCGCAATAGTAAAAGATGTAGCATGCGTGACAGCGTCTTTTCCGGATCAACGACACCAAGACGTAAACCTATCTCTCGGTACGCCTAAGGCTTAAACTAACCTAAACCATTCTCAACGAATCAAGGTATCCGAAGCCACCAATCCCTCAATTCTTCGTACGAGCAAAAGATGTAGCATCCCTAGCGACGTCTCTCCCCGTTCAACGACACCAGGACGTATCCTATCCCTGCGTACGTCTTTGTAAGGCATGGTCTCGTCCAAGAAGAAGAAGAATCATGGTCGGGGAGGGCCGGTCGAGGGGGTAGGTGGAGCGAGAAAGAGCGAGAAAGACAGAGGCCTGGGTAAGTTATCACTCGAGTCTGGGCCAGGAATAGTCGCCATGTGGTGGCAGCCGTGGGACTGACTATTTTCGGGTAAAGACAAATTTGGCGCGATGCGCTGCGAGGGAGCGGAGCCGAGCCGAACCGGCACAGCTCGCGGCAGACTCAAGTGTAAGCTTACATGTGCCTTTGGGGGGCGACGAACACGCGGAGGCCAATGAGATCGGCGCGGCCATTTTTAGAGGGATCCGCGAGACGAGCGTGCTCTCAAACCGCTTGTAGCATTCAGTTTGAAGCAGCCGGCCGGTCAGGAGCCTTTCCTCTCCGTTGCGTCTCGCGATCATCATCATCATCATCATCATCATCCTGCAGCATCTCTTATCGTACAACGATCACGATCACTCGACGCCACTAGTGAATTTTACCAGGTAGCTCGTGACACCTATCAGTGGATTACGCAACCCTAGGTACCACACCGTAGTGAACAGATTCGTCGGAAAAGACCCTAGGCCGGGCCACTGGTTCCGTGCTTCCTTACTTCCCATAGTGAATGCGACGTATGGAATGTAAAGAAGTATGGAGCTGCGCCCAGGTGATCATCTATCTTTAAACACTGCTGCTGCGACAGAGAGTCTCCAGCTTCAGCATCGAACCCAAAGAAACAAGCTGGACCCAATGTCCACTGTACCCACGTCAGAAGGTCCGGTAGCTATGGAGATTGTGGTGGACCAAGTTCCGGACGGTTTGAACAGAGTATTCTTGGTTCGCAAGAGGATTTCGTTAGGTTACCCGCTGGCAGCAGAGCTCAAGTCAGAAATAGACGGTTCCATGAGTTCAAGCGTCCATGCGGACAGTCGTGATCGCTATTTACTGACCTGCCCGTGACTACCATGTGGTCGCCAGCTTTATTTAAGTCTCCCAGACTGGGCCGACTGGGCGCATGCGTTACGTTTTATTCTTGCAGATGGAAGAGGACTCCAGTGAGAGAAAAAAGTGTTTAGAGAATATCTAGATAGAGTAATCTGTTTGCAATCACTATCTGTAAGTACTTACTTTTCGGGTTGCAGAGCGAATGTGTGATGGTCACGTGACCGGTTGTTTCAGTAAGTAGGAATGGATTGTTTGAACTTCGCGCCGGACGACTTGTTATAGAGATACGTCGATGTTCTTGCAATCTTTGCTTTATCTGTTAGTGAAAAGTTTTGTAAGTTTTTGGACAAAATTTGAAGTTGGAGCTTGCAATTTTAGTATATTTTTGGTAATTTTACGAGCCTGCTGTAGTTTGATCGAATTTGTAATTTTTTTATGTCTGTTCACAATTTTATTTTAATATAATCTAGTTAAATGTCTAACATTGCTATATCCCAGTCGATTTTTTAATTCGATTATATTCTGGTGAAGTTTGTAATCTTAGCATAATCTTGTCAAATTTCCTATTATATTCTAGTCAACTTTAAAATTGTACTCTTCTACATTTATTATACTCTTTACTTGACTTTGCCATTTTGCTATATTCTGGTCAGATTTGTGATTTTACTAATGTAAATTAATCAATTTTATAATTTTGCTGCATTCTGATCGATTTTCCAATTACGTTGCATTCCGTTCAATTTTGTTGTTTTTCTCAGAGTATTTAATTTTACTACATTCTGGTAGAATTTATAAATTTAATACCATATATTCCAGTAGAGTTTATAAGTTTGCTATATTCTAGTGAATGTTTCAATTATACAGCCTATGCAAGTTCGTGATTTTGCTATATTCTTACGAAGGGTGTAAATTTGTTATTTTCTGACGAATTTCATTGCAGATAGAATAGGAACAGGAAGCCGAAAGAAGATCGTCTTTCGACGAGTCAAAAATAGGACGTGCGTTCGGACGCCGCCATGTTTCCATAAATGAGTTCTCCGATTACAAGATCTATTTCCGGTCCGAGCCGACAACCCGAAGACTCGAATCACAAGCCATAGAGCAACGTGAAGAATTGTCATTTTATTGAAAATTAAAAATCATAATCTGTTAAACTCTATATAATTTGATTTATTAAATAATTTAATTCTAACTAGGATCATAACCTTTATAAAAATCTCACGAATTTTCGAAGGTTGATTACTGTAATATATTTTAATATATCGCTTTATAGTTTTTCTATCATTGTCACGAATAATATATTTCAAACATATCGTATATAAATAATAAAATGAATAGCTAATGATGTGTCATTCTTTCGCAGTCTGGCGTTCGAATACAACAATAACATATTGAATAAATAGATTCATTGTTGTTCGCTGAAGTATGCAATGTAATCGATGCGTGCAGCGCGATATAATGAATGTTGTAACGGTGTACAAATCGAAATATCGTTACCGTTGTTTTTTTATTGGTTATTCCTTCGTTGGCGTTACATCTTGGACGCATTTGTTGTCCCATATTAGTATTTCTTATAAACTACCGTATTTCCTCGAATATATTACGTTCATATACTGCGCCAATTCTGCCAATTGTCAATAGTATATCACAAACACGTCGTTACGTTCTGAAATTTTATTTAAAAATCTCTTGTACACTCTGCGATACTTACGCGAAAGTACAGTATCGCGTGATATGTACATCGATCGCGAAACACATTTTGGTTACTGTGCGCTTCAACAGGCACGCTAAACCGGCACATTCTGGGAAGGTCGGTCACTCCTTGGACTTATAACATAGGCCTTGCGACACGTGTTCGTCCTTCCTTGATTCACTGCAGCTACGTATGCATCGTAATCTTCTTCAAGGGAAGGGCCCAACATAACCGTTTTTCCACTGTCAAATCACGTGTGGCGATTAGTTCGCAGTTTCGAATAACAATAGGGTCTCTTTGTAAGAATCCTGTGCCGTGTATTCGTTAGTATCAATAGGTATTAAAATGTTTCGGAAACGTCAAAGTTCAAACAAGCCCCCCTCTGTTGTGTCGTTGAGTGTCGTTACCAACCAACCATTTTGTATCATACGGGCAAGTTGAAATATTAGGTCATAACTGGTACTGTAATCTAGCGGAAAAAGTGTAAAACAACGATGTAAAAAATGAAAAAAAGTTCAGAATAGATAATGGTGAATTCGCATTAATTCCGTTTGCGTGATATTCGAGGAAAAATTCTTTTCTCCGAAGATTCAGATGGAGATATTTCTATTTGAATATTAGAATAGAAAGGTAGTTATTTGAAAAAAGGTTGACACTTCATTTTCATTTTACCCGTCTATAAACCAATAATAATTTTTAAAATCTCGAGGTTCATATACTTCTAAAGACTACAGATTTAAATCTTACTTACTGAGACTGCACAAAATTTATGTAAATAAATTTCTATAATCATCTATTCAATTCTATTTAATGAGCATTAACAGTCGTCGTTCAAAAAGTGCTCGATTTCGTGTCGAATGAAGAATTAGAATATACGAACTAAAATATACATTGAGCCTGAGCGAGACTGTTTTATCTATCTTCGTAACCAGGGAGAACTGTTTTACCGATTGCGTACATCTCGCTCCAAATTTAAATCCAATGTGTAATATATAAATGTTTTTCTACTCTAATTTTTCATAAAAAATTCCTTCTAAACTTTGGCCATATTACACACTTAATCTAATGATTTAGAACACCGTAAATAATTTACAAATATTTGTAGCTAAAATTTACAGAGGTTCACTATTAATGAAATATTTACTAACGAAATTCTTTCATATCTTCCGTAAATTACTTTAGTCCCCCATATTATTTCATTATATTTGTCATTTCAAGAAGAATAGTAAAATAGTCTGACTTTTTATCATAGATTATGTTACTTTTGTACATATACCTAGATGGTACACTTATTCGCTTCAAGAGTCGCACGTGGCGCTTCGGGCGCACAGAAGTAAAATGATTTAATCTAACCTCAAGATTGAGATCTCTATTGTAACGTCGCTGAAAGTCAAAAAGTCACTTCCAAGGTAAAAATTAATAACAATATGTAATCTATAACTAAAATTCAAAATACTAAATATTTATATGTAAATCCCTCTTCGTTCGGCATAATACGATCACATGGGATTCGATATAATGGGAGCTCACGTAAACGCAACAATAAAATATTTATTATGTGAAAATTATGGTAAGTTCTTAACTAAATTGTTTAGTGCTATACATAATTAATAATACCAATATACGTATGAAATTAATTCTGGTTTGAGAACATATTTGGATCAAAGCAACTGTTGAACCATGCGTCTTTTACATCATAGCAAACAATACACATTATTTGAGCAGTGTTAATAAATGCATAAAAAAATTAGTAGAAAATATAACAATTACTTTTTGTTTTCTAGATATCCAATATGTCAGAAGAGAAGAAACACACAATAAATTCAAAGTCAGACTTGGAACTACTCTAAGAATCTGAACTGAAACAAGAAATCACAACACCAGGAGTGTAGGAGGAAAAAAATGACAATAGAATGACAATAGAATGGCAGTAGAGTGGCAGTGGAAGGGCTGATTCATATGAAAATCAAGATTCGCTGCTGTTTTAGAATGAATTAAACAGTTGAAGCGTGAGAAATGCATCCAACGTCACCATTTTACTGAAATTCTAGTCTTTCGAGTGGGATGAAATGGATTTATCAAGCAACAGAGTGTCAATGATACCATGCAGGATCATATATTCACTGCACTGGCAAAGGGTTGTTGAATAGAAGGATGAAAATTGTCAAATTGCCTCTGGCGTAGGTGAAAAACAAGGATTTCAGTGTGTTCTATCAAGTGAAACCTGTTCATATAGGGCACAGGTGTCGGTTAGTGAATATATGGTGCCTACATGGAAGTTGTTTTATTAATTTCATGGTATTTTGCAGTTTATTTTATATTATTTGAAATGAACTTTTTCCTTCTGTATCTTCAAGTGTTTCTGGATGAAATGCGAATAACAACTTTGATAAGAACCGTGTTGAAAAGTTCTTTTTAAAAATATAGTGATACTAAGTATTTGATGTTATTTAATTAATTTCTGAAAAATTTGTTTTTTGTCTGGTAACTGGGTGAGATTGACAAGTGAAGTGAGTCGTCTTCTAGCTCGCGCGTGACTGTGTTCATTCACACACCTCTAGACCACGTATACATACGCGAGGATTGCAAGGTTCCGAGATTCCGCTCGTAATTTCTCAATAATGCAAAGACGGGGTTTTGTTAGTAGTAAAAATCTAATTTTATATAATTAGATTTTCATTATTTGGCAGCATATCGACAGCCACGATAGGCGGCAGCACTGTCGCCTGTTACACTGCTTCTCGCGGCTCCGAGACATGCTGCCGAATAATGAACATAACGCTTTGTAAACATAAAACTAGAACTTTTTAGGTAAATCGCATCCTAATTGATCTTTCATCCAGCGATTTTGACTACTAAGAAATCTATTGAGTATTCAGGAGCGGAATCCAGAACCTTTGCAATTTTCACGTACGTATTATACGTGGTCTTGCGGTGTGTGAGTGTAACAGTCACTCGCGAGCTAGCAGACGACTCCCTGTACTTTCACCCTATGCCCTATGCAATAGGTAAAAACTCTACATATGTCCAATGCGTACTAAATGAAGAATTATTTATTGCAGACTGTTGATTCAACCACTGCCTTGAAACATTAGATGCATTGCATCCTCAGCGAGGTGTCTTTCCACAGGGTAAACTGAATGTATCTTGAATCCATGGATCAAGCCATGTTTCATTAAACTCTGTAGGCAAGTATGATTTGTGTCATTACTTATAAGAGGACAGTGCCAATGCAGTTTTATATAGGCTAAACTTTAGAAACATTCCAGCGT
This sequence comes from Lasioglossum morio, assembly GCA_916610235.2. NCBI lineage: Eukaryota > Metazoa > Arthropoda > Insecta > Hymenoptera > Halictidae > Lasioglossum > Lasioglossum morio. The sequence goes on along the minus strand of OU744329.1, from coordinate 1,201,339 downwards.
ATGATACGTGTGAATTGAATATAAAAGTCATGCATTTTTGTGATACCAAATTTGTTGTTTAATGGACTATAATTTTACTTGTTTGTCAAGAGAAAAAGGAACCTGAGATTATTTTATAACTTCTGGACATTATAAATTGTTCATAAAAGTCACAGTAAAATTTGAATCTTTTGTATTGTGAATATGAAGCTACTGAGTGGTACAATGATACAGAGGAATGAAAGAATACAGTGAAAATATTGCAGAGAAACTAAACTATGGATATAATAAATACTGTTAAGATAGAAAATATGTTATCAGAGTTAGAAAGATTGATGTACTGTAATGATTTGGCTTTCCTAATTGATCTTTTTACTTTCAGGTGCACAGTTGAAGGTTTATGTACCACTTACGAAGAGAGTTACTTGCGATAGCTTGGAGACTAAGATAGAACACTATGAGAATAAAAGGAAAAGAAACGAGTGTACAGATAATTTAAAAATTATCAAATAAATCCATAAATTGTATTGAAGGAATATAAATTTCTATGTACAGTATTTACTCGATAATTGTTCAAAACGGGTTCCACCAACGACAATTATCGGCCAGAAAAAACTATTCTTTGACTTCTGTCGAACGTAGAAACGGACAGTGAAGCTCGAGGGCTAAAATGATACTAAATATGATCTAATTCTGATGATATTTACTTGTGTAATGAACAATGAAAGTTTCGAATGCACAGAACGATAGCGTATGGTTAAGAACCGATACAGTTTAAAGGTTCGCGTGTCTTTCTTTCCTTATTACGAATTATATCATATTTGGTATCATTTTCATTATGATCATTATTCGTTTTGTTATTGGATTAGTAGTGGTCTCCTGGTCTTGCACCGATATACCAGCCCTGTATCATGTTTACACTCTTCGCAGACCGAGTGGGGATAGTTCGAGAACAGTTATAGGCCACATGTTTTGAACAATTATCTAATAAATACGGTATAACTTTACTAAATTTACCTGCATGCGTTATACGAATCCGTGAGCTGAACACACCACAGTTATAGTTGATCGAATTGAAGTTAATTGGTCAGAATTACAGCGAAAATACTAAAAGTTGTTGCTTACAACTTTTCTATGTGGGCTTATACCGTAAATTTAAAAAATACATCTAGTAAAATTTCGTAAAAATCGATTTACGAATCCTTATTTATGAGTTATAGGCCAAAAATGGTAAAAACTGCAAGTTTCATCTTTAAACGTTTGTAGCTCATTGCAATCTTGAAAGGAAATTTCAAAAGAATCTTAAATTCTTTAACATATCAATTGTTAACTAAAATATCATCTGTTAACTAACATATCAGTTGTTAACTAAGATGTTAATTGTTACTGTCAATGTTATAATCAATATGATGTCATTTGTCATACCATGTGGTTCAGATTTTGTATGTAGGGGTCTCCCACAATTGCACTGGACAGTTTGATGTGGAGCGCGATTCGTTGGTGTAAAAAGTACACCATGTAAAATCAATTTCATCAGTTTCTCTTTGTTCATTATCAATTACTATATTCATTTATGGTTAGGGCGCGCAGTGGGTCAGTGGATATAGCGCGCGATTGCGACTAGAGGCGGTCGCGAGTTCGAATCCCGCGCCCGGCACCTCTGGAAATATTCAATGTGCTATTTTAAAAAATTGTGGTGTCCAAAGTGGTTCGGAGCCCACCGTAATAATAATAGAGTGGTTGTTGGTAGAGGTGAGATGGGAAGTGTGGAACGGGATTTGAACCCCTGAGGGGACCAAATATCCATTACATACTACTACTATTCATTTATGGTTATATTCCTAATAAATAGCATAATTCGTCAAGACGATGTATTTTCTTATCCCAATACATACAATAATATATGTACTCAGTCGCACAGTGATATATGTGGTGTACAGAATACACCGCGCGGGTAGTTACGTGAACAATTCAGGGCGCGGGTAGTTAAAGGTTAAAACTAACACGATTAAGAGAATATGAGGGAAAAATTTGTTGTAAATCTGAAGGAATGTTTATGCTTTCGGTGGAAAGCTCGACAGTAGTGAATAAAATTTAAGAGGGTAGGCTACCCACGTGACATTACTAGAATCTAATTAGATTTTGGGCCAAAATAGGGGTTTACGCGGTGTCGTTTCACGTCCTCATATGATTATATTTTGAACTGACAATGAGTGAGGGCTCATTCGAAAGAGGAAGGTTACACGCAGTGCGCTCTTCTCATGTTTTTTTTTTAGATGATGTTTATATGAAGTAATATTAGTGTCCAAAGTAGGCGAAAAAAATTGAAGAAAAATTCCGGAGACTCTAATGTATTTTTCGTTCACAAAATGATTTTTCTCGCGAAAATATCGAGAAGAGCGCACTGCGTGTAACCTTCCTCTTTCGAATGAGCCCTCATTCAGCTCAAAATATAATCATATGAGGACGTGAAACGACACCGTGTAAACCCTTGTTTTGGGCCCAAAATCTAGTTAGATTCTGGTTAGATTCTAGTAATGTCACGTGGGTACCCTACCCACACTCGAATTATGGGGTTGAGGCAGCAGTGTTGGTATGAGCACTCACCCTAATAAATAACTAACAGTCTAGGAACCGAGGGTGGGGTGAATGTGATCCGAGTTATGTTATGCGTGGAAACCTCGGGGCTATTCATGGTGCAGCCGGATTTGCATTGTCATCATTGTCGCGATTTGAATCGGTTTCTCGCTAGCTATCACGGCTCTGGTGTGCTTCCATTGTTATTAACCCCTTAAGCGGGGACAGGATTTTTAGAAACCGTTTGCTCGGTGAGGAACATTATTGAAGCGTGTAATGCCTTATAAAATGTTTATCTTACAAACTTTCTCTTTTTCAAACGATTCATGAAAGATTCTCTAACCCTTATAATCTGTGTATATGCAGTCTTGAGTATGTTCTTCCATATTATAGGGTTGAAGTACGAATGAGGTATGTGTATATGTATGCGTGTTAACAGACAACCCTATATATAGCTAAATTTATAGAAATAGAGAATCGAAAATAACAGAAGAATTGTAAAATTACGATCGCCAATGAATTGAAAACAGAAAAGAGATCGAAACGAACGCCCGTGACAAACACGTTTGTCACCAACGATTGCTTATCCGTGCATAATAAATACGGCTTTTCCTTACAATATTTTCTGATTTTGTAGTAATGCCGTCGGAGACTGCACAAGCTAAAGATTTTCAGCTCCACGCGCAGAACCCCCGGAACCATTCGGGGCCCTAAGCGGCCCTTTAGTCCGTTTGCCGCTTAATCCGCCACTGGTTATCATGACAGAATCGGTCAACTTAATGAAACAAATTTTTCAAACCTTTCGTTTAATATGGAGTATTTATTACGTCGTCGCTGCAGCAGATTTTTTCTATTCCGTGACAGAACGGACTACGCGTTTCCTTTTTTTCCGGGATTAAGTTATAAACTTGAGCGTCAGTTAGCCAGAATTATAGATTCGCACGGGAAACGCAGGAGCGGGCTACACGTACACGTCGGGCGTAGAGTAAATAAATCTTTATTATGTCAGTGCTCTGATCGTGTACGCCGTTGCTGCCCGGCTTTCTGGACGTGTACATAACATTTGCAAATACGGCGCTAACGTCAACGAGCACTCACGTTACCGGCACTATATTAACGTGACGGGACCGAAACGTTAATCCAGATGCATTGATAGCGTGAATTTATTAGCCAGCAAATTCATTACCGGCGAGTACGTGATTTGCAGTATGTCACGAAAATCGTGGGACCGAAGAATAGTTGACGACGATGTCTGTCGATATTGTCGCTCGAACAACGTTAATTATACTCGCTTTCAAAACCACTCACGCGCTAATTTTTTCCTCTGGCAGTTTTATCTGAAAAAATCTCCCATTTGCGGCAGTAAAAGTAAAATATCCGATCGGACCTCAAACTTGAATTTGGCTAGAGTATGCTAATTCCTTCTAGACGGAGATTGGGTGACGATGTGATTATAGGAGAATGAAAAATTTACTAGGCTTAAACGCGTTTCACCGTAAAAGAAAAGGTAGTTTGTTGGAAACCGACTTGGAACCAAGCTTGTACCATATATATACACAATACTTAAACCCGGCTACAGATAACATTCCGTATTCCAAGATTACTTCATCTACCGGCTGACGGATGTGGACAAAGTGCTATGGTTTGTTAAGAAGTCGCATTTATTATTGTCCGAGGTCGGGTATGCGATCACTATCCAGTGTCTACTGTCTATCCACTCCACTGCTGGCCAACGCCGCGCCGCGCGCCGCGCGCCGCGCCGTGCAGCACAGTGGGCATTAGTGGGCAATTACGGACGAAATCGGCAACAAAATCAAAGAACTTTCGATGAAATTAATTTTAAATTAAAGCTGAAAGTTTGTAGAATATGGGAAAAATAGGGAGATCATGGTACGACTGTTTTTTAACCTTATAAAATAAAAATGTAAATTTTTAACAATAATTCGACTTTTTGCAACATCCGGAGGTCGTAGACAAATTTTGAGAACAGATTTGAAATCAGCGTGAAAAAATCTACGCGAAATGATGTATAACATGTGAAAAAATTTTGTTCCTCGCGTGGTATTGAAAAACCACGATTTTCTTGAAATTGTGCAAGTTTCACGAATTTTATCAAGGTCAAAAAACGTTCGTACCATAATCCCTAGTAGCATTTATGGTTGGCGTTTTGTTGGGCCTCCGTTCGCGGTATTCGTTGGGTAACCGTTGGAAATGTCGCTCTATTTTGCAGTTGGGCCAACAGTCAGGGCCAACGTTGGCCCAACGTTACTGTAAGGCGAACCCACAGAGCCCATTTTATGATTTTCTCTTTAATAGTTATTTTTATGGTATATCATAAATAATATACATATTAAAAATGTATTTTCACGATAAAACTTTTGGGAAAAAAGGAACATTATTATTCTACAAAGTTTCAACTTTAATTGAAAATATATTTCATCGCTTTATCCCATTTCTATCGAAAGTTCTTTGATTTTGTCGTCGATTTCGTTCGAATTCGGACAAACCGACGAATTCTGTGTGTCAAGATCAAAGAACTTTCGATAGAAATGAGATAGAGTGATGAAATTTGTTGTAAATGACAGGTGAAACTTTGCAGCATATGGAATAATTATGGAGATTGTGGTACGAACGTTTTTTCAAGTCAAGTCACGAGACTCACCCTGTCCATGGTCTAAGTCTATGGTTTTACCGTAAAAGAAAAGGTACTTTGTATTGTAGTAAACCGACTTGGAAGTGAAAAAAGGAAGCAGAATCTAACGAATTTATAATGTTTGGCGAAATGACGTGACATCATAGAGAAATGAAGAATGTAGTAGGCGTAAGTGCGCTTTAGTATAAAGCCGAAAGTAAGTAGTTTCTTGGTAGGAAACCGAGTTGGAAATAAAGGGCAGACGGAATGGGGTGTCGTTATCGGATCGGGGATTATTCGTATCAGGAAGTTCGTTAGGGGCAGATACGACGTCGAATCCTTTTTCACGCCGCGCCGCGCGCCGGCCCGCTAATTGAACTAGTTTGGCAAGGTGTCTCGTTCCGGACTTTAGTAGTCCGATACCGTTACGGGGACGTGTAATGGCCGAACTGGCCGCTATTCCAATCGTCATAAATTGTCGCGGGGAACGTGACGATCGTACTGAGTAGCCAATAGATGCGCTCTCTCGCCTATCATTTGACCCCCGCAGCTTCTCCTGGCATTTCGCGCCCTCGCTAAACCCGCCCGGTTGCTTTGACTACCGATTCGCATACGCTAACAGATTTATCGGCCTGGCCAGATCAAGTTTATACAGCAGATTTCGATTAATCGAAACGCGCATTCATGCTTCTTCGCGTTCACCAATATGCAACCATTTCGAGCTGATCACCTTTTTCTTATCGATATTATTTCTTAGGTTTATAGGGTTTATTCTGTAGGCTGATCTCAGATTTATAGATCAGCTTTGTACAAAAGTTATTGGGAGATCACATAATTTTTTAAATCTAATCCTACGCTTTTTTCCTACACCAATCGATGAAGCTTCATATTCTCTAGAGAGAAGAATTACCCATTAATATCGAAACAACATTAGCGAAGGAGATTTTTCCATGATTAGTCGTTGCATACTCGAGAAACAATGTGGCTCCGACAGAATGGTTGCCCTGCACATTATGAAAGAATAACAAGAAGTGCATTGAATCAAACAAATATTTCCGAATCGTCGCGTCGGATAGAACGAGGTGAACCCATTCATTTTACGGCAAGATCAGCTGATTTACTTGATAACTAAAATATACGCCGAGGCTCCGATTACAATTGCTGATATGGAATATCGTATCGTCATTGAATGCAACGTCGTACCACCAGTTTTATTACATAATGTAAAACAACTTTTTCGATTCAGAAAATGTCGTGATGTAAACGTGCGCCACATTCAACATTTCTGCGTGAATAAAATCGTTACAACATTATTAACAGAGTCGATCGTGATTTCATAATATCCATAATAACGCTAAAATTAAAATATCTCCTTAATCAATGATTTTTGCGGTATTAACAATAGTTTTTTGTAGTTTACGTTTAAAATCCCGTTTAAAAAGATACTGATCAACATCAAAGTATGCGCCTCTCGAAACAATTCAACCTTCTGTAAACATTCATCGATACGATTTTAGTAATAATGACAAAAATCGAGGTGGTAATATCCGGCGAATCACCCTGTACAGGGTGTCACGAAATTATATGTCACGGCCATCATAGCGTGATTCTATGCCTATGATTTAGTGGAAATTGACATAAAAAACTCCCCGCAGGATCAAAAAAATTGACCTTGACCTTGAAAATCAAGGTAAAAGACAAACATGAAACTATATTATTGGCCCATTTTTACCTATTACGTGTAGATTTCCGTAAACCCAGATTCTGGCATTTTCTTGATTAAGGATGATACTACCTGAATTATTACTTGATCGCCAAAATTGTTGATCTAGTCGTTAAAAATTGTGTGGATCTGGAATTTCTATCGAAGGTAGTCGCCTTCCACTTTCCACTAATTCGCACTGCATTTCGCTATACATATACAAGGTGGACGATTTATCTGAAGACATTGAAATATCTCGAGAACTATGCATCGGATCAAAAAAAGTGGGTAATGAAAGTTGTTCGCCTCGAAGGGGGTCATCCAATGATACCAAATTTTGGTTGACAGATGGCGCTGTAATCGACAAAAATCAAAATGGGTAAAAAATCGTTGAAAATTGGGGATATCTCGAGAGAATTACACATCACATCAGAAAAGTAAAAGTAGACGTATTTGATATTTTTAAAAATGCTATTCAATATAACATCACAATCGACTCACCACACCCACCCGATGGTGGTGTGAGTGGGAATTATTTCAAAATCTCAATATGTCTTGGATATTTGGTCCCCTCAGGGTTTCACAAATCCCGTTCCACACCTCTCACCTTTAACCAGCTCTCCCCTATCGCCTATTTCAGCGGGACCTACTACTTTTTATTAAGGTGGGTTCCGAACCACCTTGGGCACCACAGTTTTTTAAAAAGCACATTGAATTAAATTCAAGAGTTGCCCGGGCGCGGGGATTCGAACTCGAGACCGCCTGGTCGCAGTCGCGCGCTCTATCCACTGACCCACTGTGTGTTTCAAAATCTCAATATTTAATTATTCAAAAAGCCAAAATGCAAAAAAATTCGTAGGTCAAATTGGGGTACTTTTTTTTGGAGAATCCAAATCTGCAATAAGAAATAGGGTTCTCATTGAAGATTTTGAAATAATTTTCACTCCCACCCCGAGGCGAGGGGGTGGCGGTGGGAGGTAGAATTTGGTTCATCATTGGATGTCCCCCTTCGAGGCGAACAACTTTCATTACCCACTTTTTTTGATCCGATGAATAGTTCTCGGGATATTTCAATGTTTTCAGATAAATCGTCAACCCTATATTTCCCGTGCTAACGCATAATTACCTGCTGCTTCGTCAATAGTACGCTATTTACTTATACAATATCATTGGTGAATGTAAAAATTTTGCAAATAAAGAAGTTGCAAAAATTATACGAAATGCAATATCATTTTTTCAGAGAACGGTTCAGATACGATCCATGGTTTCTTTCACGAAGTTGGTCCTTGTGACCAGTGGAACACGATTAAACAAAAGAAATGTTTTTTTACCTTGATTTTGCAGGGAGTTTTCTTATGTCAATTTCCACTAAATCGTAGGCGTAGAATCACGCTATGGTGGCCTTGGTGGCCGTGACACATAATTTCGTGACACCCTGTACACGGGCCTGGTTGAATGGGACATTTCATAGTCCGGTTCGGAGCTGGGGAAACGAATGTAAAATTTGGAAAATGTTTGCAATTAGGAAGACGTTTCGAGTAGAATGTTGTTGATTAGTTTCCCAACTGAATCGGTATTTTAGTGGTATCTCTCGCAAGAAGTTGGTTCCCAAGACTTCCGGTGCTTGGATATTAGCTTCTTCTGAGGAACGTGCCGGAACGCTAGGCATTTCAGGTTCACAATGAGAGGCGGACGTAGACACGAGACGCGATATACGCCGGGAATGGAACACACCGCGGAGATTGTACTAATTAAGTCCCACCTCTCCTATTAATTGCCAACGTTCCAGCCTTGTCAATGCTCGCCGTTCCTCGCTATGGCTACGGACACTAGCCGTTCATCGCTGCGGCTGTGGCCGCCAGTCATGTAGTTAACAGAATTTCGATATCGACATGCTCCACTTACGTAACTCTACTTGCTTCTCGATGCTAGATCAAGAGTTGTCCCAACTTCGATACCAACCGCCACTGCCCGCTAATAACAATAACAAATCTGGTTCAGTCTAGTTCTGATAACGTGGCGACAACCGCATTTGGCAGAAATGTCGAAACTATTTCCGCGTTTTTGCTTCCGAACGCCAAAAAGGACAATTCGTGAAAAGTTCAATGGATGATACAATTCGAAAAATAACGATTACACGAATGTCTGAGGAAGTTCGTGAAATCTCTTGACCTCCTAAATGATGAGCTACCTCCCAAGACAGTTGTTTTTTGTGAAAGAGTCTTCCGTTATTACTATTATTATTATTATCATCATCATCATCATCATCATCATCATCATCATCATTATTATTATTTTCTTCGAGCAGTCGAGATACAAGACGACCGAAAGCCGGCATTAATTAATCAGAAATGCATTCAGCTCGGGAAGCCTTTCTCGAGATGGGGAGGAAACTTGTGAGTATTCTTGAAAACATTAAAGAGCCCCGGCTTATCATGTTTTTAATTAATTTCGCGTGGAATTCGAGGGAAGCCGATCGAACGATATTGAATCTACAGATAACTTTTCATGAAGTTGGACCTCGTCTATCCTGGCACGTCGTTAAGAAAGCCCAGAGGGAACGAACGGGTGGCGCGATTTTATTGGACCGATGGTCTAGCGCCGAAAAAGGGGTGTACGTGTTTACGTTGCCAAGTAACTGCGGCTCTGCCCATCGCATCCTATGTACCCCTCATTCTGATAGTGTTTTAATACGTCCCACCCGCGTGCTCAATATTTCGTTTAAAGTTGAACTGTTCGGAAAGGTTCGGGTGAAAATTGATTGAAAGATACCGAAAGATCTAGGAAACATTAAAAACTAGCTGACCCGACAGACGTTGTCCTGTCCAAATTTCAATAAATTTGTTTCCGATCGTTTTTTGAATTTGCGAAAAGCTGTTGGAAATGTGTAAACAAAGTAAAAATGAGACGAAAACGTATTTCTGAGTGATCATTGTATCTATTAACGGTTGTGGCCATGGATATTCAATTTAAGGAGGAGTGCATCCAGAAGTACGCCAATGGGACATTTTACACGCGAGATGAATTCTATCAGCAGTATACGCTGAAATGCTGGAAATGTGTCGTTTCAAAACTTATGATTTTTGCAGTTCGTCCGAATTTACCGACTTCCCTTTGTAATTGTCTCGAATTTTTTTTCCTGAAAATTTTTAAAGGACCATAACGAACAAAATAAAAAAGAAATCATGTGAATCATAGTCTTGAGTTCATACAAAATTTCCATAGAGAAAGGCACTTTCATTTTTTCCAGAATTTTCCATTTCTCCAGACAACTTATCCAAATTTTTCTATCGCTGAAAAACCTTATTCGGACTATTACGAACATTCTTTTAAAAAAATTAGCCAAATCGGTCCAGCCGTTTTCAAGTAATGCGCTTACCAACGAACAGCATTTAATTTTTATTTATATAGATGCAGTTTTAATCGCATGGTTTGTTCATGTCATTTTGTAGCACATTATATTTTGACAATTGAAAAATATTTTCCGAACAGCGGACTACAATTGATATTTATATTTTTAAAAAAATCTGAATTTTTCTGAATTCCTAACAAAAGAAATGTTCAAACATCCATTATCTATAGCCATTAATCCTAAACCTTTCGAAAAACTATTGTTTTGTTTATTATTTCAGTATTTCGTTTCGAACGTAGAGGAATTGCTGGTTTATTCTTTCCCGCAGTGTGTTTATTTGCCTCGAGGAGGGTAGATTCGTAGTGAAAACACATTGTCGTAGGAAAACAGGGTGGGAAAACGCGTGGCGAACGAGTAGGTGCGCTCTAACGCGCCTCTCCGCGTTCGAATAATCCGCGAATGCAAATGAGACCGGGCTTAAACGCGAGAGTCGATATAGCGCGAGCAATTATAATCGTGATAATAACTTTTCTAATTAATTTCGGAAGTTTTAATTCGACGTCCGAACTCATATCCTTGCTCGCCGCAATACAGGTCAATTATTCACCCACTTCCGACGCCGACTGGCAAGTTCCACTTTTAATTCGGCCCCCGCGCATAATGGAATCGTTGTTTCGAAACTTTTTAATAGTTCTCGCCGTTCTATGTCGGGAGAGGACATGTTGACGTCCGGATCCGCCACTTTTGCCATAAATCCCTCGACTTTTATGGTCCGTTCGCATTTTATGCCGCGTAAATCATTCTTTTTTATTTTTCTTCCTTTTTCAATGAATTAAACACTAAATCGACATTTTTCTTCTTGTTAAAAAAAAATTGAATTTTTCTCCCTCTCTCGTTGTATGAAAAATTTATTTAATTTTGACAATGACGTGTCTAACGTTTGACAATGAAAAACAGATTTATTCTTTATCACGAATTTGAAACAAAAGATGAAAAATATGTAACTTGCGTGTGTAAATTTCTTTTAGAAAAGCCCACAAATTGTACTTTTGAGGTTTTCAGCTACGACTACGAATGGTTCTCGAGACATTCAATAAAACGCATCTCACGACTCCTCATCAGGGACGTGACAAAGTCGGGCGCAAGAGGGGGTCACGACTCGAGGATCCGTCTCGTCAAGAGAAACTGAAGAAGGGGTGGGGGACAGGTGGCGGTTGCCCAACTCGAAGGAAGGAACCCGAAAAGCTGACGTTTCGCTTACGTGCAGAAATTGGCAAACGTAGGATATATTCCTTGCATCCAGATGAATTTGTCAAGTGGGGGAGACGAAAATCCAATAGGCGAACCTGGTGGACCGGTACCACCCCCAAATACTCCAAACTATCGTCTACGATCTATCCACCGTTAATTCGCTTGAAAGAGAGGTACGAAATTGATCGTTAGAATTTCGAATTTTATTGGAAATTTAATCATCGAAATATCTGAAATTTCAATTTCATAGATGGCAGAAGACGTGTGCCCACGTAAGCAGAAAAATGTCGGACGTCGACGCCATGTTGGATCACGAGAAAATTCCAAGGAGAAACAGTTCGTGACTCAATCTCGAATTGTCCACTGGTTGACTTTGATAAACGATTGTCAGAAGCACTGAGACCACTGGCTGGGCATTATGTCACGGCAGTTCATCCTCTAGAAATCCCCATAGAGACTCCGCCATCCCCATCACCACCGTTACCATGCTTCCAGCTATTTCATTTTCAATATTTTATCTGTTGTTTGGTCGTATTAAATCCATTGAAATGTTTGATCGGTAAAGATTGGATCATTTTTTGTCCCAGGACGCGGGATTGAATCATCGACTTTGACAGGCTGTATCGAATCGATTTATCGGTCAGAAAAAAATTATGAGGACGGTAAGCAGCTCACGGAACGGCGCTCCGACACCGATTGAAACTTGGCGTGTCCGTGCCGAAGGTGTTGAGTGCATTTCTTCGGAGCATGACGCGAATGGCCGAGCGGAGCCGAGTTTTAAAATAAGACAAAGCCTCCCACGCCTCCCCTCCACCCCTCCACCCCTCCACCCCTCCACCCCCCCCCTCCATAGGTTCTTCTCCTTTGGTTGTTTTCGCAGGGCGATCACGCGCCACCGGCCGTCCAACTTCGCCGGCTAATCAGAAAAATCCACACTCCGGCGACCTTATTGAATTGTCTCTGACGACCGGTCGCTTCTCTGTGCCTCTGATGACGGCCTATTCGCATGAGAGGAGGGGCACCAGGAGATGATTCCTTTTGGTCTCTTAGTTTCTTCGTCTCGGGCGTGAGACTGCGGGAGGCTCCGTGGGGTCCTGGGACAACGGTAGCTGGTGTCTTGGGAATGAAGCTGTACGAAGATTTGATATTGTAGAGACGCAGTGAATCCCGTCGAGAGTCTCTTTAGTTGAGGGAAACACTGGATAGCGTGTTTGAATAGTTGTTGAAATTGGAGGAACTGGTCTGTAATCTGAAACTGATATAAGAAGTGTCCACAAACACCTGGTAGACCCTACTAGACCCTGCTACACCTACCCTCCCTCCTTTCGCTTCTTCTCATTCTTGCTTTTACAGTTCTTTCACATCCATAGAATCACATGTCATGGTTAGTTCACCTTCGTTTCTAGTTCTTTTTTTGCTTCCTCCACTTTACAATCTATTTCTCTAGGATTCCCTCTTTTCACTAGTTTCTACGACTTTTCACAGTCTTTTCCTTAATCCCCGTTTCCTCTTCTTTACTAGAGTCCATCCAGGTCCACTCGACACTTTCTTTGTCTCTTATCTAGATATCCCCCACTTCCCTCTTTCTTACTTAGTCCGTAGTCCAACCCTTAATTTATTCTTTTGTCCATCCTCTAGTGTCTTCCTTGAACTGTGTCCTTGATCGATTTGTAGTCTAATCATTAGACTTCCTCCTCTACTTCTCCCCTTTGATTAGTCGCTTAATCTCTAGTGCTTCCACTTGCTCATCCCCTAATTCAGTGTTTCCCAAACTTTCGATATCTGCGTACTCCTTCTATAATTTTCGTGATACCGAGTACCCCTCGTAAAAAAAAAAAAAAAACAAAACCAAAATTGCATATACTTCAATAATAATCAAAATATATTTATTTTTTCCTTTTTTAGTACATAAACAAAATAATAATAAGCGAAAAGTCAAATTCACTCATAATAAAATATAAATAAAATTTCTATTATAAATAACATTCATTATAATCAATGGGAAGAATGAGATTGTTTATGTTGGGACGACAGATCATCACAATTTGGTCAAACTCTTCCCGCCCCCCTCCCCCAGAGGGACGCGTCCCACACTTTGGGAAACACTGTCCTAATTCATAGTCAATTACCAAGACAATTGGCAGGTCTATTTTTTAGTCCCTAGTTCTCAATTTTTCCCAAGGTATCTCTCTAGCCACAAGTCCTCAATTCCTTCTCTAGGTTTATCCCATTTTCTTTCCCCAAGACGTTCAATGGATCGTTTTCCTACTTACCCGGCTGTGCCCGGTATAACGGAGTTCGGGGGTCCGTTACCAGCATTTCTTCCGAACTCTTAAAAACCTGGGCCCTATTTCACACATGTTCTTGCCCTTTATCTTTAGGTTTTTCCTAGTCTCTAGTTCCCAATTCCTACCCAAGGTTTTCCCCTTAACTCCTAGACTCCAATTCCTTCTCCAAGTGTCTCCCTAGGTTTTAGTCCCATTTCTGTTTCCTCCCTAGAAATGTCTTGAGTTATAAATGAAATTGTTGTCGCTTTTGACCAGTGTATTTATTGAGAAGTTCTCAACTGGCGATCTTTTATTTTAGAAAGACTATTGGAAAATTGCGAAAGTGTAAAGGAAGTCTGTGCGAATCCAGGACAGTGGACCTTTCTTACGGTAGGCCGTAGGCTATAGGTTTTCCTATGAAAAAATTCACGGAGATCGTCTATTTTCCTGGGATTTTAATCTCGAAACGTTTGTATTGTGTCCGATAAATACGGGGCGACGTTGAACGCGTTACTATAGCGCATTAACGCGGAAATAAAATTTCTGCACGTGACGGGCCGGTGGCAATATCGAAAGGGATCGATCGACCGCGATTCGGAGGAGTTCACCTGCGAAAACACACACGGGAAATTCGCCGTGGAGGGATTCCGCGAATGACTCAATGTTATCGAATTAATTGCCACTGGAATGCAAAGTCCACTGGAACAAATGCGAACCCGATATCCGTGGGGATAACCGTGCGCATTTCTACCCTCTTCGAGCTCGAGTTCTCATTTGCTAAATAATTAATTAAAATCCGTCAAATATTTACAACATTTATTCGCACACTCCCAACATTTAAAAAAACATTTTTCTTTCAATTTGCGTTACCAGTTTAACTTGAAAAGAAAAAACACATTGTATATACTACAAGGGGGAAAAACGTTTATAGGTGATAACTTATGTTCGTGAATTTTTTTAACGGAAAAATTTACAGCGTATTGTAAAAAATCCTGTTGCACTACACGCACACAATGTTGAAGATTTAAAAAATATTTTTTCTCTCAATTTTTCTGTTACTAATTCATCTTGTATGTCGTGGTTAGTTTAACATTGTTAGGAAGAGGAAAAAATCCCTTAGAAATAGACATGAATGGCTGTCTACGAATAAATCAATCGTTAATTAAATGTAAACAGTAAAATGTGAATTGTATACATTTGTTATAGTATACGCTGACCATAGTATAATGTATGGTCCTTATTTATATAATAACGTTATTTTGTGAAACGTTATTGAAAATATTCTCGAAATTTCATTGAAATTATTAAACGTTCATTTTGAAAGGGGAGCTTTTGGCTATTGTTGAAACAGTGTGCGAAAGGAACAATTAGTTCTTATTGGTCTCTGTTCCGCTGCTTAATCTCGAGCAGCCATAGGACAAGCTATGTTATTTAATTAAATACTCGCCGCGCTATGGCTAATGAAGGAAGGATGAAATATTTCCGGATACATTACAACGGAACGCCGGTGATTCCCTGAGCTCGTCGGTGCGCCCTATCATACGTATCCCCGTCAGTTTATTACGCTGTGCATGTGCCAGTAGAAAATTCGAATAAAATATATCAGTCGGTTAAATAAGCCACGAAATTACAGGCAGCTCTGGCCAAATGCTGCACCAACAGCTTCTACTAAATACCTTGTTGCATAACGTCCTTGCAGGAACCTCGAAAACCTCAGGGACCATGAGAAATTAATTTCGTTCCGCGGCGATCAAACCACGGTGCTAAAAGTTACTCTCCTTTATCTTTTTCTACTTGCAGAAAAATCCCAAACTATACAATTCTTTTTTCAGACTACGAATCACCCAAGACGATTATAAAAAATACTTGAAAGTTTCTTTACTACTCCATAATAAGCTCAAACAGTTCCACTTCGAAAGCCATTTTCATTTCTCCAGAAAAAAAATCGCAAAGATAACCTGTATTCAATATTACGATGTATCTCTAAAGTAAATGTTGTTATTGAGTTATTTTTGCGAAGGGTACGAACCACCTAAGAGAAAAACCAAATAGACCGCAAACTTGCTTACACATTGCGCAACAAAAGGCAAAAAATTGCGCTTCGAAAGCTCCGGCGAAAGTTGGCCGGAAAAAATCGCAAAGCTGCCCATAATATGATGGCAACGCAGAGAAGGTAGCCCGACTGGTCACGGGCATCGAGGGGCGCAAAGGCGCCGGTTGGCGCTGGGCCATCTAATACACCACCATCCCACTTTACAACGTCCTCGCATCATTGCTCTTTACACTTTTCCGTTTCCCATCCCGTTCTCCTTCCCTTGTTAAACCTCGTAGACATTCTTTGCATTGGCGGTTCCTCGGCCTGCCGGAACTCGAGGACCCTGGATCGGAAAATCCGTAGCTCGCACCTGTCGACTCTCTGCGCGTCTTCTCCGATGCATATATGCATGCGTTATGCATAATCCAGGCGCGTTGTGACCCCGGTCCACGTAGCCTCGGCTAGAATGAATCGCGTGACACGGCCCGCGTCTAGGGGAATTCCATCCGCCGCCCGCAAAGTGCTATTTGCTGATCGATTCTGATGGGAGTCGGCAACTTTGCCAACGGAACCTCGAAACTCCAGGAAAATTACGAATTTCCACGTTTGCTCCGTGTTTCCTCAATCGAACAATTTGCTCGAACATCGAGGAACGAATAGATGTCAATTGTTCTGGACCCTGATAATTGTCAGAGTGGGAATTTCCCCTTACGAAAATTCCCAGAACATCGTAGAACAGATGTAATTGTGGATTTCGTAGTTTTTTTTACTCTTTTTCGGGACGCGGAAAAGAAAATTTAATACGAGGGGACAAATAGATTTTTCGTCGATGCTAATTGTTTTATAATCAGTGACTAGAGTGGGGATTTCCATGGTTTGGGGGATCACAAAACTCCCTAGAAAATGATAATTATCCTATAGGCTGGAATTGGTTTTTAACTCGAGAAACCTGGCGGATATAGAAAATAAAACAATTTTGTTTTCATTCTCACTATCTTTGCGTGCGAGATTTATATTCTCGAAAAGCTCTGCCAATGATTAGCTATGGACAATTTGTTTATAGGTGTTGTAGATTGTTTTATCGTACGGCAAAATGTGTTTTGGATAGTGAATTGTAAATGTTGGTTTTATTTAATCATTCTCGAGCAAATGAATTTGACTGTGCTATTAAATTCATGTTTGAAATTAGAATATCGGATTACCGAATTTCGGAAAGTTCCTAATCCCTGTGCGCGGTCATCGGCGCTTTTACAACAAACTTGCGGCAACATTAATTAAACAGAAATCGGGCGGGTTCTCGATATTTCGGGCTCGGGTACGTGTTGTATAAATTATATTGAGTTTCATATTCGCTTGTACGCTTCAGTTTTAACAATAAATTCATTCATTTAGTAAAAACTCTGTCCAGTATTACCAACCACATTATATATTTTAATGTTTCACGCCAAACATTTTTTCAGAATTACATTGTTTGCAAGTTGAAGCTTTTTAGCATCGCCTCGAACACCATGGCGGCTTTTCGGGATCTCAATACCCACACGTTCGATACCCACGTTCGAGTTTTCTCAACCCGATCTGAAGCTCGGGAATTTCGTAAATTCGAGAACACGCACATCCCTAACAGAAATCAATGTAATTAGACTCTCGTGTTTGCGATGCACGTGACACTACTGGAATAGGAACACCATGACAGAAGCTCCACGAACACGTGCCCGTAACAGTATTTTACAATTTCTTAGTGTAAGAACAATAAGCCGGAAGCTTAGTAAACATTCATTAACATTTTCTTCTGAAATTTGGGAATTTTTTATGAGGAAATCAAAGAAGCTATCGAACTGTAATGTTTTCGGCAGTTCGTGATCTTAATCAAAATAATATAATAATGACAATTTTCTTAGAAACTATGTTCTAGTATAATTTATCGTAATGGCTTGTGCATTTTTTTGCCAAAAAAAAAAACAAGAGGAACTATTGAACTGTAATTTTGTGCAATTTGCTATAGCATGTCTGCAGCACCTTAACATATCTTTATTTTTCAATCATAAAAGGTTTAATTTGACTTCCAAATATACTTTGCAAACTGACACACCATCTCCTAAAGAATACAAACCTTTTTCACCATTTTTCTAAATTTCAGACACCTTACAATTTAAAGGAGATTTAATATCAGCGCACCTCACAATCATTTCTTTCTTTTTTTTTTTTTTTTAAGAGCGGACCAGAAAAAGTAAATTCACGCAAGTGAGAAAATCTGCTGAATCAAAAAGGAATTCAATTATCGTTTGTCTCTCCCTTGCACCGGGGACTCGCCTAACCGAGTCAGCGTGCCCCTCGCAAAGATAAAGTCTGGTCTTTTTCATAAACGCAGGATAGCGTCATCGACTCTATCTACGAATAAAATCTCCGGGATCCGAGACCGCGTGAATTAGAGATTTAATCTGTGAGATTAGTTTTTCTACCATTCCGGCCAGCGAGCAGGGACAGGAAGCTTTTTGGCTCGAGAGCTCCGAAAGGTAGGCAATATGTGTGTCACGTGCTCGCCGGCGCCTCCTTCGGCCTGCAACCCGGCCAACACCCACGCCTGCTGGCACATCGTCTGCACCCTTGGCCAGCAGCTCGCCCATTGGCAGCGGATGGAGCTGGCTACTGGCTGGGCACTCGATCGAGTCGAGCCACTCGGAATCCTGATCAATTTGCTCCTACTAGATTTTTCCTATTTTTGCTATTTCTACGATTTCTCCAATTTTTACTAGTTTCGTAGTTTTCATCATTTTTAGGATTTTATATCGACGATACTACTCGGAATTCTGATCAATTTGGTCCTATTAGATTTTTTATATTTTTGCTCTTTCTGCGATTTCTTCAATTTTTTTCACTTTCGTGGTTTTTATCGTTTTTGGGATTTTATAACGACGATACCGCTCTGAATCCTGATCAATTTGGTACTACTAGATTTTTTTTATTTCTACGATTTCTCCAATTTTTATAATTTTGTAGTTTTTATCATTTTTGGGATTGTTATACTGACGATACTACATATTCGGAACGCTGATCAATTTAGTCCTACTAGATTGTTCTTATCTTTGCGAGTTTTGTATAATCATTTTCTATATTTCTTATAATTTTCAGGTTCGATTAATGTCACCGTTTTTTTTTTTTTTATCATTTCTCGGGTGTTAGTGTATTTGATTGTACTCGATTTAAATACTTTTCAATGAAAAGATCGCGCAATGTAAACCTGCATAAAGTTACAACATTAATCAATATGGAATTCTTATGAAACTGTTCGAAATTACTTTGAAACGAGGATCTCAATAATATGCATCAACTTGTTAATGTAACATAAACTCCTCTCATACGATATGTTTACTTGAAAACTGCTGAAGGTCTATTCTGCATTCCTCATTCACAAATATTTATAAGTTGCAGAACTTCGAAAATCAATGATTTAAGGGAGCCTCGTCAAAAATCATATATGGAAGTAGCTTAGTTATTTGAGAATGTTGAATATCTCGTTGTGCGTAAGATAAAGAAGGGAATCGAATTGTAGAAATCAATGCAATGATTCTTTTGGCCTCACCAACCTCTAAAACACTAAAAATATCGATGGAAGCACCTTGGCTCCTGAACAATCCAAAAATCCACCAAAAAATATTTCACGCATCCGAAACATCGTCCAGGGGTTTCCTGAAGGTTTGCACCCCCTCCTGGGGGTAAATCGACTTTGGATGGGTGCCCGTGAAAATTCGTGATTGTCGCGGAAATTCTGCTCCCTCGATCCTCAGAAGCCCGGCATCGGTGTTTATCGGAATTCAGCTCACGAAACAGCCCCTACTTCTTGCTCCCCTGCACAAGAACGCCACCCCCTGTGGCCCTGACGCGTTGCACGTGACCCCGGGATACCCATAGCACTAGCCATCCCCGTGCCAAAGTCGATCTACCGTGGGAAAACTATTAATTTCCATTAAATGAAAAAAATTAGTTACAATTTAATCGAACGTATCATCAGAGAACTCGTCCTATTTTTTTTGCTTATCTTAGCCAACGAGCTAAAAAGATAAAATTTCAGGAGCTCCAGGAAACCAGCGGCTACCATTTGCATTTTATTTTGTTAAAATATAAATAAAAAGTTAGGGGTTGGTGTACTGGCAATTGAAATTCAAAATTCCTCGGAGCCCCATCGCTATTTTAATCGAGTGTAAAATAGTGATCAAACCGAAGCCATAACAAACTCCGAGAATCCTAAATCCTCCGGAACATCGAGATTCACGATCGATAGTTACGATCGTCGCATAACAAATTACCGAAGCGACTCGGAGCGTACGAGCGTTTGCTCGCAGACAAAGATGACGATCAATAAAGAACGGCGCCACGTTCGGTGAATTTGCGAAGGTTCAACGATCACATTGATTAAAATGTGAGCCGTATAATTCACGCACGGAGTCGCCCGTGTTATCGCCGAGCAGAAGACACCGTCGAAAAATCGTAATTTCCTTTCGCCAGGCGGCTCCGCGTTGGCTCCGAATAAAATCACGGACAGACGATGCGTTAAATGCTTCGGAGCTGGTCGCCAGATCATAGAACTAAAACTGTCTATCTATGAAGTTGACCACTTTATGGTCTGTCGGACAACTTGATAGAACTCATAAATAAGTACTTACTCGGCCGACTCAAGAACATCGTCAAATAGGCACCCCCTGATCCGTAATACGGCGGAAGCCGACCCGCGAACCATCGTCTTGTATCGAAAGAAAACTGCAGCCCGACAATTCTTTCACGAGGTTGCAAACAACCTCTAACTTCAATAACACTGTCCAACAAATTTCAACTTTTTTTATGTTTCCATATCGCTGTTGGGTGTATCTTGTAGAGTTTTTCTCGCTGATTCCGAATCTAGCCTTAATTTTTCTCCTACACGCACAGTTTTTGAAAAACATGACATTGAAAAAAAACCCATTTTTCAACTTTAAACAATTACTGTGATGTTATTATAACAGATATTGAATTGTTCTTTACAGCAAAAGATTCTGTAGACTTTCCTGAATACAGTAATATCCGATAGTAATACATTATGAATGTTTAAAGATGTTTAAACAATCATTAAAGACGGAGAGACACCACTTTTGCACTGTTTTTTGATGATATTTTTTAATTTATCTGAAAAAATAAGGGTCCTGCGGAAAATCGAAATGTACCACGCGATAGAGCAGACTTTCATCTTGAGAAATCACCCATTCAAGTATCCGACGTCGACGTTTTTTGCCATCCAGAACGCAAAATATCTTCACCGGACATGCGTTGCCGCCAGTGGTGCTCTGCCACTAGCGCGCGCACGGTCGCGGTCGTTCGTTGCGATACGGCACGGCGCGGCGCGGCGCTGCGCCGCGTAACGGCGATGCGCGATGCAGTGGTTATAAGCGCATAATTATCTTAGCTTATTTAAATGTTATTATATTGTTATTTATTATTTATTACTATACTCACTATATTTATTCTGTATAAATTATTTTAATCTTAGTCTCTTGTTCATAGTAAGTATATTTCATACTAAAAAGGCCTTTTGCAAGAAAGAAACAATTTATTCCCACACTATACTATTACATATACTATGAACAAGAGACTAAGATTAAAAATATATATATATATATATATAAGATAATTTATACAGAATAAATATAGTAAGTATAGTAATAAATAATGAATAAGAATATAATAACATTTAAATAAGCTAAGATAATTATGCGCTTATAACCACTGCATCGCGCATCGCCGTTACGCGGCGACGAGCCGCGCCGCGCCGCGCCGCGCCGTGCCGTATCGCAACGAACGACCGCGACCGTGCGCGCGCTAGTGGCAGAGCACCACTGGCGGCAACGCATGTCCGGTGAAGATATTTTGCGTTCTGGATGGCAAAAAACGTCGACGTCGGATACTTGAATGGGTGATTTCTCAAGATGAAAGTCTGCTCTATCGCGTGGTACATTTCGATTTTCCGCAGGACCCTTATTTTTCAGATAAATTAAAAAATATCATCAAATTTTGGTGCAAAAGTGGTGTCTCTCCGTCTTTAATGATTGTTTAAACATCTTTAAACATTGATAATGTATTACTATCGGATATCACTGTATTCAGGAAAGTCTACAGAATCTTTTGCTGTAAAGAACAATTCAATATCTGTTATAATAACATCACAGTAATTGTTTAAAGTTTAAAAATGGGTTTTATTTTCAATGTCATGCTTTTCAAAAACTGTGCGTGTAGGAGAAAAATTAAGGCTAGATTCGGAATCAGCGTGAAAAACTCTACAACACCTCTTTGATTTTTTTCGAGGTTATTCAGTAGATATTGCTTTATACAATCGTTAAAAGTTTAGGTGCGGACTAGTGCGGACACAAAAGATATTTAGCTTTTTCTGCGATACATATCGGTATGGCATGTATCGACCGTATATCGTATGACTGATAATGGTGAAATCTGACGAAACAATGTTTCAAATAAAAGTTTAACAGTATTCACATACGTATAAACTGCAATACAGGGTGTCCCAAAACTACCCTAGGAGCCGAAAATGGGAGGTTCCTTGGGTCATTTGAAGCGACATTTTCCTTAACAAAAATGTTATCCGCGGCTTTGTTTAGGAGTTATTAACGAAAAACACGGACCAATCAGAGCGCGACTTAGACGCGAGTTGGTAAAATCGGCTCGGCGCGCCAACTGTCCATTGGCCGACTGTGCCAACTCGCGTCTAGGTCGCGCTCTGATTGGTCCGCATTTTTCGTTAATAACTCCTAAACAAAGTCGCGGATAACATTTTTGCAAAGGAAAATGTCGCTTCAAATGACCCAAGGAACCTCCTATTTTCGGCTCCTAGGGTAGTTTTGGGACACCCTGTATATCAAATTTTGAAAAAATTTTATTTAAAAAATAAAAGAAGATCACTTCGATTTTTTAAACATTAAATAAACAACGATATATAATATTATGACGTTGACACTATATATAAATAGTAATTTCCCGTAATCTGACGAAAAAATGTTTCAAATAAAAGTTTAACAGTAATCACATACGTAAAACTGCAATATATAAAATTTTGAAAAAAACTTCTTTAAAAGAAAAAAACAAGATCGCTTCGATTTTTTAAACATTAAATTGTATTTTTCATTTGACAATGTTGTAATTAGCTGGTGTTAAAACGATTTCAACGATATAATAATATTATGACGTTGATGCTATTAATAACGTTGCAATAGTTTTGGCGCGCTAAACAGGCCAAATACCCCACTGTGCGACGACTAGATCAGTTATCTTAATTATTATTGTTGTTGTTGTTATTATTATTATTATTATTATTATTATTTATTACAGACGGACTGAAGCCCGTTTACATAAGTGTTTACAATAAAAAAAGAGTAAAATCAAAATGGTATTATCGTATAATCCTGCGTAGTTGCGTTTGAAAATTTTGTAAAGAATCAATGAAAATATCAATACGATTCTAGTTTTTGCTTTAAGTGTTTGAAAACCAGCTCTTGTTCACAATTCAGGTTCCGGTACATAAAAATTGATTTGCGCAAGTAGAGAGGAACAATCAATATGATTATTAATTAAATGAAGAATAAAGCTCTGGTCGGATACTATTCTTCGTGCAGATAATGTTTCTAGGTGCATTGTAGTTAATATTGTGTCAATGAAATAAAAAGCTGATAAGAGGGCCACTTTAACTCTACCTTGCAGAATTTTTCCAAAATTTTAGCTCGTTCACGAAGCCACCCAAAAAAATGTGTTCCTTCAAGAGCGACACAAATCCGACATTTTCTTGATGAATACTCAAGATATTCGAATCAGGGGTGTGGGAGAACCCGAAATGTCGGGTCGGGTCGGGTGGGAATAGGAAATTTTTTCGAGATCGGGACAGGTACCCGAAAATTTTGCGATTCTTTGTGTATTTACAAATATATTATATAAATGTTTAATTATTATACAAAATCATCTTCATTGAAAGAATGTTGTCCATCACGAGTTCTTTTTAAGTGTCATCTGTCATATTCTCGAAAGTTTCTGGAAACCCAATTTCTTCGGGAATCTCGACATTTTCGGGAATCCGACCCCACCCGACTGACTTCTCCCCTTCTTCCCGACCTGACTCGACCACTTCCCGACTCGTCTCGACCATTCTGTTCCCGCTATTTCGGGTTCACGCACACCCCAAATTCGAATGAACTAAGAACCTCGAAAATCCCCCAAAAAGTGCTACACGTCAGCCTTATATAAAGTCCCATTCACATAAAGCCTTATATAAAGTAATTTTGTATGAATTGAGTTATTTATTATTATGATTTTTTATATAAAATTTGACGGGAAACTTTAACTAATCATATAAATTGAATATATTTATATAAACTTAGTTATTTGTTATAATTTATATAAAAGTTGAGGGAAAATTTAAAATAATCATGTAAATCGAATAAATTTATACAAAGTAATTTTATATGAATTTAGTTATTATGGTTTGTATAAAATTTGAGGGAAAATTTAAAATAATCATGTAAATCGAATAAATTTATACAAAGTAATTTTATATGAATTTAGTTATTATGGTTTGTATAAAATTTGAGAGAAACTTTTAAATAATCATATTTAATCAGCTTTACATAAAGCTGCTACACGCCAGTTCTACCTCGCACATTTCTCCCAAAATTTTAGCTCTTTGTTTCAGGTCAGCAAAAATGATCTTCCGGAGCAACCGCTACAGAAAGCAGTACAAAAAGCAAAATTCGAGGATCGGTTTTAGCGAACACGTCGGTCATAGTGGTTCGCTAATTCGCACGCAAAAAAAAAACCGTCCAGCTCGATTGCGATTGTCGGCGCAATTGCTGGCCGTTCTTACGTGCTCCCCTAAATTTCGAACGCGGAATCGCCATGGCGTGCGCGCGCGCCAGCAGCAGACAAATGGTGTTCTTACAAAAACCGGTAGTTCCACGCCGCTGCCGGCTGGGCCATTACGATTTAAATTAGTTTCCTCGAGGGCTGGGCATCGGAGTAAGAGAGAATGATAATAGCAGAAGGGAAATAAAACTGGGAAAAACTGAAAGACAGAGGGTGGCCGCGGCGTATTCAAAAGGTCTCTCGCTCTGAATATCAACCGGTAGATATATGCAGATAGATATTTATTGAGAAAACTCGAATAATCACGCTTTTAATCATCCACTATCCATTCTGGCTCAGACACTTGCCTCTCCGACAGAAAGACCGACTAAAAACGCACTCTTCCATGATCTACTTTTAATTTATGCTGATTTCTACCAGTTTTTCAAGCACTATACCCCCGTGGGACTGGTTGAATATTCAGAAAACCGGTTCAGCAATTTTTTCGATCATTCTTCAGCTGCCTCAAATATTTATTATTAAATCATTTTACCGTTAGTTAACGAAAGTTAATTAAAAAGCAGATGGTAGCTGAGCATTTGCTATATTTCCGATATTTTTGTGAAACTTTCAGTTCACACAATGATAGGAGGAAAAATGATTTTCGACAATAACCTCTCGAGTGAACAGAACAGAGTAAATATCCTTTGCAAGCAACCCTTAACTTAAAAAAAAATCAGTTTCTCGGCTACTACTTGAGATATCTGCATGAAACAATATGCAAATGGTAGCTACGGGCTTTCCGTACATTGAACATTTGTTTATCAATATTATATCTCGCTTATCGACGCCAGGAAAAATCGCAACATCCCTTCAGTGGACAGAGAAATTTCGAATCTGTTCTGCTGGTGATTCGTGGAGTTACTCGACGAGCATGAAAAGCCATAATAGTGGTGACCGATTCCACGAGTTGTTAATGCACGTTCACCACCCGAAGTTACCAGTGGGTGGTCCATTAGAATCGGGTAGACTGCAGGCTGCATTTCGATGCGCCGCGCCGCGCCGCGCCGCGCCGCGCCGGTAAAAGAGGAGGACAAGCATACGGACACGGGTCGGTCGAACGATTCTAGGGAACGTACCTCCTCTATCTAAACTGCTTCGGAAGACAGCGTGGCAGTTAAGCGGGGAAATTGCAAATCGAAACGCTTTACGCGGCCAATGAAAGGAGTCGAGGCCCGCCGCGCCGCACCGCGCCGCGCCGCGCCGCGCCGGTTCGATTACGGCGGGGCTCGTAAAATGCGGTGCCCGGTTGCACAGGAACACGAATGAACAGCTACCCTGAACTTCCCTGCGAACCAGAATGAACCTGTCATACCGTGCGATCTTCCCGCTTTCATTTGCGATCCAGAAAGTTGGAAAATTTCCATGGGAAGCATTGAAAACATTATTTGGACGTACCACCTTAAAACGTCCATCCGGAGCTATTCATGGGAATTCTTCGATTTCCGACGTGACGATAACTTTTTTTATAAGTGAAAATCATTTTATCGCTATGTAAACTCTACCAGGTTTTATTTGCGACCTAGAAAGTTGGAAAATGCTGATGGAAAGCATTGAAGAAATGATTTGAAGCCAACCGTCGCAGGACCATCGTCAGCTATAATGATCTAACTTCTAACTGGCTGTAAACTCTCTAGAATTCCGTCAGAAATCGTCGAAAGCTGAAAAAATGCGAGGAGCCTCGTGTTCCAATGCCAATATAATCGCGAATTCACGAGAAGAAGATTGCAGGAATGCCTCGAACGCGGAGTCTTGTAGGGGCAAGAATCCGTTTCGGCACGAGATTCAAATGCCATTCGTTCCAGAAAACTATAAACTCGCGAGCTCCGGAGCGAAATTCGACTTTTCGTTCGGCTGTTGGGGAAGTTACGGCCCTGGTCCCGGATTTATCACCTGTTTCGAGACATCGACGACGTGTCGATGGCATGTCGACCAGCAGTCGATGCTGAATCGACGGATCGAACCGAAGGGCCATTTCTGGAGCTGCTCTGCGACAGCTGCGGGCCATCGTCCGCGAAAATAAAAGGTTCGGACGGACGATAGCGCTACGGGACCCCATAAACCGCTCGACAATCTTCGTACAAGGCTCGAACTGTGCCCCAACAATCCCCCTGGCATCCCCTAAATCCACCTTTCGATCTTACGACTTTGTCCTCGAGAAACTGACATTTTCGGGCAATTGAATTCAGAGACTCGCCGATATCCTTAACAAGTCAAAGGAAATAATCAAATAGATCTTTTGGTTTTAACTTTCTAGCACACCCCGAGCACTCCGGCTCGTTATTCAGAGCT
This sequence comes from Lasioglossum morio, assembly GCA_916610235.2. Lineage (NCBI taxonomy): Eukaryota > Metazoa > Arthropoda > Insecta > Hymenoptera > Halictidae > Lasioglossum > Lasioglossum morio. The sequence goes on along the minus strand of OU744329.1, from coordinate 1,174,327 downwards.
CCTTCGTAGACTTATAACTGTTTCCCATATGAGATCCCAGCCGGAATTGAAACTTCAATCTCATCTCCAGTCGAGTTTCTCTTCGACATTTTCCTCGACGACCAACTGCCGCTTCTCTAACTTTCAACTAGACGTTCCTCGGGCTTTTCTTTGTTAATATACACTATGGAGAAGCATGACGAAGTTACAGGGTTTCGAGGTTCCTGTTTTTCTTTCGCTGGGGAGCCGGATTTGGTTATTAAATGAACCCGGGGACCTATGTTTCAGGTTAACGGTTGCAGCATGGGATTTGTATCTCGGGATCTGCTCGACCGATCTAGTTGTGTCTGTTCTTATTTTGAATGGGAGGGTTCGTATCATCTGTGGAATGTTTTAACACTAGATTTACCGGCAACTCAAATATACCTATCTATTATATTTCTACCGAAACCAGTCAAAATGACTGATCTTTGGAAAAAATGCAAATATATTTTTGGATAAACTTCCCAAAAGCCTATGCCTCCGGTTTTTTTATACTCTGGATTCTTACGTGTCTTGATGTGCGGATTACGAATGTGATAGTGAAAATTGAAACAAATGTTATATTCATAGCGGAAACCATGATAAAACCATAAAAATCATAGTTTTTTCCATTTAATTTAATTTTCCATTCAAATTTACCGCCTAATATCGATTGGTATAACCTAGATCGTTTCGAATATATTCAGTGTCTTGACAACAAGCATTGACGACACACGTACAACACGTGTATCACGATGTCCATATTAAAGTATTAAATCACATCAAAAACAAGTAAGTTAGTTTTATGAATAATATTTACAAACAATTTGTGTTATTACATTCAAGCAGTTTAATAGTATATTTTGAAAATTGTACAATAAATATATATTTTTACAGACGCAATGCAAATACATCTTGAAAAGGATTCAAACTAGAATCGAAACGTCGATGATTATTTGATAATCTGCAAAATTGTTCTTTGATTTCTCAGTAGTAATTGATCGAACCGTAGCGCCGAGAACATTAAACCTTTTTTTTCCATTTATTTCCGTAAATAATGGTATTCTTGAAAAATACTTCAAATAACAGTTATAGGTCTCATCAAAATACAGATTTGATGTTGTATTGATTTTTGTCGTAAAGTTAATAGTTTTTGAGGTTAATAATTCATTTGAAGTTTTTTGGGGGGTGACGACAATTGACAATGGCTCCGAATAAATAGCTATCGGTCCGTAATCGGTCCGTAATCGGTCCGCGATCGATGAAACGTCCTCCTGTGACGTCACGGTGTTTTCTCTCTCTCTCTCTCTCTCTCTCTCTCTCTCTCTCTCTCTCTCTCTCTCTCTCTCGATCTCTCTCTCGTCGTCCGCCACGGCGATGATTATCATCGGGCGCGACATATTTCACGAAGGATTCCTTTGATCAATAGTTACCTAGCCGGCACCGATCCGTGGCTTACTCCTGCAATTTCGCGCCCCGCAGGAGATTTACGCCGGCCGCAACTGACAATGCGAATCCCCTTTAATAACCACGCCCGTCTTTATTGCCGCGGACGGTTTGCGTCATTTGTAGCCGACTCCGGACTCCGGACTCCGGACTGTCTACTTTACAGTCCGACGTAGATTCGCGTTGTTTGTTGATGCGATCGCTATACGACAGGGTTTACAGTAGCTGGGTCCTGAATGATGGGGCTGCGTGTCCGGGATTTGCCGTTCGAAGAGGCGCAGGCGTTTCGATCATTTCCGAAGATCTTCAATTTTTCGAAAGATTTTACAAGAGGAAAGGGTAGATTCGTAAAGTTGAAATGGTTGTATAGAGTGTGAACGACCCACAGTAGTATATTTGGCCCGAGAAACTGGCCGAAAGTCAATTAAAAAATTTTATCTAAAATATACAAATTTTTGCATTCTGAGATAGTTGAATATACAGGGTGTATTATATGTCAGCCAAAGTAGGCCACCTAAATATCCTTTATTTTCAATCACACGAAAAATATTTATGGCATATTTTGAAGAAGAACAATTTTTTTTATCCGGTTATTTTTTCGTAGTTTTTTTCAAGGTCATCGTTATTTTTTTTCAGGAAATCTTTTTTTTCTTGTTGAACTTCTGCATATACAGAATCATATTCTAATACCTTTTTTTTTAAATTTTATTCCCTCGTACAGTGTCGCGCAGCCTCATTGTACCCTAAATAAATACCAAAATGTTGACTTTTAATTTCAGGGGAACAAAAATCTAATACAAGTAGCGGAGACATAGAAGACGATTCAGAAATAGATGAGTAAGGATTAATGTAACATGTTAAAACAAAATAATACAGACAAAAATTTATTTATATAAAATTATGCAAAGTTTCTATCCTACGCATTTCTTTTTGAATTGCAGAATATAATGGTATTATTTTATTCGCAAGAACTCTTAGCGTAATACAAACAAATAAAATAATTTTATTCCAACAGAGTGTTTCGAACAAAAGTTGATCAGTGTTCCGACATCTGCAAACTTCGATATATAAAATTTCAAGAATATTTTGTTTACGACAATTAATCAAAGTCACTTCGATTTTTTAAACGTTAAAATGTATTTTTTACTTCATAATGTTGTAGCTGATCTTAATATAGATAACGTTGCAATAGTTTTGGCCAGTTTTTCGGGCCAAATACTCCACTATGTACATCGAGATCAGTTAATTATTTGTTCTACTTGCTTTTTATCGTTCTTCATCAATATCTTCAGGTTTTTAAAGATCCTAATAATCTTGTTATTTTAGTCTTCTATAAGATTCAGAAAATTTTGATGATCTTCTTCTTGTTCTTGTACCACGTTGCGTTGGAACGTTAAACTGTAGCGACTGTGACAATTTAATATTCAGACAGCGCTCACCGATGTGAAGTCGCACACAATCTTAAAGTTGTCGTTTGATTTTAACATGTTTTAAAGAACGCTATCATTTTGTCTTAAACAAATTAAGGGTTGTTTAATCAATAAATTTTCTTGATAGAAGTAACATCATAGAATTGATATAAAAAATTGTTTTTAATAATATTATATGTTCAATGTTATAAGTTATAAATAAATTTTAATAATTTCCTTCAGTCGAATATATTTATTGGAGTATCTAATTAAAAAATCCCTAGTGATCCTAAAAACAACTACCGAAGTTCAAGATTAGTTTAAAGGCCAAAAAGACTCGATGGGTTCACGATTACTTTGCGGATGATCGGATTTAGCGAATCGAGGCTCGATTTCAAAGCCATTAGGAATCGCGAAGAGATGTGGGCTTGCCATAACTGGTCTCGATCATGGCAGAGGGTCGTCCAGGGTCCAGTCTCTCGCCACAACTCATCGTTAACACCTAACGCAGACTCGTGCCGTTTATTCGTTCGTCACTCGACTGTTGTGTGCGCCACGCGTGCTCCCCCTATCAATATGTTTGAGCGAAAGGGAGGCTATGGGGTTTCTATAGTGACCATTCGACGATGGGTTTTAAGGGCGGACGATGATTTCACGTTTCGACGGAGTGCGCGGTGTCCGTAGATCTTTCCATGCGATGGATTTCAAAGAAACTGATCACACTCGAATCGGAACGGAATCCATTTTTTTTTCTCTTATGCCAGAAAGGCACGATGTTATCACACTAGGGGCTGATAACGTGAATTATCCTACTGTGCATTATCCTACTACAAATTCTACTGTTTTCATTAAGTAATTTTAGAGAAAATTTGTCGAATCTGGATAATAAGGAAGACATGAAAATATAGTTGATACCTTGCCCAACCTCTACTTAAAAATTAATCATTTTTTTTTACCGAATATTAACCAGTGAAAAAGAAAATGTTAAAACAACTTACATTTTTGAAAGCCACGCGACGGTGCATTGAAGGCTATTTAATTTAATAGTTATTTATAGTTTTGAATAATGAAAAAAATATCAGAATGTAGTCGAGATCTTGCTGACCACATATCTTCAAAGATTCGTCATTTTTCACCGGAAAGTTACCCAGGAAAAAACTGTTATTTCTCACTTTTTTCAGGCCAAGTGACGACGCAACCCTTCAAGGTGTTTCAATAGCAATACATATTATGGCGTGGACTATAATAATCGCGGAGATAGTAACGAGATGAGTGCATTGGGGCGCAGAAGAGGCTTCACCGTAGTTGGCAAGATTAAAATGGAACACTCTGTAGGACGTGCAGAGGGGTAATGCAAAATTAATCAGATGGAACTCGCCATCCCCTTGAATTTACCTCGCGGTGAGAACGTACTGTTCACAGTGTTCACACCATCCCTCTAATAATTCTGTCCTCTACATATATCTCGCGCATAGCTATGTATATGTCCCGTCGTTTTTATGACTCTGGGCTTCTTTCGAATTCATAAGACCAAGAATACCCAAAGAAACTTCTTTTCCCGTTGCGCTCTCCGAGTTTTCATCAGGAGCGGCTGCTCGTTATTACAACGCCACGCGAACTGGAATTTTTAAACAATTTTTTGTACAACGTTGCCTACTCGCAATATTATAAAATCATCCTAGCATTCAGTAGAGGCTGCAGAATCATTCTATGTAAGAAACACCTGTGCATATTTCGTGGTTGGAAGAGAAAATAATCTGACAAAGTTGACAATTCGATTTTCCTCCTCTTCTTCTTTTAAATTCAATTTGGATTATGTTGCAATGTATTCGATATTATAAAGATATTGTATACCTTTGCTTTCGGGAGAGCCTGTAGAACCGTGCCACATAAGAAACGCTTGTGTACATTTGTTGGTCAAGGTACAAAAAAAAAAAAATAACTACGTCGAAAATTGAAAATACATATCGTTATACTCGGGGAAATCTGTAAAATTATATAGCGCGAGAAAAATTTCCATTACTTTCTTCAATTACAAAAATAAAAGAAACAATGTTATCGTCGGTCGTCGGTAATATAGAAACTTATTTAGGTACCAGCAAATCAAATTTCTGTGCAAAAATGGCTGGCCAAGTGTACGATCCATTTGACGAAAAAATTGTTTTTTAATACCGAGTGAATTGATAGGGTAAGACCAGCCGGATGATTTTCGGATGATCTTGGAGCGTCGGGCACGAAACGGGAGGTTGATTTTGACTCATGACCTCGCGTTTGCTAGGGTAATCGATTTAAGTGATTTCGCAAACGCTACGTCATTATTGATGCGTGTTAATGCGGCCTCGGGGCTGCGACACATTAAAATCACCGATTCAATCGAGTTGGCAGGTAATGACGTGAGATGCCGAGACACAGAGCAAGCGCCGCGCTCCTGTCGCCCCGGCAATTACCAGGTAACGCCCCGGTTTGCGAATCAACGATGCACGAACGAACATTCAAACATATCGGAATGCGCTACCGCGGCTCGCCTCTCGATTGTAATGCGTCCATTGCAACCCTTCCACCGCTGCGCTGCGACTGTAGATGCAATTCCGTGAGAAAGAGAACCTTCGCCATTTCCAGATACAGCCTCGGCTACAAAATTACAGTTCCAGTCAATTTTCAATTTTCACGTTTCTTGATAGGCACTGTACTCGTATACAGGGTGTCTCAGCCAAACCAGGCCACCTAAACATCCCCTTTATTTTTAATGATACGAAAACAATTATACATATGTATATGGCTTAATTTAAATGGTATCGAAGGAGGAATATCATAGAACAATTTTTTCGTCCGATTATTTTTTCATAGGGTTTTTCAAGATCATCGTTGTCTTTATATTGGGAACATTTTTTTCTCGTTATTCCATCTTGTAGCGGCTGAAAAAATACATTTGAATACGCTTAAGTTATTAGCTTATATTTTTGTTTTTATGCCTTATAATAAGATTTTATATACCGTATAAGACCGTATAAATTATATCTTATAGTAACTTATGTTTTATAACACAAACAGTAAGTTCAAATGTAATCCTAATATTATCCTACAATTTTATGAAATTGTTGTTGGACTCAAAGTCACCTGAAGGAACGTACTATGCATATTAAAATATATTTTTTCAGTCGGTACAAGATGGAATAACCAACCAATAGATTTTCCCGATAAAAAAAATTACGATGACTTTGAAAAAAACTATGAAAAAATAAGCGGACAACAAAAATTGTTCTTCTATGATATTTCTTCTTCGATACCATTTAAATTATGCCATAAATATTTTTCGTGTCATTAAAAATAAAGGAGGTATTTCGGTGGCCACCGTCGGCTGAGACACCCTGTATAATTTCCGGAATGCACCGAAGAATTTTTCGAATGACCACAGGCAAAATGTTGAAGTGGTCGCATGCCGAGATGATTATTGCGAGCGACTACTCGTGAACCAGCCGGGGAAATTTCTTGAAATTTTGCACACACATGTAAATAGGTAAGTACATATAAGAAATACAGAGTTTTAAGAATTAACTTGGGTATTATTTTTTACAGCTATGGAAGCTGAAGCCCCCGTTTTCTTTCGAAATTTACAAAATCTTACCTTGACTATTAAATAATTGTGTCGAAATAACATACGTCGACCAAGGAGTTGTTTATTTACAAAAACTAATCTTCCGTCACGGCCCGATAAGACCCTCACAACATATCACCAAGCCCAAGCCCACAACTGACACAACTGACTCGACACTCAATACTTTGAACCATGAAACTGTCCCAAAACCTTTGTACCCCAAATAAGATTATCCGTTAGCATATAGGACCCCAAAAATCCTGTATCGAATTAGTCGACTGTTACCGATGTTACAACACGTCACGCCGATCCCACTTTTAAATCAAGTTACTTTGTCTTCTTGAAACGTCTGACAATGAGTAGTGATTCGCGAAAGTGAAATACGTCGATCTTCACGAAGTCTCCTATTTCACCGTAACACTCTTTATTTTAGGAGAATTGATTCTTGGAACTTCGGTTTCCTGATCGAGAGTTGTTTGTTTATACATATAAGGAGAGATAAGGGTCAAAAAGTCAGTCGCTTACAGTCGCTCGTGAGAGTCTGTTCGATAGGGATATATGTAGCTTCTTTTTAAAATAAAGTTTTCAGTATAAAAGACAATGGTGCGATATTTATTTCTCCATAACCGAATAATCCCATCAAATCGTTTTTATCTTTTCTTTCTCTTATTCTTATCCCGTCTTTCAACCCAAGGTGCACTTCCGGTCGAAGCGACACGAAAACTATACTGAATTTCCGCGTGAAAAAAAACGAGCCAATCACCGGAAGTATAATTAATAAACCGTGGAAAATTTCATCGTAATTGTGCGTACAGTTTTCGTTGAAAAAATTCTCTGTTTTCGTGCTACAATGTATCTTTCCCCGTGGCTGATGATTGGATGACAAATAGCGAACCAGGCAAATGACATTTCAGTTATGAGATGAACAGGAGTGGGGTAAGACGATGATGGCTGTTAGTCATCGTGACCGTTGCGTTGGGACGGAATCGGGGCAGCAGCGAGTGACGAGCTGCAAGCTGATTATCTTCTCGCTTGGCTTAAGATTGATACCCGTCGCCGAGCCGCAGCAAAACTGCACTCTCACCGAAACCGCATTAGCAGCGCCGCGCCGCGCCGTGCCGCGCCGGGTAGATCGGCGTTGAGTCGTCGCGTCGCACCGAGCGCTGGGCCGACCCGACCCGACCCGACCCGACCCGGCCCGGCCCGGCCCAGCCCGGCCCGGTCGATTGCACTCGTGAAATTCCAGCCGGCGCGGCGCGGCGCGGCGGCGGCCCCATGCATCGCGTCGGATGCCAGAAACTTCCGCATGTGTTGCGAATTAACGCCGCTCGCTCTTGTAAACCGGATCGCGTGCTATAGGGATCAATAATTTCGTTTGCGACGGTTCCGTACACAAACCGTTTACTCGTTTTCCAAAAATTTCCCGCACCCGATGTTTCATTCACAGCCCGTGGATCTTGCTGCGAAACAGAAATAACGGACTGCGAGAAATCGACGCGACGTCGCGCGTCGCGCGTCGCACACTAGGCAATTCGGACGAAATCGGTGACAAAATCATAGAACTTTCGATACAAATGAGATAGAGCGATGAAATTTCTTTTAAATTAAAGCTGAAGCTTTGTAGAACATGGCAAAAATAGGAAGATTATACTACAAACGTTTTTAAACTAGATAAAATTCGTTAAATTCGCACAATTTCAAGAAAATCGTGCTTTTTTCCCAACACCACACGCGGAACAAATTTTTTTCACATGCTATGCATCATTTCCCGTAGATTTGAAATCAGCGTGAAAAATCTACGCGAAATGATTTATAGCATGTTCAAAAAAAATTTGCTCCGCGCGTGGTATTGAAAAACCACGATTTTCTTGAAATTGTGCAAGTTTAACGATTTTTATCAAGGTCACAAAACGTTCGTACCATAATCTACCTATTTTCCCATATTCTACAAAGTTTCAGTTTTAATTGAAAAAATATTTCATCGCTCTATTCCATTTCTACCGAAAGTTCTTTGATTGTGTCACCGATTTCATCCGAATTGTCCACTGTGCGTCGTTCAGACATTGTTCTAAAGAAACCGGACGACTCTTCGGTATCGAGCTTTCGCATACAGTGCTGGACTAAATGATAGAACCAGGGACCAAAACTAACAGTTATTCGAAAATTTTCCGCGATGAAAATCATTAATCGAAAGAATATCATTGAAATTTAAGATAATCTACACAAAATATAAAGAAAAAACATCGAAGAACAAAACAATTAAAAATGATCGATTTTTATACTTTTTGGTTACAAATAATTAGCGTACAGAAATTTGGATCCTCCTCGATAACTATGATCCACCAAGTAAAACTGTTTCGATCGCTGATAACGGTTATCAATGAGAGAGAGAGAGAGAGAGAGAGGGTTCATTTCACTTTCACTATTCATTTCGATCAGTCATAACAATTATTATCAGGAAGACTACAGTGTGTAGGTGCTAATCTTTTCTTCTGGCTTATTTCTTTGCGCTAATTTCCAATAAAAAAAATTAATAGAAGAACTCGCGCACGATATTGAATAACAATTAATTTACGAAATTATTATCGTAAGAAGCATATGTTTCCGTGTTAAATGTTAAATTGATTGTAGGAGCGGAAGCAGCGTCGTTACTCGTCGTTGATGCAAACAAATGAACAGAACAAATTTCCCGGTAACGTCCTCGTGCTCGCAGTCGACATCGCCTGCGGTGAAAAACACCTCGGAAGCGGTTTTATGCATTCGAGCGTCGTCCGCCAGCATATCGTAGGCCTTGGCGCGCTAGCCGCGCGGGGAAAAACAAATTCGCGAATAAATAACGTTATTTACGAGGCAGCCGGCCGCCCACGACCCTCCCTAAGGCGAAGGGGATGGAATCGTTCGGAATCGAGTCGTTTCGACCAAGAGAAGAGGAGAGAACTCGCCTTGGATTTGAATAACTTGCTCGGAGAGAGACCCGCGCCCTTTCGCCCGATGATTTTCAATGCGATGGAGCCACGAGGGGGTAAGAGAGGGTGCTGGAGGGTGATAGAGGGTGCTAGAGGGTGCGGCGCACGCTACACGACCCGCCCTGTACCCGCGTTAATTTTTAAGCAGTACCGCGGCCCGATTTGCGGACGAGAATTGAAAGGCTGCTAGGAATTATCAAGCATGCAATTGTTCTTTCCTCGTGCCCCCACCCCCTTTCCTCGCGATGCTGCCGGGATTCCATGAGCTGTCTGATGTCATTTTGTAATAGTGCGTTCATCTTGGATTCTATTGTTAGCTGCACGAATTCAGTCTTTTTAGTAAGCTGATACACAGGCAACGATTTATTTTCTTTTATTACAACGATTTGGTGGAGAGAGATTAGAAACTGATGACGTCATAAATTCACCCCCTCGCACAATAATTCTCAGTGTACATTCTTAATCCCTTGCTGTACCTTTCTTTAACACGTACTTTCTTTTTAGTCAGCTGATACACAGGCAAAGATTTATTTTCATTTTATTACAACGATTTGGTGGAGAGAGATTAGAATTCTTAACCCCTTGCCGTACCTTTTATTTTACAGTCATCAGAACGTGTTTATGCACAAAAATGTCGTAGAAGGGAAACAAAAAGGTATATTTTGTTATACTAGTTAAATATTTATTACAAACGAATCAAATTTTATTTCATCTGAAATGAGACGCGTAACATTCATATTTGTTAGACTTTGCTAAAAACCTTTGTCACGAGTCTGGCTCGTCAAAGTACAGCAAGGGGTTAAGCGATTCATGATTTCGAACAAAATTGCTAATAGATTTATCGACGACAGTGTTCAGCAACTTGTGCGAGTTTGTTTATAAATTTACGGTATTAATGCATTGATTTCGCAATTGGAAGAAATTACATATGTATATTAAGGCATACGTTCTGGATTATTATAAAAATGATTTCATTCAGTACGATTAATAATTTCCGAAATAAAAATTCATGAATGGAATTAATATTGAAAATATTCGTATCCTTTAAACAAATTGGAATCGAGCGAAGTGCAACATAAACTACCCTTAATGTTGCCTGTAGTTCACTATGAAAAAGTTCATTTCAAGCGATCACCATCGGCGATGTCCATCGGAAACAGTTTCGATTTTGGGAGACACATCGTAAAAAACACGTGCTTAAGAGTTTACATCGTTCCCAGACTTTTAAACAATACTCCGTAAAATACAGTCTACTAACAAATCACGCGCACAGGAAAACAATCCGGTCCAGCATCGGCAGCAACATGATAATTCGTTTCCGTGCACACTGGATTAACCAGCAAATCCGATTTTTTCCAAAACAACGCGTCAGAAATCGTGCATCGCAAAACCTGCTTCGCGGATTCTGCTACAAAATTTAAACGTGTAATCGATTATGCGATCGGAGACGAGCCGTTTCACCATATATTGTCCTAAATAAACAAATGAATGGTACACACATCGATAAAACTGTAAATAAAAAACATATCCTCAACAAGTTCATCATTTATCCTCAAAGATCAATTTCATTAAACATTTCGGCACTTCTCAATTTTCCTATAGGTAATTCCAACAATTTCACACACTTCTGCCACTTTATTTTAATTATTTAAGAATTTAGTAGAAATTTTTTTTGCGAATTAAGGAATGCCAATTCGATCCTGTCCAAGCAAGAAAATTTAATTAAGGAGTTGGCGATCGATGATTGGTGGTGACAGTGATATTTTCAAAAAATCGAAAATTATTTTTGTCTTAAATATTCATGTTTTAAGAATTCTTTAAGTTTCAAGTATTGAGAAGAAAATGCAAAAGGTTTTACACATGGACTTCAGGCTTCGATACAAATTATTTCTCCAAGTACCGTTTCGAGAGTGTAAACTTTAAACGCGTTTTTCTCAGAGTTGCGTTTTTCAAAATGGTGTACAAGATATCTCGATTCTACCTTAGTAATTATATTAAAATTTACAGTTATCTTCATTATAATATCTATTAGGCATCGACGATCGATTTCTTTTTATTTTCCTATTATTTCGTTAAATAAATATAAAAAATTAATAAATTATCAATCGAAATTCAGTTATTTTTAAAATATCTGCCATTTTGTTAATTTTTACAATAATTGAAATGTGGGATCGTGAATGCTTAGAGAATGTATCACAGTACATGATATTTTTGGGATTTTTGATATAGTTAATTCGATTTGTAGGAGTCCTGTAAAACAGTTGGCCATCTGGAAGAAAAGATATTCCGAGAAAAGACGACGAAAGGCATTAGGACAAATAATTTTTTAAATATTACAAGCATTTCTTCATATAGTAACATAATACAGGGTGTCCCAAAACTACCCTAGGAGCCGAAAATGGGAGGTTCCTTGGGTCATTTTAAGCGACATTTTCCTTTGCAAAAATGTTATCCGCGGCTTTGTTTAGGAGTTATTAACGAAAAACACGGACCAATCAAAGCGCGACCTAGACGCGAGTTGGCACAGACGGCCAATGGACAGTTGGCGCGCCGAGCCGATTTTACCAACTCGCGTCTAAGTCGCGCTCTGATTGGTCCGTGTTTTTCGTTAATAACTCCTAAACAAAGCCGCGGATAACATTTTTGCAAAGGAAAATGTCGCTTCAAATGACCCAAGGAACCTCCCATTTTCGGCTCCTAGGGTAGTTTTGGGACACCCTGTATTGCAGTTTATACGTATGTAAAGCTGATTAAATATGATTATTTAAAAGTTTCTCTCAAATTTTATACAAACCATAATAACTAAATTCATATAAAATTACTTTGTATAAATTTATTCGATTTACATGATTATTTTAAATTTTCCCTCAAATTTTATACAAACCATAATAACTAAATTCATATAAAATTACTTTGTATAAATTTATTCAATTTACATGATTATTTTAAATTTTCCCTCAACTTTTATATAAATTATAACAAATAACTAAGTTTATATAAATATATTCAATTTATATGATTAGTTAAAGTTTCCCGTCAAATTTTATATAAAAAATCATAATAATAAATAACTCAATTCATACAAAATTACTTTATATAAGGCTTTATGTGAATGGGACTTTATATAAGGCTGACGTGTAGCACTTTTTGGGGGATTTTCGAGGTTCTTAGTTCATTCGAATTTGGGGTGTGCGTGAACCCGAAATAGCGGGAACAGAATGGTCGAGACGAGTCGGGAAGTGGTCGAGTCAGGTCGGGAAGAAGGGGAGAAGTCAGTCGGGTGGGGTCGGATTCCCGAAAATGTCGAGATTCCCGAAGAAATTGGGTTTCCAGAAACTTTCGAGAATATGACAGATGACACTTAAAAAGAACTCGTGATGGACAACATTCTTTCAATGAAGATGATTTTGTATAATAATTAAACATTTATATAATATATTTGTAAATACACAAAGAATCGCAAAATTTTCGGGTACCTGTCCCGATCTCGAAAAAATTTCCTATTCCCACCCGACCCGACCCGACATTTCGGGTTCTCCCACACCCCTGATTCGAATATCTTGAGTATTCATCAAGAAAATGTCGGATTTGTGTCGCTCTTGAAGGAACACATTTGTTTGGGTGACTTCGTGAACGAGCTAAAATTTTGGAAAAATTCTGCAAGGTAGAGTTAAAGTGGCCCTCTTATCAGCTTTTTATTTCATTGACACAATATTAACTACAATGCACCTAGAAACATTATCTGCACGAAGAATAGTATCCGACCAGAGCTTTATTCTTCATTTAATTAATAATCATATTGATTGTTCCTCTCTACTTGCGCAAATCAATTTTTATGTACCGGAACGTGAATTGTGAACAAGAGCTGGTTTTCAAACACTTAAAGCAAAAACTAGAATCGTATTGATATTTTCATTGAATCTTTACAAAATTTTCAAACGCAACTACGCAGGATTATACGATAATACCATATTGATTTTACTCTTTTTTTATTGTAAACACTTATGTAAACGGGCTTTAGTCCGTCTGTAATAAATAATAATAATAATAATAATAATAATAATAATAATAATAATAATAATAATAATAATAATAATAATAATAATAATAACAACAACAACAATAATAATTAAGATAACTGATCTAGTCGTCGCACAGTGGGGTATTTGGCCTGTTTAGCGCGCCAAAACTATTGCAACGTTATTAATAGCATCAACGTCATAATATTATTATATCGTTGAAATCGTTTTAACACCAGCTAATTACAACATTGTCAAATGAAAAATACAATTTAATGTTTAAAAAATCGAAGCGATCTTGTTTTTTTCTTTTAAAGAAGTTTTTTTCAAAATTTTATATATTGCAGTTTTACGTATGTGATTACTGTTAAACTTTTATTTGAAACATTTTTTCGTCAGATTACGGGAAATTACTATTTATATATAGTGTCAACGTCATAATATTATATATCGTTGTTTATTTAATGTTTAAAAAATCGAAGTGATCTTCTTTTTTTTTTAAATAAAATTTTTTCAAAATTTGATATACAGGGTGTCCCAAAACTACCCTAGGAGCCGAAAATAGGAGGTTCCTTGGGTCATTTGAAGCGACATTTTCCTTTGCAAAAATGTTATCCGCGACTTTGTTTAGGAGTTATTAACGAAAAATGCGGACCAATCAGAGCGCGACCTAGACGCGAGTTGGCACAGTCGGCCAATGGACAGTTGGCGCGCCGAGCCGATTTTACCAACTCGCGTCTAGGTCGCGCTCTGATTGGTCCGTGTTTTTCGTTAATAACTCCTAAACAAAGCCGCGGATAACATTTTTGCTAAGGAAAATGTCGCTCCAAATGACCCAAGGAACCTCCCATTTTCGGCTCCTAGGGTAGTTTTGGGACACCCTGTATAGTAAACTGAAATACAAAATCTTATATTAATCGATCATTCACTTTTTTTCTGTAATGTTGTTTAAAAATCTTATATTTTCCCCACGTGTTACTGTGTCCTAATACCTTAAGCGCTATGTCCAACACTCTTCAAAGGATTTTGTCTGTAAGTTTGTACATGTTTAGGAATCGTTCAGACAACATTTTATCAAAATCGATCAAAAACTGCCGAAGTTTTAGTAATTTTATTCTACATAAGCCCTCCCACGTGACTTTCCGACTCTCAATTACCTTGTTGTCCATAAACGTACAAAGGAACACCGTGATGCATTCTATTACGTCTTAATTTACACCCTGTCGTCGCTACATTTCTGCTCCCGGGCCATAGCCCTTTTTTTTCAAGGGAGAACTTTAAATCAGCTCCCGCGATATTTCACTCGTGAAAGCCCGAAACACCGATAGTGGCGGCACCTTAATAAATCATGAGCCGCGAAGAACGCGCCGGTTTAGAGTACCTTGTAAATCCAGAAGAAACTCGCAGGTGTTCCCCGTTGACAATGGATTCCGTCGTTCCGTTTCCGCGCGGCCTTATTTGGCCAGGAAACACGGTTCATTCGTTAACCAACCGTGCACGCTGCCCCGAAAAACGACTTCGGGATTTTCTTTTCGCGAAAATTTGTCGGGAAAAAGTTTTTCGTTCCAACAGCGCATTAGAACAATTCGTCGAGCTTATTCTGCAATTTTCTTGAATAAAGAATGTCACAATGTAACGGAGATAATTGAATTTTTCATTTAGTCTAGTCGATGAGTCGATTGTGCCGGAATGTTGTGACAGCTGGGTGTTCAGATCGCTTTAACAATTTATGCAAGGACCATTTTGATAAGTTTTATTGATGATGCAGTAAAAATTGTGAAAGTTGATCATTTGAATAGATTGGAACAGCTGGTTGTTTAGATCGCTTAAAAAATTTTTTAATCATGTTTATCTGTTAATAATTAATATTAAGAAAAAATATATTATTGTGTTTGGGAGAGCCTGTAGAATCGATTTATGCAAGGAACATTTTGATACGTTTTTGTTGATGATGCAGAAAAAATTGAGAAACTTGATAATTTGAAAGCATAGTAATAGCTGGATGTTCAGATCACTTTAACAATTTTTTAATCGCGTTTACGCGTTAATAGTGTTTTAGAAAAATTCACTATTGTATTCGGGAGTTACTCTAGTTTTTGCAAACAGAGCGAAATTGATTGATTGTTATTATATATAAATAATGGAATATTTTTGGGAGAACATTGAATAATTGAGTATTTTCGGGGTATCTTACGATTAAATAAACAACGAAGACGTCGGAGACGTCCCCAGGTGTTCGTGGTTGATCGTAAATTACGAGGGTAAACTGTCCGTTTTCTGAAAACACGTTCGATCCACCTCGGCAAAGGCTAATTCCAGGTAACCTGCTAGGTTAGCTAGAAGTGTGTCCCGAGAATTCTCGATTACCGTGTACGATGAAAGCCTCGTAGGAGTCCCAGCGTGCTTACCGAGCACTTGGACGACGTCCTCGAGCAAATGCAGGCCCCCCTGAAGAGCCAGGTGCTTCCTGTTGCCCGGACATACGACTCAGACTCACGATTTTCCTATAGGAATTAAGATATACATACCACTATCATTCTACCATTTACATTTCGCACATTAAACGTGTCTGTGAAACTTCATTTAGTTTAGAAAATGATTCACCTTGTTAAAACCTGTTTCGATGTCTCCACGTTGGATATCCGAGTCAATTTTAGGTTGCATAATGCTCACATATGTACCTATATGTATGTATGGTTTTCACATATTTTTCGAAAACTATCCCTTGACAAAGACACGTCCAGGCTAACTTGGTGAATGTCTTTCTCGACAACGGTTCAAGATATTTGAATGAAATAAAAATCAAATGATAGATATTAGTTGGCACAATTTCATAAATTTTTAGAAAACTTTTGTTTCATTTGTTAAGATCAGAAATAATTATGAAAGTACCCCCTTGTGTTTCAAAAGAAGTCACTACTAAATAACTAACAATTATTAAATTTTCTTTTTTCGGTTACAGTACAAGATATTTTCATGAAATAAATATCAAATGGTGGGTACAAGATAGCTTTACTTTGTGTACTTTTCCAAATTTTAACTTGCTCTTTGGCATCGATTGTTCATTAATTAGAGTGTTCCAAGAAGGACTTTGATACGGTTTGGAAATGATTTGTATAGGAATCGATGATGTGGTTATTTCTTAAGAGTCTTTAATTAGTGGAACTGCAGATGGTCTTTGTGGTGTTTGTGTCATCTTTGGTTCGGGATAGATAGCATGGCTGCGTCAGCTCCGGTAACGTCGTTACCGCTATCATCGTAATCATATTTTCGCCCTGCAAGACCATCCCGCGAAACAAGATTACGCTACCGCCATGAAAAAAGGAAGAGGGGATAGAAAAAATAATGGAACGTGGCCAAGACGTTATGCTACGGATAAAGAAGACAGGCAATTCATGTGTACGGCTTAGGGTGTCGCTGTAACATGTCGTAAGATACTATGGCGTCGCGTTGCGTCTTGTTCGAAAACAAATTTCATATGAAATATGAAACATTTGTAGAACTCAATACGTCAAAAGAATAATATGGCCGTAAACACGAAATACTTTAACATTTAATTTAAGAAAAATTTCATCGCTCTATCTCATTTCTATAGAAAGCTCTTTGATTTTAACACAGATTTCATCGGTTTGTCCTATGGTGTGGCGTCAGCATTAACCAAGACGTCACCATGGGAGAATATGGGAAAACAGGGAGATTATGGTACAAATGTTTTTTAACCTTGAAAAAATAAAAATGGAAATTTTTAATAATAATTCGACTTTTTGCAAAATCCAGAGGTCGTAGACAAATTTTGAGACCAGATTTGAAATCAGCCTGAAAAAATCTATGGGAAATGATGTATATGTTCAAAAAAAATTTGTTCCGCGCGTGGTATTGGAAAAACCACGATTTTCTTGAAATTGTTCATAATCTGCCTATTCTTCCATATTCTACAAAGTTTCAGCTGTTTTTGTTTAAAAGAAATTTCATCGCTCTATCTCATTTCTATCGAAAGTTCTTTAATTTTGTCACCGATTTCGTCCGAATTGCCCACTGTGCTGTGCGACACGTGAAAACATTAAAGCAGAATACGCGAAACTTGTGAGAAGATAAATGTTAAGATATTGACAGATTAGATAATATTTACTTGTTTAATACGCAAGATAGTCGAACTGATCAGCGGCGGTCATACACCGAAATGAAATGAAAACTCTGATTTGATAGCTCATCTCATCAGTACAGTCTATCCGTAGTTTTTCAACCCTCTAGCTTGATCGCGGTTGATTTCTAGATCGTTTCACCAATTTAAAAAAATCCTAACCCATAACCAGTACAGAACTGGATACTTGAGAATTTTTTAAAATTTTTTAATCGAAAATCCTAGTCTCGTGAAAAATAAAAACGTATTTCCGCGTATCTTAAAAAATTCGAAAAAGTGTAGATTTCGTTTGAGAGCGAGTTTAAAAAAATTTTGCCACGTAGCGAGTATAGGATTATAGGAGTATACTGAATCGTTACTGAAAATTTTTTCAATTTTCCATTTGAAAATCTCATCTGCGGGAACAATAAAAACCGGAGCGCTTAGGAGAACGTGGGAAAAAACTGAAGAAACAGCGGTTTTTTTTTATAGAAGTGTAAAAGTGACGTCGTCTAAATTTTTACGATAGCTACATATTGTTATGACGGAAGTCCTTGAATTTTTTAGATTTCTTTTGGCGAGGTATGTGCCGGTGACAAGAAAAATAAAAACTGATCTAAGGGTGAAATTTGGAAGGCATCCATGATTTCGTTCCGCGTCGCATTAAATCAGCACGAACATCCGGTTAGCTATGAGATCCAGCCCTGCGGGGACGTCTTCTTTATGACGATAATCTGAATCATAATAACACGGATATCCAGGGAAATTTTTTACTATTATCAGGACTTGAGATTCTACAGGCATAAATGGGGGCAATGTATAAATGAAGATTATTGGTAGATTCAAAATCTCCGGAGTCGCTTTCATCACGAGCCTGCATAGTACTGTCATCTTCATTATCTAACACCTTTGTAATCTTTTATACGATTTTCTCCAGTGTGAATAATTAAACAATTCTGTCAATTTGAATATCTCATTTGTTCTTGATATTATAAAGAAATGTTGGAACGACACATTGTTTGATTTAAAAAGATAAATAATATCATGGTGATAAACAGAGATTTTTAAAATCAAGTATAATGATTGTAGAAAAATTATGAATGATTCTATTAATATTTGTGACCTCAGATTAAAATTTATGGAATCGATGTTTTAATGTTTTAATGTTTTAATGTTTTAATGATTTCAAGTTTCGATGTTTATTGTAGAATGTTGAAGTTATAGTAAAAATTATTAAAATAATTGTAGAAGAATCGCAAAATCAATTTTCAATTTTTTTTTTTAAATGGTTAAATTATCCATTAATAAACGATCAATGAAGAAAGAAGAGAATATGGAATGATAGACATGCAAAATATCTCTGTCGTTTATAAATGGTCGTAGAGTAAATAATGAAAATCATTTGTAATTTTCCAAATGTGTTGATATGAATGATGAAATGATTGCACGATAAAAAAATCAGCGAAAGGAAGACGAGAAGAAGATTGAAAGCACGGGCTACGGGGTGGGAATAGCGTGGTAGGGGGGTAGTATTACCATAGCAATGGTGGCAAATCAAATTGAATAAAAATTTATGTATCAGAAGGGCAATAAAAAGGAATAGATTTGGGGCAGAATGGGGCCGAATCCATCAGAGCCCGGGATCCCGATAAAGGTGGATCGTTTGGGTCCAGAGGAGGATTCGACGGCCGCGTATCCCTTCCGATTGGAGCGGGATTGTCGAATTGTTGCCACGAAATTTATTCCACCTACACAAACACCGAGCCAGCAGCGCCGGCCTTTTTCCAGTGAAATCGGCTTTACGATATTACGCTGCCTGGGAAAGTTTGGGACATCCGGTTTATGCGGAGGGATCGTCCTACACCTTGCGATACCGCCAACGTGAGCCAGGTTCAGTGATTTCTCTCGGCAAAAATTCTTTACTCGACTCTTCTGCTCGATATTAGTTTGCTGCGGAATTACCCGACAATTCTCTAGGGATGATATTATCAAGTGCTTCACGGTTACTATGCCAGATATTTCGATCAAATAAAATTTTATTAGCACGTGGATCTCGGCTACTGCTTTATGCATTTTTATGAAAATTTTCGAGCAAGTTTTAGGGGTATAAACACATTCATTTCACAAACTATCTCTCACGTGACTAACAGAAATATGAACAGGTTTGACTTTGTTAATATTTTTCTCGATAACCTAACCAACGATATCCGAATGAAATAAAAAGCGGTCAATAGAGCAATGTTAACTCTATCTCACATATTTTTTATAAAATTTTAGAGTAGTTTTGAAGAGCATAAAAAAATTGGTTTCTGAAACTACCCCTAACGTGATTTACACTAAACCACCATCGGTCAAAATGACCTGTTCCAGATTTTTTATTTTGCAATTATTGAAATAAGAAAAGGGATTTCATAAGAAATGATTGTATCGATATCTTTAGTAGAGCACGTGTTGCAATAAGAATCGCGCAAAGTCTAACTAAGTAAAATCAGTCTTGTCATTTTTATACGGGAACATGTGCCAGTTACTTTTAAGGCTCGGTACGTTTAGTGTTAACATTTGCATTGACATTCAGCATTCACTTTTCATTCGAGACAATACACTTTCTGTTTTCTACACTTCTAATTTGAAAAATCAAAATTTTTTTAAGTAGTTGCATTATTAATATCTTAACTAACAGTAAAAATTGTAAATAGATAATACTATTTTCATTGAAATTATTTAATCAATTCAATTCCTAAAATATCTGTCCTGAAACTAATTTCATTATTAATATGTTAATTAGTGATAAAAATAGTGAATAAAGAAATCTATGTACAATTATAAAACTAGTTTTTTCATTTATCAATCTAATATTCAAAAATGATTTATATTGAACTTTTTAATTTACAGTGTTAAATGGGAAACATATTAACTTTCCGTTTTCTAGTTATTTCTTCCTAGCTTGTCCACAATTTTCAGCACTTCCTGAAATACTCGGAAAAAATGATTTTATCAAAACCCTAGAAGAAACTCTATTCCGAGCTTCCGGTTTATTTTCTGTGGCATCCTCATGTATATTGGAAGCGACGAAAAAGCCGATGTCAATCATATCCCGAATATTCTTATTGGTATGGCAAGTGTATGAATGGAGGTAAGTCATTTGCGTCGTCGGGGCCGGTAATTGAACGAGCCCGCGCACTTCAAAATTTCGTATTGGCCCGCGGGAATTTCAAAGCTGCAACCTTCATCGGATTTTTCGAGGCATGAATTCTGACCGGATAATTTTCCCGACAACACACGTCGATCCAGCCAATAGGGGAGACGCTTTGAAGCAGATATTTGATTGGTTCGTTATCAATGGCCGGGCCTCGACTTGCTGTTCCCTTTACATGTATTTTTGCGGTTCCCGTTCCGTCGAGGAATTATCATGTCTCTCGCCCCGTTTCCGATG
This sequence comes from Lasioglossum morio, assembly GCA_916610235.2. Taxonomy (NCBI): domain Eukaryota; kingdom Metazoa; phylum Arthropoda; class Insecta; order Hymenoptera; family Halictidae; genus Lasioglossum; species Lasioglossum morio. The sequence continues at coordinate 1,153,339 of OU744329.1, read as the reverse complement.
CTGCTTTGTCCCTGATTAAAATTTGCTGTGTTTTAAAGCGCCCCTTTTAATGAAAACAGTCCCGCCACCCCTTCTTTTGGGAATAAGCTCTTCTAATTGCTCGTGCAATTTTTTATTTCGATTCTAGTGTCACTTAATTAATAGTAACACAGTTTTCCATTCATTTTTTGTTTTGTTTTAATTAATTTGACTGCTTATGTATACAAATAAGTTTAAATTGCGTGAGCTGCAAAAAGAAAACCTGGTGATTTTTGGAACTTTTACTCACGGTTATTTGTTGAAAATGGCGTTGGATCGCACTTACCTGAAACAAAGAAAAATTGCAATATTAATTTTTATATTATTACGGGATTATGCTTTCATAAATACTAGCTAAAATATTGTATATGTTTATATTTGTTATTTGAATTTTTTAAGTAATTTTGAAAATATTGTTTTAATTACTGCAGTGGTTTTATTAATTTTTGTTTGTATCGTTTATGAAATATGCTTCGACTACCTATATTTGGAATTTTCTATAGAATAAATAAGAACATCTGGAGAAGTTGCCGCATGTTCGACAAATGTTAAGATTTCTCAATGAAAAAATTTGGAGTCTCTCAAAAGTTCTTTTTTTCCGAGAAAGAAAAGTTCATTCTCAAAAGTATACTAGTTTTCTTGCTAATAATTTTCAATGCTCGCCTTTATTTTCCGTATAGAGCATAAATGAATCCTTCAAGTTTAAAAAAGTACCTCAGGAGGAATGGCTATAATTTTGACAGTTATTAGCATTACTGAACCAAAAAAATTAGAGCTGCTACTGAAAACTACTATCTTAGCGACACAACAAGATTCAATGTAAAAGTCGAACTAGTTTTCCAAATATTCCCTCTTTTCCCTAACGAATTATTAATTTTCGCAAAAAAATCCGTTTTCCATATATTTATCATTTATTTACATCGATTTCTGAATATTACTTAAACACTCTTAATGTTCTTACTTAAATTCTGAATTTTTTCATTGAACGACGACCCTTTGAAAACTTGCATACCCTTTAACTACATATCTTTTTTTCAATACTGAGTTTCTCCATAATGACGGTTCTTTAAATTTTTGCTGTATTTAAACAGTAGAGAAACATATTTCACAGTGCCGTCACACGTTCCCTCATGTTTCCTTTCGCATTACGAGAAACCATGTTGCGAACAACGCAGCGTTGCTTCAGTTTCAAAGCAGACACGAAACTAGTTTTAATGCCTCATTTTGTACGAAGGTTTTTGCAGAACGTATACCCGTAACATCGCTATTAATTAATTTCCTACCATCCAAATTCATTACTTTGATACTGCTATTCATTGAAAGTTGCTTTCCAATCAAAAAACAGATTAGCTTGCCGTAATTATCCGAAAATTCGCGAAATTTCGTTTCAGTTATGCTTATTACATACCACGTTATGCTGATTGCATTTACCAAATCAAATATTAATACTAAATAATCATGTTCGCAGGTCCGTTGTGGATAAGTAAGGTATGGTATAAGGGTAGATTTAATCATATTTTAAGCTAATTCACCGGGGTTGTTGAACCGTTCACGTTAATCTCCCCGCTATTTCTCTGGCCTCCTGCCTTCCTTCCTTTATTTCGTTCTTTGTCGTAGCTAATTCCGTATTCATTTATTTATTTATTTAATTAAGAAATGTAACGACGCAGCCTTTAAGCAAACCATTTCTTAAGGGTTTAAGCTTGATTCATACGTTACTGGAAGAACCGGGCATAAATCTAGCCACCGTGGCCGTGGTGAGCACGAGAAAAACTCAAAGCTTGCATTCGGTTAACGTCGAACAAATTAGCAGAGACTATACTACGCACCAGAACGTCAATTTCGGTACATAGATTTTACCTTATTTTTACAAATTGTTGAAGGAAGATTATATAAATTTGTATTAAAAATGGCTCTCCGAAGGATGTTAGCCATAGCTTCAACAATTATCAATATTTTTCAACGAAAAAAATAGGCTAGATACTCGAAGCCATTCTCTTCGGGACAAAAGAAGGTTCGTTCCGAAAGGTGTACAAGTTTTCCAGAAAGAAATTTCCAAAGATCAGCTTCTTTTCCTGGCAACTAATAAATTAATGTTTAATCTTCCCAGAAATATCTCCGGAGGAGAATGACCGTACCTTCCTCAACTATGAAAATTGCCTAACGAAAGAATTCGAATGGTTACTCAAAAGTATCCACTTTCAGACAAAAGAAGGTTCATTTTGAAAAGTGCATGAGTATTCTAAAAAAAAATTCCTATAAATCACCTTCTTTTCCTCGGCGAGTAATATCCACGTCCGGTGGTTCTGCCATCAGCAGTAATTAATAAAATCAATCATATATATATATTATGTAATTTCTGAATTTCTTTTCATATTTATTCTATTAATGTTGCACGAGAAATATAACACCAAATATTATAATTAATAACTAATATTGAATTATCGTATATTACACTACATTGCGAGCGATAGAATCAAGGAAACCTATTTTATCAAATAAATGAAATCATTCAAAATATAATACGCGAGTGTATAATTAAATGAAACATCCGTTGAAATTTATTCATCACCGAAGAATGTAAAAGATAGTTCAGAAGAAATTAGAATAAACAGATTAAGAAGAAATTAGAATAGCCAAAAAAAAATGATAAAAACGAATCGAAAATTAAACATCCGATCAAAATGCAAACGTAATGAAGAGATTAAGAAGAAAAATGATTACGGAGAATTGGCGAAGATACACCCACCCTAAGATGATTAAGCTTAGAACAATGGATTGAAGAATCTATAAAGGGACAGCTCATCATCAAGTTAGAAGCAGTCGCAAATAAGTTCAGTTGCAAATCAATTCAGTCGCAAATCAGTCAGTCAATCATCATCTTAATTTGTTTTTGAAGTGAAGTTTAAATTTAAACTAAGGCGTGTAGACCCACCGGATTATTCTAAAACATCATAATCATCAACATCTTCTCCAAAAATCAACATCAAAGCGAATATCAAAGCGATCGAGTTATCGGTAAATACTAATAATTTATAATAAGATACTGCGATAACTCAATGTATGTATCTGAAGTTTGATGTTTAAAATATATTTTGTTCAATTCTTTATCAAAAATCATACATTTCAAATCATTTTTAAATACCTGACTTCAATTTCTACGTTCCAAATAAAGCCATTTAGATCTAATAAATCCTCAATTACCCGAACCGAAGCCGGTGAATGCAGGTAGGTTCAAAACTGCGTTATATCTCTTATCGAAAATCTTTTAATTTACTATTTTCATCTCAAAACGTCCATCTTAGGACGTAACATATGTAATCGCTAGAGAAAAGTGAATCTTTGAAGAGCGTCCAAGATAACGGAAGGCCACTCCACTGTCCACTGGCTTCCGAAATTTCGGAAAAAGGGCTCTTCAAATTCCAGGCAAACACGCGGCTTTGCCTGGTCGGTCAGCGAAGTGGCGGCACGTGAAAAAGTGTAGTTGGGCATCGATCAAGCATGGTTCGCTTCAATTTCGCAGGCGATTTTCGATCACAGGCCTCGGATACAAAGAGGCGCCGACAAAGGCCGCAAGAAGATGGCGGGCTCGACGTAAAAACAGAAAAAAGAGACAACGAAAGAGGCAAAACTGGGTGAAGAGAGGAGGATGGGGCCGGTGAAAAAGGGAAGATGCGGTGGAAAAATGAAGAGGATAGGTTGGAGGCTGGTCTGTCAGAGGGGACCGTGGCGTGGTTACCTTGGCCGGTTCTGTAAATCAGCCGAAATGCCTTGGAATTGAGTTGTGGCACTCGAGGGTCCAACCGCAAACTGCGCCTAAAGGGAGATCAGCCGCTTCCAGTTACACATACGTCGCGTCGCGTCGCGTCGCCGAGGAGAGGCTCCGGATGAAAGGTCAACTGGGAAACGAGATATCGACTTGTCGAGCCTCCCTCTCCTACCCCCACCCCCCACCCCACCCCGTTCACATACCACGCTGTCTCGGAAATTTCAAAAAATCCCACTCCATTCGGTTATGTAATTTTTATGATAATTATTTATCAATTACACGGTCCAACAAATTGAAACTTTTTTTTTTGACGTTACGATTCTCACGATGCGACTCTTATAGAGTTATTCGCGCTGATTTCAAATCTCTCCTTAATTCTTCTACTTGATGCCGAAGTTTTCAGAAATTTTAGTTTGAAAAAAAGACATATTTTTCGACACTGAAGAAATATTGTTATTATAAAAGATATTCTATTGTTGTCTTGACAGCAAAAGATTCTCTAGACTTTCCCGAATCCGGTGATGTGCAATACTAATACATTATGATTGTTTAAACATATTTATTTCTCAAAAACTGTGCGGCGAGGAGAAAAATTAAGGATAACTTCGGAATCAGCGCGAGATATCTCTAAGAATCGCATAGTGAGAATCGAAAGGTTTTTTGGCTGTTGGATCGTGTTATTTGTGGAGAAACGTGTGAAGATTTCGCAATAGATCTTCTTTTCGTACGAGAGACTGTGCACTTTCTGGCAATTATTCTACTCTTTTTGTTGTACAGAGTAGAGGGTGAATCACGAATCGTGACCAGTAGAGATTACATAGCATGGTCTCAAAAGAGCTTTCACGTGATTAGCAAATTTTTCGTAAAATCTTTCTTTCATGATCTTTCAAAGTCACCTTCAATATTTTATCAAGATGAATATAATATTTATTGAATATAGTGAATTCGGCAAGTATCGTAACGTAAAAAGAATTGCAAAAAATTTCTTTTTTAATTTCTTTTTACAAAAAAATTTGCTACAATCACGTGAAAGCTATCTTGAAACCATGCTATACCTGATAACACGCGCGACAAAAGTGAAACTTCTTGCAGTCTAGTAATGCACGATCAAAATTTTCAACGCGAAGAAAGACAGTGTAATGGGAAAGAAGGAGACATAGTTCAATGCATTTACCATACACTGTCCTTCTTTGCGTCGAAAATTTTGATCGTTCGTTAATAGACTGCAAGAAGTTTCACTTCACCGACGACAGTCGTATCACTTTTCCTCGAAAAACATACGGTTTTTGAGAAACTTGAGAAAGCGTTAAAACCTGTAAGTGTAGATCATCATATTATCAACTATATTTCACATCGAAAAATCTGTTAGACAAAACCTGTAGATCGTCATATTCCGCGTCTTTAGTGATTTATCACTTTTTCTTCGAAAATCGACGGTTTTCGAGAAAATTGAGAAAAAACTAGGACGAAATTGAAATAACGACTATTGCGAAGAAGACAAATTGGTTTGTAAAATTTGTAGGTTTGTCAAATTTTGCTGTTACATTCCTTTTTCTCGAATATATCATCTGAACTATGATCGCATCGAAAAATGTGTTCGACAAAAATATGTAGATCTTCATATCCCGCGTTTTTTTTTATGACGCAGTCACTCATTCTCGTAACAGAAACGGTTAAAAAAAAAAAAAAAAAAAAACAAAACTGAGAAAACCGTTGGACCAACCGAATTACATATTGACATAATGAATTTAATGCTGGTAATAATCGTGTAGCGGTTTCGGCACGTATAATAAAAACGACTGGAAAGCGCGTAACGCGCGCTGGCTTTACTCACCGCTCTCAACGGAGAAAAGAAGGGGTATAGGGGTAAGAATGGGGAGAGTATTGTATGTATAAATAAAATATATTCCCCCACTTACACCCTGCCAAAAAAAGTTTCACTTCAAAAACATTTTCGATCGGACGGCTAATAACAGAGTAATCTGTACGGGTCACGATTCGTGGTTCACCCTGTATAATATCAACAAATTGTCTGAACAGTTAAATAATTAGTGGGACAGTTTGAAGAGAAGTCTACTTTCAAATGAGTTTACATGTCGCTTTTTCGGAAAAGCTGTATTCTCTTGTGATAGCGCGCGGATCAGCCGCGTCGGAAGCGATCCCGCAGCAACTCGGGTAATTACGTAACTCGGTTAATCGGCTAATATGTCGAAACTACCGAGGACGCGATAAAACAATGGAAAAAACGAAGGCAAGAAGCAACGAAAACGATGTTGGGCAAACCAGCGCCGGAAAAATGCGGAAGACGATGCTCCCCGGGATCGATGGAATCTGGGTCAGCCCCGGAGAATAGCAAAAGTTCCGGGCACTATTGTGCAGTACGCGACCATAATTCCAACCAACAAGGGAACTTCGGTAACTAGGCAATTTCGACATTCTTGAAACTTTATTAGCTCGCAGCAGCCGAATATCGGGCGATATTAATTTTTAATCCTGAAACATGTGTTCCTCCGCCGACTAACATCTCCTAACAACACCGCGGCAACCCTCCATTAACTCGCCTAATTTTTCTTGGAAAGTGTTTTTCTTGGAACACGTTGCTTCAACTCGAGTGCTAAAAATCGACCTTGGACCTCGTTGGAAACCGTTAATAAATGTATATAAATAATAATTACAGTTAATTAAAAACAATGCTACGCGTGCTGCAAGATGCTCGAGATACATATAATGGATATCGTATTTAGCTGTGCAGGGGAGTGCTGAAGCTTGTGCGAATTTGTAGTCCTTTCGAAAAATTTCGAGAGCTTTAGTGCAAAACTAGCAAAAAATGTAGAATTATGAATTTTGAATAATCGTTAAATGGGCATTGTTAGACTATGCAAAATACAAATTTGATTTTTCTTGAAGAAACTTGAAGGAATTTAAGAGGAAAGATTTTTTCTTTTGTGTTCTCGATGCACGAACGACGTATAGAAACTGTGGAAATTTGTTAGATAGTGTAGGTTTATTGTTCACGTGATTATCGTCGATTTTCAAGGATGGCGGAAGTTCGAACAGCCGTTCCTACATCTTGAGCGCGGTTCGACGTTTTAACGGGCCGGATTTCGAGCGCAAAATGGCCACGGCGTGTTTCACGATCGCTATACACGTGTGGATGATTACAAGACCACTCTTGTACATCATAATTTCAACATAGCATTGTAATTAGGTTGTGTGAGAACGGGGAGCGCGGTCCGGGGGCTACAAGCATGGCTTCCCGCCGTTATAATCAGTTCACCGTTAATACCGCGGAACTTATCGTTCACATATTGGAGCGGCCCGGTAATATTTTAAACCGCACACCGGCATTATTATACAAGCTTAGTTATGATTCACGCGAAACTCTCCGCTAAATAGTACGTTTCGAGCTTCTATGGCGAATTATAACACATTAACCTCGCCATACGTTAATTCCACTCGCGGCGAAAACTGGGCGTTTTTCATTTACCTTTCTTCCGACCGGCTGTATGTTTTTTACAAACAAATTGCCATGTAATGACTTAAACTCAACCTCAATTTACAGCACTTTACGCGATGCAATGTTTAACTTTGAATGGGATTTCCGACATCCACCGGAGTTAACTTAATTTTGAAACATTCCTCTGTTGAAATGTAAATTCAACAATTTTTCAATCTCTTTTAATGGATTGTGTTTTATAGAAAAATCGGAAACGAGCAATGCGATGACTCAAATTCTTGCCAATTTAGCATGCTTCGCGTGATGCAATGATTAATTTGCAACAAAAATGAGACCGAGATTTTTTTATTATCTAAAAAGTTGTAACACCGAATTGTCAATTGAAAAAATCGTTACAATAAATGAGACAGTTTCTGAGATAAAAATTCCAAAATATGAAAATCGTTTAAAAATGCATGAAACATTGTGTGAAAGTATGAATTTAATACTAAAAAAATTTCGACCTATCTGGGGACAAGTGGGGACAAGCCTAGAACATTTAACTTAACGAAATGCAGGGATCGAGGATGCAGTGAGCGGGAAAAAGAGACAGAAATGTTGAAGAGTGGTTGAAGAAGTTGAGGAGAAAGAGAGAAAAGAGAGCATAAAAAATTTACAAAGGAACATATCACAACTAACAAAAATGCAAGTTAAGGAATAGGGATGGATGCAATAAGTAGGTTGGTGATCTCAGCCAAGTTCTCGCACCACCTCCTTTTACACGAAAACGAAACAACTTAGCCGCTTTTTAGAGGCTTATAACTCGGCACTGGAGGCAGATAGACACATGTAATTTCATACACTTGTTAAATGCTATCACGTCTAAATATTGACAAAACATTAATCTTCCAACATTAGTAGGTTCCGAGATATAGGACCTTAAAAATCGCAAAATCCCATTGACCTACAAGCTTGAAATTTGGTATATAGATCCACCATGACAAACACTCAAAGGAATAATTATCAAACTTTGAAATGTTACACCTTAAAAGGGTTGTATTGAAGAAAAAAAACTTTACAAAATAGATACGTAGGATAGAACATAGGATAGAACTAATTTTTACAAACGCTTTTTTTCAGTATTGCAACTATTTTCAGTATTCCTAAATATTTTTCTTGGGTAATTAGGATACTAAAAGAGTAGGAGAGGGTAGGAACGAGTGAGACAAAGAAAAGAATGAGAGAAGGTATGAAATACCGAAGGCGTGAAATAAGATCGATTTGTAATTTGTAGAGATAGGGTAATGTCAACCAAGTCACATGCCTTAGCTGTAAGGTGGAAATGAAGCAAATTCTACTAAAAAAATGTCTGTCTCCTTGGTCGGTGGAACGGTAACCACAGCTTTCGTGATTCAACAATTTTTCGTGGATAACATTTGCTGAAAGATTTGCAAACGTAACTGTCCAAGCTGAGTTTCACGAGTAGTTACACGACCTAAAAGGTTTGCAAACGAGAGTTACAGTAAATTGTCAATATTCACTGTTGTAAAACAGTACAACAAATATACCGGTAGCCGGTTTTTGCGGCTTCGAAAGTGTTTTTTCCTTCGTTTTGTTCCCGAAGGGTACACCTTTTCCGTGCTCATTCTGTTTCCACCCGTGTTCCCTGTTTCTTTTTCGATTCTTTTTCTCTCCGGCGCGATGTTCCTTCGGTTTTTTCTCACCGTTTAAGTGCCCTCCGCCCGCCCGGTCTCGTTGTATTCCGAAGAAAACGCAGAGAGCGGTTCGCAAATCCCATCGGCGAACGACGAGTGCCCGGAATTTTGATGGGATCTGTTTCACGTGGAGGCTCTATTATGCAACACGGAGTCGCGAAAAATTGTCGACCACCCCCCGCCGATAAACAAACTTAAGTCGCACTTGCCGGTTTCCTCTTCTTCCGGTAACGAATTTGAATCGTGCACGCGACGGGCCGCATACAGAGCAACGCTCCTCCTCGATAAAATATTTTTCGCTCTTCCTATTTTTATCTTACACCCTCTATAACGAGTACTTCTCCGAGGTTCCCTTCATAAGAAAACCTCGTTAACTCACCACAATCAATTGCTAAAAACATGAAGCTGAGCTGATTCGTTAAAACATTGTTATATCTGAACTGTGGATTTTCATGGAAAATAATTAAATAATTCTGTGCGATAATGGAAAGGCAAAGAAGCTAGCCACCCGTTCCTTTCTTAAATGTAATCAGCTGAATTGCTCAATACAATAGGAATTAAAAAAAAAAAAAAATTAAATATTCCGCAAACTGATGACATAAATTTCCCCTAATCTGACATGGTCTAGATTTGCGACTGTTCATCTTAATCGTATAAATATAAGAAAAATATCAGGAAATCGTTCGCATAATCTTCCGCGGATTTCGCAGGAGGATACCGTAAAATAAGCGACGCGACGTCTTATCAGGGATGTTATCGGTGGCGCACACATACATACAGGAGGAGACCACGGAACGTGCCGATGATCCGGAGGTTTGATCAGCTCCACACATACATCAGAAAGAGCGTACGATATGAATAAAGGCGAGGCGCTTCTTCGCGAAATCGCAACGCGATTTCCGAGGATTTCAGGTCCGTCCTTTTTCCAGAGGGTGGCAAGGGTAAGAATAACAGAGAGTAGGGTCCGCCTTAATGAACGTGCCTCGTCTTTGTCGCTCCTGTTCGGCAGCCGCGGTCGCGCGCTCTGGTTCCTTATCAACATTAACCAGTGAGACGCCAGGGAGAATAACATTGGCCTCTGGCGAGTAATATATCCATACTTCCCGTCATCCCTTAATGCATTATGCATAAGGGTTCGATATATCCTAACCAGCGGGCTGGTGTACGTGGCCCCGAGAGTGGTGTGCGTGTGCAGCTCTCGCACACTCGCGACCATCAGCTTCCGGCGAACGAACCTGCCTCTTTTGTGACCGGGAACGCGTATGTATGAAGACGACCGTGTGCCAGGGAGCAGCGACACCTCCAATGATTTTGTATAATCAGTTACGTTCATGAATAAACTGCCAGTCATTAGCCGGAGACCTCCGAGCCGATGATTGAACCGCTGGCTTAGGGGATCCTAACGGCAGATTTAATTTGCCGCCGGTGAATGCGCCGTGTATTTTATTTGAGTAAGCGAGGCAGGAACACAGAACGAAGAATATTATAGCTGGTACTGGTAAGGTTTGTCGAGATGCAAGAGCATTCTTGCGGGTGGAGTTAAGTTAACAAGGTTCAGCACCGAGCAGTTTGCCAGAAGAAAAACGTGATTCTCGGGAATTTTTTTCTGGAAAAGTTGTACACTTTCTCGAATGAATCCCGTTTTGTCGCTACCACGGTAGTTTTCGGCAACTGTACTAATTTTTTCGTTCAAATATGCTAACAATTGTCAGAGATACGATCATTCCTCTGCAGGTACTTTTATCAAATTCTTTTGGTCCATAAGACAAAGGCGGCGATCTTTGCGGAATTTTTTCTAGGAACCAGGATGTTTTACGGAATGAACAATCAACTTTTTTCTTTGTCTGAAAGACTGACCTTTGGAGCGACTATCCTAATTTTTTTTATTAAATAATGATAATAATTGTTGTAGGTACGGCGATTCCACCGGATACAAGAACTAAATATGTTCGATCTAAAAGACGATCTTTAGGAATTTGTTTCTAAGAAACTGGTAAACTTTTCAAAACTCATTTTTCTTTGCTGTAGAGACTGTATCTTCGAGCACCTCGAAGAATTTGTTCGTTAACAAATCTCATTTTCAACGATATTTTCTTGAAGATATACACGTTCCTCCGGAGCAACCCCTTCAAAGTTCAAGCGGCAGAAGAGCCCAGCAATTATCGTTCGCTACATTGTTTCTACGAATACTCCGAGTATAATAATCTACATAAGAATGATTAATACGCAATCTCGCAGAAATTGATACGGAGGAACGCGAAGTAAACCCAGAAGATGGCTCAGGAAATTTCTTTGTGTAGAACGCGGGAAGATTACTCAGGCGGCGGTGTAGTGATAAATTCAGCCGGGCTGGCCTATTGTGCGCAAAGGTACTGATGAAAGATTACCGTCGAGAGTTTCTGTGGTACTGACTTCTTTTCATCTGCATTATTAATGATATCGTCGGAAAAATAGAGTAAAAAAAACAACTCGTAGTATCGAAATACGTTAATGATGCTCGGAGTTCCGAGGGTTTCATCGAAAGAGGCACGCTCCGCGAGCGCAAAAGTATCGAAGGAGAGAATTATCAATCAAGGGTGAAATCTTTTCAATCGAGTCGCGGCTCGGTTTCATATTTTTTTTTTTTTTTTTTTTTTCTTTTCTCCATAGCAACTTCGCGATTATAAACCTTTATTAATCAACTCAAAGACGGATTTCGCGTTCTACACTATTTTTAATTAATCATGGCTGAAATTTTTCCAATTAGGAACGATGCTAAAGTAAACTCTACGCTCTCTTCCAGTAGATAACGTCACCTTTAAAATTGTTTTAGTCATTTTTTCATTTTCATCAATATGTACGATACTCGTAGAAATATTAATTTGTTCATTTTAGCTGGTGATATTAAATTATATCAGATTGTTATTTTCAGACTCGAAAAAGACATTTCTAAATAAAAAATAATTGCATAATTATACCCACTGGAACACTTGAAAATTAATTTCCTTGCAAACTGGTCATAAATAAAGGAAGCTCGTAGATTCAGCGTATACATTATCGTTCAATGTGTGTGGACAGTATTTTCTTATTAGTACAGTAGCACCTCGATTATTCGGATCCCGACAATAAACAAATATGCGTTTAAATATGATTGTATTATGAAGTAAAATAACTTTTCAAAAATCCAAAAATTTATTTTGGAATAGAATGTACATTTTAATTATTTCCTCGGGTCTCGATTTTCCATCGGGCCTTAATTCATCCGGGCTGTTTGTCTCTCGTTCAGGCCGGTTTAATCGAGGTCCTACTGGATTTGTATTGAAGAATTCTCTGAATTCGATCTGCATCTTATTGTTAGAAATGAAACAAAGTGAAACTTGAAATTTGTATTTCGTATTTGTGGATAGAAATTATATTATTGCATTTTCATTATATAATTTGTACATAAAAATAAATTCTACTGTGCTATGAAATTGTTCTAAATATTTTTTTTACTAACTTAAACTACGTTTTAATTATATCCTTATATCGATCGTACTTGTTGTTAATATTAAATTACTAATAACTCTCAGCGCAAAGGTTCGATCATTTGTTACTTGATTTACAAAGCAATGTTGTGTAACTCTAAAGTAACTCCGACGTTTCGATCTTTATTTTTAGATCATCTTCAGAGGTTACTAGAATCGCGTCTGTGAAAATGTTTGAAATTTAAGAATATATAATAAAAAAATGAGTTGTAATTTATATTGTTGAGAAAAAAAACTTTTTCATTTTCGGATTGGAACGTCGGAATTACTTTAGTAGTTTGCAAAATTGCTTTATAAATCAAGCAACAAATGATCGAGCCTCTGCGCTGAGAGCTTTAGTAATTTAATATTATTAAACTACGTTTTGCAGCGAAACAGGAAGTGTCCACATAATTTTCAGCGGTAGTGTACGGAAATCAATTTTTATGTAGCGGAACGTGAATTGAGAACAAGAGCGGGTTTTCAAACACTTATAGCAAAAACTATTTATGGATTAATTAATCCAATGAATCGCATTATTGCAAAATCATACACTATTTATAATCGTATTGACTTTTTCATTGTATCTTTACAAAATTTTCAAATGCAACTACGCAGGATTACATGATAATACCATTTCGATTTTACCATTATTATTTTTTTTGTGCATGTCCCTTTCTTGTTATTAGACGAGTGGTCTTGTATCTTTTTATTTTTTTTTATTGTTAACACATATGTAAAATGGCTTCAGTTCGTCTAGAATAAATAATAATAATAATAATAATAACAACAAAAATTGTCAAAATTCTAGATACGTATCATTCTTGTACAGCTAAATAACTGCATCGTTACGCTGTTACATTTAATATAAGCTGCAGTTTCAGATCGTTAAAAATGCAGAAGTTTCAACAGAAAAATAATGAAAGAACTTTCCTCTGGGTGCAGTTAATTAGATCTCTCTCTCTCTCTCTCTCTCTCTCTCTCTGTTGCCATAATTCTCTGAATCGTAATAAGAAACGCGACATTTTACGGCCGAGCATAATTATCCGCGCTCTTTGTCGTTGCTTAATTAGAACATCATCGGACCGGGCTCGAATAACAAAGTGTATCGACGGAGAACAATGCATAATGCCGGCAGCCGATTCCGGAATGTTTTAATCGCGATTGTAGGGCGGCAACGATATTTTTATTTTACTTTCTCTCTCTCTCTCTCTCTCTCTCTCTCTCTCTCTCTCTCTTGCCGAGATTTCTCAACACAGTTTAATTACCCCCAAGAAACAAGAAGACACGGGCCGCCGTCATTGATTCGCATCCGCGTGAGCGTAATTAAATTCGCGCTCGAAAGAGAGACACGCGGTGAATGCCATGATTTCGACGGCGAAATTAGATTAAAATGAATCCCCGGGAAAATGAAAGCCCAAGGAGCTTTTGAAATTTCGCTGCAGACGCCCTGCCGCCTTCTGACTTCATGGCTGCAGCATAATTCGACCTGCTAGCGTCGGAGTTTAATCATTTTGTCTGTTTCTCTGACAGAAATTGCTTGCAGGACTCGGATTGGTTATCACGATGAAAAAGGTGATATTTAGAAGTTTTTTTTGTAAAGAAACTAGAAAAGCTTCTGGAATGAATCGTTTTTAGCTGAAAAAATGGTAGTTTCGAGTATCTGCCCAAAGTTTTTCGTTATGAAAACTCAAGAAAATATTATTAATATATGCGTACTCTGAAAAAGAAAGTGAACATTGGGGAATTTTTTAGATAACTTGTATACTTTCGGGAACGAATCTTTTGTTGTCTCAAAGAGCGTACTTTTGTTCAGCATTCCTAATTTTGTCGTTACAAAATATTAACAACTGTCGAAGATATGTCATTTCCTTCAGAAGTATTTCGTGAAAAATTAAACTCTGCTCTACATATATCTTGTCAGGAAAACAAGTTGATCTTCGGGAATTTTTATCTAGATCAAGGAGGATAGGTTTGAGTATCTCTCCTAATTTTTTCGTCAACAAATGTTACTAATTGTCCAAGATATAGATATTCCTCCGGAGTCACTTTGCGGAAGATAATTTTTGCAAATATTTAGCAAATAAAAAGATTAGTGAAGCTCTTTAAAAATATTTAAAGATTTTCTATTCGCTGCTAAAATGTCTTTATCGAAATGGTAAAGCCGAAAAGTTAGGTGATCTATGAGAATGTTCAGCGACGTCAATGGAAGAAGAAAGAATTCCAGTATCGGGGAATATTTTCGGCAACTTATGTCGCGCTGGTCCGCAACATTTCAGACCGCATTCCAGCCAGTAGAAAGTATTGTAGAATCGAGAGAAAACACGGTGCCAGAATGATTTGTCATCGCTCCGGTTTCCCGACGCGTGTGCACTCGCATAAATATCGTCTCGCGGAAGTAGAAATCGTGTGTTGTCGCGTGACATTTCCAGACTGGACAATTTATGAAATTGCGATACCGAAGTAGTTCCCCGTTTGAACATTCCGCGCTGGCGCGTACGAGATTGTGAAAATTGCTCGCCTCCCCCTTGTCAGCCGAATGTTTACGATCCATTGTCGAACGAAATAATCGATAAAGATCATACAATTTATTCCTGACATTTTAGACGCGATACACGCCTGCCGAAAATCTCAAAGCTTCCGTGTCTTCAATTTTCATTTCAAGCGAGACCGGAAAATCCCACCGCGATATAACTATTTTTCTCTCTTTTTTACTATTTCAGAACATTTTTCTTCAACAGTGTCGGATAAATTGTTAAATAATTTCGTTCCACTGAACGCACCGTTAAGAAATTTGAAAAATTTGAAATATTTACAACACGAATCAGTTAAGTACAATTGTTTTGAAATATTGTAGTTCGTAACGTCGGAAAATTGTACTCCTTTTGTGTGGCTAACAATAAGTGAAATATGTATATGTTATTTATCGAATGAATCGTTTTTGGATAATTCGCGATTTTCGAAAGAGATCGTATAATAGATTTATCATAGATGGATTTTTTTTGTTTAAATATGTGTGGCAGTCTGAAGTATAATATATAGCGAAATACCTTCTTTTTTCGTGATTAATGAAAACTCAGGAATATACATGTCGCGACCGCACGAAAAAATATGGTCGGAGCGTAGAATGCCGGTGCACCATGAGCTCGTGAATAATTTCAAAGCAGGTAAGTTATTACGTCGCGTCAAAGCAACTAATTTATTGTCAAAATAGAATATAAAGCCGCGTGCGACACGGGAAAATGCACACTGTCCACGGAGAAATTTAAATCGTAAACTAGCCAGGTGTTTCTCACCGAGAATATTTATGTCAACGTTATATTCTCTGTTCCCGTCGTACCGAATTAAAGAATTCGGAGTCGTCACTTCTTTTATTAGCAATTGTAATTGATTCAAGTTTGAATTTCTGGTTAGTTAATAGTTGTTTAAAAAAACAAACAAACCGGACGCAGACTTAACTGGGTTCATTTTAAAAAGCAAAGCATCTACTTTCTAAGTTTGTTTCGTTAAAAATCTCGTTGCACTAGAAAACGCGATAGAAAAACAAAACGATATTTTTCACAGACGTCTGACTTGGAGTATCTCTATGATATTTTCGAAAAATTATAAATAGATGATAAAAAATCGCACATTAATCTATCTTAACTGATTTTAAGTAGTTGATTTATCTTAAAAATTATATTATGTCAAAAAATTTCAAAGTATCAATGAACTTTTCAAAAATCTGTGAGGGAGAAAAAATTGAGCAGGGCCTTCTTTAGCTCGTTTCGAAGGGTAAGGTCTTTGCTTGAAAGTGTAATGTCCTCGAACGTGTGAACTCGTTTATAAAAAAAAAAAATACAGTCACACCGTATACAACACACAAGAAAGCACACGCAATACTTTTCAACTTCAAATGTCTATCTCTACCAGGTTTCACTAAACTTTATTGCAATTCTAACTGTAACACAAACTCTAAGCCGAAAGTTTTAGATTTAAAATGACACTTCAAAACTCTATGTACAACGTCTTCGTTCTTCCCTGTCGCACTCTGGACACAAACTATGCTTCCTCCTCCCCGATCGAGCAACAGAGCTTACAACCAGAGGTGGGCATTATTTGGCGAAATAAATATTTCAAATACTATTTAATATTTTCGACTTTATTTTGCTTCAAGAAAATAGTATTTTAAATAAGATATACAGTTTCGAAAATGAAATATTTATATTTTAACAATCGGAACCACAAAATAAAATATTTCTATTTTAGTAATCTGAAACATAAAATAGAGTAAGTATTGTATTTTTTGTGCCTACTCAGGTTTGTTGATAAACATACAGTGTATCTTATCTCCGGAAAACTATTTCTACTCTCTCTCATAAATCTATTGAATGCGAACCATTATTTTCAGTAATATATAAAATTGATATTGCAAATAAAGACTCCAAATATCTTCAATATTCTTAAAATAAAATACTATTTCCAAATACTATTTTCAAAAATTACTGCCTCAAATAAATTATTTTATTTTCAAAAATTACTGCGTCAAATAAAATATTTTATTTTCAAAAATTACTGCATCAAATAAAAGATTTTATTTTCAAAATTGTACACATAGTTTAAAATAAATAGGATTATTTATTATTTACTATTTCAAATACTATTTTCCCCAGCTCTGATTACAACGATATTTCCACAAAATATTCCATGAGGTATCAATAATGGAAAACAAGGAGGTGGAACATACGTATTTTCCAGGTAAAAAAATTGATACAACCCAAAATCTGCTTACAAAAAATTCTGAAATAATTCAAAGGTATTTCTTAACAGTTTTTATGACCATGAGTTGAAATTACTGGTTTCACATTTTTTATTTCACGATAATTACAGAGACGCTTCTATCAGGAATTATTAAATTTCTTTGTTCATGCATATATTGTTGTCAAAATTGCGAGAAATCTAAATAATTTCAGCACTGTAATTTTTTTATAAAACGACGAGTTGGGCATTATCGATAAAAATTTAAACCAAGATTGATTGATTAATGTGTACAATTAAAAAAGGTAATCACTGAAAAATCGACGATTGATTCAATCGATTGATGATGTTAATTGTCAATCGTTGATTAAAAAAAGAAATCATCGAAAAAAGGGAGACTGATTTAAACAATTGTTGACATTTACATATAAATTTACAGTTACATTGTTTTCAGTATGCATACAGTTTTGATTCCGTGTTTCAGTTCGAAATTTCAGCAGTTGTTCATTAATCAATTATCCGATTGACGATTACGATTGAAAAGAATGTAAAGTAGATGGTTCATTGATATTTGCGATTAACGATTGAAGTAGAAACTTATTCGTCAATTGGTGATTAATTGTTATTAAATTTTGCTCAACTCTGCCGGGGTCACATGCTCTTTCTTATTCACCGATGTAACTTTTTGGTTTAATTTTTTTCTACTCGAAAAAATTAACCCTTTGACATCGAAGCTATTTTAACTCGAAAATTAAGGGTTTCTTCCGACCTAGAATAATTCCATTGTATATGATTCTTTTCATTTTATGGATATGAAATTGATAGAGTACTTCATACAATACTTAACACTAAACCTACCGAGCCTTAAAAGTAACTGGCACATGTTCCCTTATAAAAATGACAAGATTGATTTTATTTAGACTGTGTGCAGCTGCTATTGTTATTTGTGCTCCACTAAAGATATTTACATACAATCATTTATTCATTTATTTTTATTATATTAATAATCGTTAAATAAAAAATCTGAAACCGGTCATTTCGACCGGTGATGGTAGGTTTAGCTTTAAACGTAGTAATTGATTAGACATTAACATATTTAACGCTTTGCACTCGGAGCTATTTTAACTCGAAAATCAAACGTTTATTCTGTCCCAGAATATTTTCATTCTCTATGGTTTTTTAAATTAGGTAGATATGAAATTGATATAATACCTCATACAATACATAAATGTTTAGTAATTGGTTAGATATCGACACATCTAATATTGTAAACAATATTTTAAATAAAAGTACAGCAATTTTTAATGACGCCTCAAAGCCGCCACTCGAGTACTAAAGATTAATAATGTAAATAACTTGCGAATAATGGTACAGCAATTTTTAGTGGCCACTCTGAGCCACCACTCGAGTGGTAAGGGTTAATATAATTTTTCTATTTACCGATGTAACCTCTTGGTTTCATTTTTTCCAACTCCACAAAGATACGACGACGTTGTATCCATGAAGTGCCGGCGACTGCGAGGTAGTAATACTGGATAAATATTTCGCAACACGCACAAGTAAATAAGGCGTAAACAGAGCGCAGTAGAATGGCAAACAGTGGCATCGGAACTCCGCGAAAGAACCATTCACGTGTTTACGCGAAAGGAAGCGTGTCGCCGAAAGTTTATGAAACACGGCGATGTTTATTGCGAAGGACCAACCGCAACCGTGGTCCGGGGGACACACAAATCCCGAATATCCTCCCCCGCCCGCCGCCAGCCCGCCGCCCGCCGGACATTTTGCACGGGGAAACATTACGTCCTTCCGGGACACGGTCGCGCTACATTTTCGTGTTACGAGGATGCGAGATCAACAGTTTTTACGGTATTCAGAAGAATTGGAACGTAGTACTACTTATGTAAAAGCACGTAATACGCGATCCATTCACGAGTCCTGAAACAGTCATTTCCTCTCAAGAATCCAGAAGGTCGATCGCAGCACCATGCTTTAAAGCAGCCCCTGGAGGACGATCAATATTACCGTCAATATATTGCACAACAATTGATATTTTGTAAAAGATGATTTTATCAATTTTATAAATGAATTTTTTAAACAATTTAATATCCTGGTGGCTTCACAACATGCACCAACTCTTAAAGGTAGTCATTCGCAAACAGAAAAGTTTTACAATCTCTGTCAAAAGAAATCTGAATGTTGATTTAAAATTACGATGATAACTTGGTATTCCAGCAGTCAAAAATGTTTTGTTGTGACCTTTCCACATAATCAATGGTTAATCAATATTTAATAAATTTCGAAACATCGAAATATGAAGTTGATAAATTGCAGAATTGCTTCTATGTAAAAATTGATCGAACCAGTTCGCCAAGAGCATCGATACATCTTTTATAAACAAATATACGATCGATAGAAAGCAACATTTAATTGATATTTTACAATAATATTGATCGTCTGTAAATCAAATTGAAAGATTCCGTAATATATTGAGTCAATCGAAAAAAGTTTGATTTTTGAGAATTATATAAAATTTGAGGGAAAATCATATATTATAATTTTTAAATAAGTTTAAATCACAATAAAAAATAAATTTATGAAATTATTTCATACTTTTTATTAGCGCATTTTTCTAGTTTTTTTTTCGAAGTCGGTTTCATTTTTTTTTTATTGTACAATCTCATAAATATTGCTTCGTCTGTGGGTAATATTGCGCAATATTGGCTCAGTTCTATCTTCACAGCAGGGGCGGATTATGCGGTAAGCGCACTAGGTGGCCGCTTAGGGCCCCACGCTTGGAGCAGAAAATGTTTAGCTTGCCAAATTGCGTAACAGCGTTAGCTGTGATTAACAGATATTTTTGCTAAAAGAAAAGGTCATTTATTTTGGTCTTCCTGACATCAAAATGTTAAGTGTGTGGCCTCTAAGTTGCATTTTGTGGAATTTTTGATTATTTCTCTTTCTTGGTTATCACTTTAACGAGAGTTTTTTTGAGACTTTTTTGGGGAGGTCCCCGAAACTTTTGACCGCTTAGGGCCCCTACTTTTCTTGATCCGTCCCTGCTTCACAGTCGCGAAGTGAACATTGAATTTTCAAGTATGGCTACGAAGGAAAAAGTGGAAGCAAGAAAATTCATTTTGAAATATACTTCGAAAGTATTTCCAGTTGCTAGATAACGTAGTGTTATTGATAAACGCTGACTTGGAGGAATAGCATCTCGCATTATAGCATTTCTTTCTTGAATTTCAAGTATAACCATTCTCAAAAGTTCATCGAATAATGTACCATCTAGTCGCAGACAGTATCGAAAATTGGTTGGTTCACTTACTCTTAGATCACTAATCAAATTTTCATGGGTGTACTCATTTCTTTTTTTAAACCATTCCTTCATTCGTCTGCACTTCTTTTTCTCCTTCTTTTTTAGAGCTATAGCTAATGCAATGGCCACACAACTTGCTTTCTTTTTGTTCCACATATTAACTGTAGTGTCATCAGTCGCGCACTAACTTATTGGGCAATAATATTGTTTCGTGTGGGTCAGCCGGCAATATTATTGTGCAATATATTGACGATAATATTGAATGGACAAAAACCTATTTTTGAAGGTACTTTTTGTGAACAACGTAATCTTTCGACTATTCCTAACACAACAGCTATTCAATAAACGATCAAATTATTAATCAAATGATTAATTCGCCAGGAACCGAACAATGAGAATAATTATTTTATAAATGGACGACATCAACTTTTCTATCAAAATTTCTTTTAATTTCATTTGGTCAAAATTATGCAAAAAAAAGAAAACAGTAAAAGTTGCGTTTCACATTTTTATTCGGACTTTTAATGAAAGATTTAAAAAAATGTGTTTGGTAGATAGGGTGAGTTATGAACACGATGAAAATATTATGGTAATAAAGTAACGAGTTATTTCGAGTTGTGAACGATTAAAAATAGTTGATACAGTTTTTCACGAATTTCAGCCTATTTTTGCTGGACTGTTTTTAATGATTTTTTAATGAAACTTTTGCTATCATATTTATGACATTTTTCTGATGAAAATTAGACCTCACGTGAAACGTGAGGACATGTCTTCCAGTAGTTGGACACGCGTCTTGTACGAGAGAGGATTCATCCTTCTGATATCGAACCTAATTAAAAATAATTTCCCCCGTTTGTACCCATCTCCCAGGACCGCGCCGTGAAGCGTGGACGCATCTCGCCGCATAAAAGGATTCCCGTGTTCTGCGACGGTCGCCAAGCAGCGCGGATAAATAATACACAACGAGGAAAGCGAACGAGCACCGGCGCACGCCGCTGAAAAGATGAAAAAGCTTCAACACTTTAATCGTCGCAAGTGGCCATCTCGCGCAGTAGAGAAAAAAACAAAGTTAAACGCTCGTTCTGAATGACAGAAAAGACTTTCAGGAAAACGCATTCGAAGCTTCCCGGGCTGGAGAGAGAGAAAGAGAGAGAGAGTGAGAGAGAGAGAGAGAGAGAGAGAGAGTGAGAGAGAGAGAGAGAGAGAGAGAGAGAGAGTGAGAGAGAGAGAGAGAGACAGAGAGAGAGAGAGAGAGAGAGAGCGCACCTGCCCGAATAAAAGGTAGGCGCTCTGAAAGTGCGAATTGATGCGTTTTTGCGGAGATGTTTACAAAGGCGGTCTACTCGGCTAATTTTGTAAATATTGCGCGTGTAATTACCTCCGACACTTTACGCTGCGAGCTATATGTAAATTTTTACTTGGGACAAATTACTTTATATTACTTAAACATTAACGAATGTGCGTAGAAATTTTCGATGTAATACTCGTAATAGTTTAGCTAAAACTATCTTTTAATCTTCCATAAATAGAGTAAAGTCTTGATCTAAGAAAGACAAATATCCCCTCCACAAAGAAATAATAGAGCCACAGGATCTAAGGAACAGCACGGACCCGAGGATTTTTTTATATCAAATTTTTACTGTGTAGAAGCAATTCTATTCGTAATTTAAAATCGAATGAAGTTCCAGGAAGTTTAAGAACGCTATGAGCGCAGAGTTACCTTCTCATTAATTGCTGAAGCAATATGTACCAGCAATTCTAATCATAACTTTAAATCTGATGAAGTTCCATGAAGTTTAAGAACGATATATGAGCAATAATTTCCCATTAATTGCTGAAGCTTATAATATCAGGTTAAGGGTTGTATGCAACGACAATCCACTCCTCTTATTTTATAAACATATTATAATTGACTATGATCGAGTATAGAGATTTGTGAGTTTGAGTAGGCAGTGGTGACGATTGTCCCTGTAATTCTTTCGGTAATTACGCGGAAAGTAACGAAGAGATTCTGAAAAGGACGCAGGAACGTTCGCCGCGCTGTCAATGCACGTTCGAGGGGGTGGTAAGAAACGATTGAACCAAAGAGAGAAAGAGAGAGAGAGGGAGAGAGAGAGAGAGAGAGACTCTGCCCCGCAATGCGGCACGACTTCTGATCCGAATGCGAGCTCAGTCAGCGTCCTCGGAACGGCCGAAGAGTCCGCTCGCTTTCCGCTTATTACTACTGGCAGGTGTGTACTTTCGTCGACCTGATATTGGTTGTAATGTTGATGCAACAAGACCGTACTCCGCGTCACTAATTTTCTCTGCCCTTGAAAAATACGAGAACTCCGCGGGTTGCCTCGTGCTTTACGAATCTCTCTGTATTGGCTCCCTGGATCGAGTGAATGAGGCTTAAAAATGAAAAAAAAACCGGAAAAATTTTTGAGAAGTTCTCGATGCTTCAATGTACTGCTTTCATACAGATTTAATCGCTTGTGACACACACAAGGTCAGATATTTCAATTTCATGCGAGCTTTTACTTGAAACTCGAGGACTGCCACGTTGGATGCTTTAAGTTAACGCTGAACTTACTACGAAGACCCAAATGACCCATTTTAGATTTTTTATTTGACAATTATTGAAATTGTAAAGATGTTTTCGCATGGGAATTTCTTGAATATATTTTCTGACTGGAGTATATATTGTAGTAAAAATCGCATAAAATATAAATAAATTGAATCTTGTTATTTTTACAATATTGATACTCATCGGTCAGTTTTGATGGTTTAGTGTTAATAACAGTTTAATTCATGGAATATTTATACAGGTTTTTGTTCGTGTTATACTTTTGTTTATGGATTTTCTATAAATTCAATTATATTTGTAGGAATGAATCAATTTTTCTTTTGCATATTGTAGATGCAAAATGAACTACAGTGGTCCCATATATATGGTCCTCGCATTTCTAAAGACTACTGAAATTGTCTCTTCTCTCTCACTTTTCTTTCAACGTTCGTGCTTTAAAGGACCTTTTCGCCGATCTCAATTGATTATCAGACAATAGATATCGCAATTGTTACGTTCGATGTCAGGTTGTCGTCGGAGCGCAATTACGCGCGGCAAAAAATCGTCGATTCGACGAGTCCTCAAGGCGGACGCGCATTAGCGAATATTTATGGAGATGTTAAAAGGACGAGCCTTAATGACTCGAGGCATTAGCTTTACATACCGAAGACACGATTCGGAGCTAGGAAACAGTCAGCTGGATTTTTTTTTGTTGCGAATGGTTATTATTCTCTCCTGGCGCACGGAGGAGTTATTGTAGACTCGAGTCGCGAAACGTTAACTCGAGACTTTTCTCAACGACTACTTCAGATATTCGGATAAACTAAAAAGCACACATTAGCTGAAAATTAGAACTATTTCATACATTTTTTCTCGTAATTTTAGGTAGCCTATTCAAGAGACCCGAATCAATCAAGACGTAACAGCAGCAGCACATTAGCTGTACTTAATGTAATTTTTTCAAAATTTTATCCGACTCAAAAGGGGTAAAGAAAAATTTTTAATCGAATCTGGAGAGCAATTTCTCAAGTGAAATCGTGGAACATAACCCTTCGCTGCATAGTGTATCATTTCTGATACAGTTAACAAATCTGGTATATAGTAAACCAAGAAAGTGTTTTCTTACTATGTTTATTTGTTTATTCTTCTGAAAATGTTGTTGTAATTTTTTAAAATATTTCTCCCTTAAGTAGAACACGAAAAGCGACCTTCTTTCAATTTTTTCATCCCAATTAAAAAAATCATGCAATGAAGGGGTTAACAAATGTATTTCTGGACGAATGCTGAAAATATTCGAACGATGTTTTTAGAAATGTTGGCATGTTAATTTGATGGTCAGTGTCTAAAATCGAAACTCGAACGCGGACAAAGAGGTCCGCACAAAAGCCGGAGGGAATGCGTGGGCACAGTGACAGAGGTCGCAACGATGGACAACAACGCGGAGGATCTGTGGATGCAGGGGTGGTCCGGGGATGGTAGTGCGGGGTTGGGACCGAGGACACTCAGCGCCGGTGGCTGGAATCCCGTAATTTCTGCAACAAAGCGAGCCGTCCATCTCGCCGGTGTAGACGGCACGCCGCTGCACCGCCCTCCGGGTAGAGGGTTATTTGATCGTCGTGATGAACGAGCCCCGTTGCCACGACTCCGAACGGTGCATCGCGGCCGCCACTGTAACAAGGAAACACTTGCATCCCCGTGCAACCCTGCGCCGGATCGCTTTATCCGCCCCTGTGCATTCTTCACGAATTTATCCGCGTTGCAACATCTCTCTCTCTCTCTCTCTCTCTCTCTCTCTCTCTCTCTCTCTCTCTCTCTGGCTCATTAAAAATCATTCTTATCGTGAAAAAATTTGGTAATTATTGCGAATGGGTCGCCGTACTCCGGTTTTCATGATATTTAAGTATGTTATAGATTTCGACATTTTTAACAACTTTTTCCTCTTCCAATATAGGGGGTCGCTTTTAATTTTCGAGATATTCGCTAAAAACTATTGCTAATACTGTATTGAATTTTCTGTATTCTTGTACGCTCCGTGGCAACACGGTTTTTCAAAATTGAAAGTTTACTTTATATATGTATCACCCTACATACAGTGAGACCCTGTTTTCTCTCTCATCTCCACATCTGTTTACAAAAAAAAAGACGCCGCGCGGATCAGCGTTAAGTTGTCACGGAGCGTACAAGAATACAGAAAATTCAATACAGTATTAGCAATAGTTTTTTGCGAATATCTCGAAAACTAAAAGCGACCCCCCTATATTGGAAAAGAAAAAAGTTGTTCAAAATTTCGAAATATATAACATATTTAAATTTCATCAAAATCGGAGTACGGCGATCATTTCGCAATAATTACCACAAAATTATTTTGTTATGACACTCGATCAACTTGCCACAACGCACAGTGATCCAAACGGCCGATTTAGAAGTGCAAAAGTCTAAACGCAACTAATAATATCGACAATTCTGTGTTACATGTATTCTATACATGTTAAGTAAGTATAAAGGAGGCTAATAGAGTTCTGTAAGTGTATTGAAATATTTTTTTGCTTAAAATAGTGCAGAGAAAGCAACGTATTTCAATGTAGAATGTCAGTTTTAATTTACAATGACATGAAAGAGAAACTTTTATACAATTAATTTTTTTTTACAAAAACATAATTTCCGCAAATGAAATTTACAACGGAAACAATAATGATAAAAATAAGAACAAAACAATATGTACATCTAATTATAAGGATTATAATAATTACTAAAACAATTATTACCAAAATGGTAATATTTATGCAAAAATTAGCGCGAATACGGGCGAATCTCATTAGTATTTCTTGCAACAAACTTAAAAAATAAATTTCTTAATACTTCCTTGAGAAACATTATTTAAACATTTCCGAAAAATTGTTTCGTTTTATTTTTATATCTTCCTAATGCTTCTGAACACAACTGTTATAATTAGAATTAATATTAACATTCTAAACAATAGATTTTAGGTGAAAAGGATGTCGTTTATTTTGATGCCATTTTTCATACTGCTACTTTCAACGTTTACCACGCTTAACAAAAATTGATTTGAGAAGTAAAATTGTCGATTCTAACTTTTACAAACATCTGTGTTGGTGTAAGAGATAGTATAAAACGCCTACTCCATCTTTTGTTTTTTGACTTTTACAGTGCTAAATCGGCCGTTTGGACCACTGTGCAACGTTGCGAGTCCGTGGTCATTTCTATTTGTGTTTCTACTGTAATTTTGATCATCTGCTAAGGGTTCAACAGTTTTACCACAATTTTTATCAGTTAGCTGTGGTTAACGAGTATACTCGTCATGGAGCAATGTCAGTATTTTTTGTAAATTTAAAAAAACATTTCAATGTTTTTTTTTAGTTAAATTGATGAGTTTAACATTTACATCTTAGGTTTTTCGGTTGCGTTCCGCATTGAAAAGATGAAAGGCACACAAAGTTTTGTGAAAATTACCTAGAAATAACAGAACAGTATAACTTATTTCGGGGAAACTGTGTCAAATTGACATGAGGGATGGATGAGGGTTAAATTGTAATTTCAGTAAAAACTAAAATATATTCGTAAATTTCAATGTGTTTAGAATATTTGGAGGCCAAGACGAAATAAAAAGTATAAATAATTATGAGATGGTTTCATGCATCTCCGTATGCACTGGCTGGAACTGCTTATCAGTTCGTATCACCAATTTCTACATGGGTGAAGATAAGTTATTTTAGATGTAGTGTAGCGTGAAACGCGCAAAAGCAAAATTCGAAAAGCAACTAGCTCAGCGCAAAAGCCTGAGACTGATTTATGATAGAGTTCCTTCAAGGATGGTTCGTCACGGGAAAAATGGGTGACACTGACCAGGCTCTGTATGTACTACATGTTTATGTTAGGTAAATAAGTGTGTAAACAATGTAATGTATGTAGTATATTTTTATGTGATGTGAATAAATATTAGTAATAAAATTGTCAATTTTATAAAATCAAAACCGTCTTTTTAATGCAACTTTTTAACAGCGACACTTATTCTGTGATTGACAAGTATACATATCATCGCTTGATTTTCGCGACACATATAGGTGCGCGCTCTGGAAAGAGGTCACCACTGTTAATTGGTTAATAGGCGAGTTAAAATTTTGAAATATTAGGTTGCAACGAAAGAAGTGCAGGATTTTTTGTTCCTTTGTTTTAATTTCAATTTTACACCAATAAATATTTACCTTAATTTAATGAGTTATATGTCATTTTAAAGTTTGTTTTACGCTCTACTTAATTATGCTTTTGCTATTTACTATTCTTCAACTTAATTACTATGCTTTTATTATGCTTTTGCTATTTACTATTCTTAAGAATATATATATTCTCTAAATACAGGTACATATTTTTTATTTTCAATGTTACGAGCCGACGTTCGGCAGCTTGCGGAAACCGAGGGAGTCTAGGTTTTTTGGAGAGTTTTTGGTATAGGTAGGAAGGGTACACGGAGGACTAGCCGATGTCTATTGCACCACCGCACCGGGGCGTCTCGCATGTGGAACAAGGGAGTGGACTAGTCGATGTCTGTTTCACCACCGGGGCGCCTTGTGTGTAGAATTTGGGAAAAGTGTACTTGCCGATGTCTATTTCACCACCGGGTCACCACTTTTTTACCACGTTTTTATTAGCTCGCTTTCTTGTTTGTTTGTTCGGTGGCAAATTTTGAAATTGATTTTAAACTAACTTCCTGATGAGATGGAGACTTGAAATCGGACATATGGCTCAGAACTGGATGACAATGCATTATTAAAAAAAAATTTTTTTAAAAGTCTATCCGTTTCGGAGCAATAACGATTAAATATTTTTCCTGTTCACCTCCCCGCGAAACTACTTACGTCATCGCGTTCAGCGATCCCCACTCCGCGCGACAACGTTCTCTACTTTACTATGCGTGCGCACTCTGACTCGTCCCCACTCCACGGACCCACTTCGCCCCGACGGAACTCAGTATATGATAGTACGTCGTCGTGCGACGATTCGTAGTACATCATCGCTTCTTTTACCAAGTGAAAGAATCGTTACACCGTTACTGCTTGCATTTGTTTTCGATATGTCGCGGTCGCAATACTGTCTGAATTTAGTACATGTCTCTGTTATAATTTCATAACGTGGTAAAAATGTTAAAAATCGAATGAAAACTTTCACATACATAAGACTAGAAAGCAGAAAATAATTATGTAAATAAAAATAAATTTTTAAAAAATACCACGTTTTTAAAAACGAACTAAAAAGTACAAAATAATGTTTCCTAGTTTCATACAGATTCCCAACACTGTACTGATAGTCCTAAAAATTTGTAATTGTGAATTTTGAATAGCTGTGAAAATACTTGTAAGATTTAAAACGAAAAACGTGGAGCGCAAGATAATAGTAGGGAGTGTAGAGAGTAGCTGCCGTTGAGAAAACTCACACAACAGTCCATATCATTTGCGGAAAAATAAATTTTTTAGTGATTTAGGTGAACTATTTATGCATCAATTATCTATTGCATGCGCCCCACGTTTTTCGTTCTAAATCTTACAAGTATTTTCACAGCTATTCAAAATTCACAATTGCAAATTTTTAGGACTATCAGTACAGTGTTGGGAATCTGTATGGAAGTAGGAAACATTATTTTGTACTTTTTAGTTCGTTTTTAAAAACGTGGTATTTTTAAAAATTTATTTTTATTTACATAATTTAGGATTAGGGTTATGGTTCCGCCGACTCGTAACTTTTAAATTGAATTCTGATACACCTCGAGCGGTAAAGGTGTATCGTTGTAAGATACTAACGACTGTACATCGACTGAGGAATAACGTGGTTAAAATTGAATTACAAGTGAATTCACAAACAATGATATAATCTTAATTATTGAGAATACAAATGCTAAGTGTAACTTGCCGCGGACTAAACCACTCTGTTGTAACGCACCGTGGAGTGCGGGGGCTATGCTTCTACAGAATCCCATGATGGGATTCGTACCGGAGAAATACAACGATGGGGAATTTATACCCGATATTGTTTGAAAGAAATCACGACGTGGACCGACGCGTATAACGTGAACTCTAGAGATTAAAGCCCAACTATGCAGGGAATCTATGCCCTTATATGTATACTGTCAAAACCTAAGCCAGAAACAGACTAAGCAACGGTGGGGGTTACAGAAAAAACCGACTTCCTGCAAAAGGAGTTTACAGTTGTCGCACCACTTGCAAGCCCTTATCTCCATTGACTCTCGGAAAAGTCCTTAGATTTCTAAAGAGGCCATGTGTTTCGGTGCGTATGTCCAGAAGGGCCAAAAATCGCATACGTAACATCAATAAAAATCAAATCATTTTATTTAAATGTTAATAAAAGCATACATTTAGCTTTGTAAACAATATAAATACGCTACGCACAGTAAATTTTTAAGGAACGAAAAAATTAATGTGTGAAAATTTCTATTAATTGGCTATTTAACACATCAATATTGTTCTCACATTTACTGCCAAAATGGTGCCCCTAAATTTTGGCGCTCCGGGCAAATGCCCGGCCCCCCCCCCCCCCCAAAGAGCGTGCCCTGGTCAACGAATGCACAGTGCAGCGCTGGTATCAGAAGTTTCGTGCTGGAAACTAAAGCGAAATTATTTAATAAAAATTACAACAAAAATAAATATCGAAAGCATAATTAAATAGAGCGTAAAACAAGCTTTAAAATAACTTATAACTCATTCAATTAAGGTAAATATTTATTCGTATAAAATTGCAATTAAAACAAAGAAAACTAAAATCATGCATTTCTTTTCTTACTATCTAATAATTATACATATATAGTTGAAGTAATGCGCTTCTATTGTCTACCCGTTTCAATTGTTCGAACATCATTATTAGTAACAAAGTAAGATCGTTTACAAGAGGAGTAGTGTACGTATTGAAAACCAAGAGCGAATCACTTGTTCACTTACACACTTTAAAAGTCGTGGAGAAACGTGGAACTGAATGCACTGTTAAGCGGAGAAAATTTGAAAATTTTCTAATGAGCATTGAATTAACCTAATGGAGGGAGGTGGGTACGCACGTCGTAAACAGCGGTCCAGGGGGCGTGCACTGAAAATAAAACTGACGCGGAATTATCGCGGCAAAGCGCACGTAGCCGGATGGCTGCGTTTTCGTTGCACCGTGGCATCGTTTCGGGTAATTACTTAATCCGTTTACTCGCGCGCAGTCGCCGGACACCGGGCGAGGAATACGAATTCGCAGAGAGTTTCGACCCGACGAAATAATTGTGCTCGCAATAAATACAGTGCCGGCTAATTTTATTCCCCTCGCTCTGTCGCTGCCGCGGTCAGTTATTAGATCATCATGATGAACGAGCGAGCGGCCCTGGCGGCCAGCAGAGTGCGCCGCGCCGCGCCGCGCCGCGCCGCCCGCGAAAGAACGGACCCGCTGACGCACTTTGTCTTCGGATTTGCCCGATAAAATTACTAGTGCTCGTAATAAATACGATTCCCGGTAATTTTATTGCGCGACCGCGCCACCGAGGGGGGTGGGGGTAGTCGGGGGGAACTAGTGTTTTTCACCCATTCCTGATGAACGAGGTCATAAACCCGGGGCCCCGCGGAAAAACGCGATTCACCGGGACGCATTGTTATTGTCGCGAAGTTTCCCCTCTGTATTATGCGCCAGTTTCAAACGATTGCACCCATGATAAAATAGCACGTGACACCTGCATGCTTACTCCGTTTCATCTAATTTTTTCAAAATTTTAGATCACTCGGTAAGGTCAGAATAAATTCTCGAAAACCACCTCACCAAAAGAAATCGAGACTAGCCACTTTAAGAGCGTTCTTCTCGATGACTACTTCAGATATTCGAATTAATCAAAACGCAAATCAAAATGCAAATAATAATTGCATATTAG
Source organism: Lasioglossum morio (assembly GCA_916610235.2). Taxonomy (NCBI): domain Eukaryota; kingdom Metazoa; phylum Arthropoda; class Insecta; order Hymenoptera; family Halictidae; genus Lasioglossum; species Lasioglossum morio. The sequence continues at coordinate 1,122,394 of OU744329.1, read as the reverse complement.
CGCTACTTTACATATTCTTTCACAACTTTAAATCGTCTGTTAATGTCAGAAAAAATAGCTTTTTAGAACCACCCCTTGATATCTACCACAAGAAATGAGAATTATCAAATGTATATATGTTTTTCTCAACGACTATTTAAGATATTCGAACGTATCAAAATGCAAATAATAATTACGCATTAGTTCTACTTCGTGTAAGTTTTTCGAAATTTTTGCTCATCTGTAAAGATCTGAAAAATTTAATTTGCGAGAACCACCCCATAGTATGCAACATAATTTAGTGTATTAAAAGGGGATGTATAATAAATTGGAAGCAAAATGAGAATTTCTCAGGTTTCTGTTGTTCCGATACGAGTTTTTTGATTGAATCATGTGATATAGTTTTTCGGTTCGATTCTAGGCTCTTCGAGCTACATCCATCGTGTTCTCGCGTGTCTGCTTATTACATACTATTTCTCCTAGTAATAGCCAGACATAATGGGCGAACTATTACCAGTTTTCCACAGCGGTCGAATTATTTCCTGACTGGCAATTTATTTCAAATTATTGCGCAGTACCACCGCTATTATTTGTAAAGATTAACAGGAGAAAAGAAATGTTTATTGCACCTTTCACGCTAATGTATGCCGCATGGAAATATTTCACTCAATTTAACTGGACGACAAAAAATTGTAATATTCGAACAAACTAAAAACCACATAGTAAGTGGATGTTAGCTCTCCTTCATACATTTTTCCATATAATTTTAGATCATCTAAAATAGAATTACTTTCTTTTTTAAAAAACCACCCCTAGAATAACATCTACGAAAGAGGTCTCGGCGTCATGTAAGCATTTTCCTTGACGACTATTTAACAGATTTGAACAAAGTATCTATCTATATCAAATAATAAGTGAAGTAACTACAGTGAGTCACAAAATTATTCCCTCACTCTTAAAAAGACGATAACTTTTCTAATATTGTACTATACGATTTGAACTTTTTTTGGGAAGCTAAAGCAATTGGTTTGCTATAGGATGTGACAAAAATTTTGACAAAAATTGCAATTGTTCGGAATTGTAGAAAAAACACTTAAAGTTGCATTTTACAACTTTTTTACGTTGGCCTACATTGAAAATTTGAATAATACGTTTTGTAGATCCGTGGCAATTATATGCACTGTGAAAGTTTCATCGAAATCGGTTGATTCGGAGAAAATCTGCAATTTTTACCATCTTTAAACGTTTTTAGCTCATTGCAACGTCGACCGATTTTGACGAAATTTTCAGAATATGTTTAATTGGCAGAGATCTACAAAACGTACTTTTTCAATTTTCCATATAGGCCCACATAAAAAGTTGTAAAGTGCAACTTTCAGTATTTTTTTTCTACAATTCCGATTAATTGCAAGTTTTGACAAAAATTTTTTTCACATCCTGTAGCAAACCAATTGCTTTAGCTCCCCAAAAATTTCAAATCGTATAGTACGATTTTAAGAAAGTTATCGTCTTCTTACGAGTGAGCAAATAATTTTGTGACTCACTGTACTTCATACAATTTTTTCAAAATTTGATTGTACCCACTAAGATTAGAGAAAAATATTTTCCGGAAATCACTCTGCAGCTAACTTCACGACTATTTTTCTCGGTGACTATGAAGGATTTTCGAGTGAATTAAAAAAGCATAAATTCAGTTCGTACTAGCTCTAGTTAAGGGTTTTCTTTCTAAATTTTCTCTGATTCGTGAAGGGGGAAAAATGGTTCGCAGGTAAGCGGTTCTTCAATCTCGATTGTCGTCTGCCGATAAAAAGATTAACTAGAGGGGGGTTGTTGCTCGCTCGCTTCGCGAGCTTTGCGGGTGGGGGTGTTGTAGCTCGCTTTGCGAGTTCACGAGAGGGTTAGTGGTACGGATGTTATTTGGTATCTGACTCTCCACGAGCCACACAAACAACTTCCCGAATCGTTAGTTGCAGTATATTAGTATCATTATTTATTTAGTGCACGTTTTAAGATGATTATATGTTTTCAGGGAAAGTGATTATAACACTGTATTGGGCACATAGAGTATGCCCAACCACATGACGTATGTAGTCTTTTGAATTTTTCAAGAAAAAAAAAATTTTCTTTAAAAACTTGAAAAAATTTTTTTTTTTAAATATATATATATATATATATAGTTACGTTTGCTTCTTCGGTGGATACGCTTCTTATATAAATTGCAATGTTGAATCAACTCCTTTGGAAAAAAACGAAAAAACTAAAAAACTACTTGACCAAAATGGACCAAAATCTAATCAGCTCTAAGTTACAGCGGGGCACATCCATTGCATCATTCATTATTCTGATCGCGTTGTTACTTTTTCAGAAAACGTTAACGAAACATTTGATACCATAGAAACGGACATACGCACACACACACACACACATACCGACATTTTGATAAAAATAATCTAAAATGACTCCAATGACCATGAAACGTGAAGATCTGTTAAAAAATCGATTTTCGATTTTCGGGATTAATTACAATAACTTCCCTATAAATCGGAAAGTTAATTAAGACGTTTCGCAGGCGGATCCAGTAATTATGGGGTGCGTTACGGGGAAAAATCGTGTGACACGCGATCGTAGTTTCTGCCCGGCGATCGTTACATCCACGATGCGATGCGGCACGGTCGCTGTGAAAGAGTCATGGACATCCGGTACGTGAATGACGTCCAATTTCATGGGACAATGGTTACGTAGTGGCTGCCGCGATGAAGAGAGAGGGACAACGGCTCAGAACCATTGGGGATCGACGGACAGAGGGATTCGGGAATTCGAGAAAAATTCACCGGGCCTCCTCCGAGTATGTAGAGGCGGAAATGTCGCGAGGAAAAATCGAGAGAAAGCGGGAAAACATGGAGCACGTGGCAGGAACGAGAGGGAGAATACGATTTTTAATGGCGGAATTTTTATGACGCAGCCACGAGGCCATGAAATCGTTCGTTTATGTTACAGTGGCCGCGAAAAGAATCATCCCTGTCGCTCCTATTTTGTGCACAAAAGTGCATTTATGCAGCTCAAAGTTCTTTTTTAAAATAATATCCTACTTCGGAGACATTAATAATTTTTTATTGAAAAAACAGCGGAAGTGAAAGAAACGTTTCGTGTTTAAAATGTTGTGTAAGCATTTAGCAACGTAACGGCGAAGTTAATGAAAATCCTATCCGTTAGTGTTGCAAATTTATTTTACTGTGTTTACTGTGTACTGGTATTGCGTCGTTTAAAGGGAAAGTTCGTTGTTAGTGAACAATGGAAATTGTAAAATATCCTGAAACAGTTTTTCCGGTGTGGATAAATATTCTTCGCTACGTGTACAAAAAAGAAAGGAGTTACATTAACAGTGGGAATAGAACGACCGATTTCCCTCGTGGATTCCGGAAAATTAACTCTCCTGTATTTTACAATCCATTCGCAGAGGACACGTTTAAATCTCTGGAGATATTTACCTTATTAAGCACAGAGATTAATTTCTGCTCCTCGCGGCACGTCAGGAATTAGCTCTTTTTTTCCATGCCCGTTACATCAGTAATTTCCAGAAAAATATCCGAGTGAAACTGTTAGTGAATTCTACACTATTAATATTTACATATTGTTTAGAATTGCTAAGTTTAGGAAACCAGTATCTAGTTCGTTTTCAAATCGTAATGTTGTTTTAAAATTGTTGTTTTCCAGCGGAAAAATTAGAAAATCTGGTAGAACCTACCTCTTTGAGCCAAAAACAGTACATTCATTCACAAGTTGTCTAGAAAAAAATTCCCAAAAGTCAACTTCTTTTCTTGACAAGATATAAATGACTGTTTAATCTTTAAAGAAATACTTCTGGAGCAGTCATATCTTGACAGTTATTAATATTTTGTAACTACTAAATCAGGAAAGGTGCACGAAAGTGCTCTCTCTGTGACAAAAAAAAGGTTTGTTCTGAAAAGTTTACAAGTTGTCTAGAAAAAAATTCCTGAAACTCAACAAAAATTCGGACATTGTTTGAAACTATTTTTATCCTTTTTAAGGCAAAAGGTTCATTTAGAAAAGTGTACAAGAATATTCCGACAGAAAGAGTACAATTCCTTAAACGGGTTTATTGAAATACATAGATAACTTAATTTCGCTTAAACAGTTTCGTTCCGGGCCGTTTGTTCCAAGATTGTTTTCACCATTGCCTACAGGCACAGCACCTGGAATGTATTGATTACGCAGCGAAGCAGTTCGTATGGCATCGCGAAAAATTGGCGCGCAAGATCGACGTAGAATGTAACAATAGCGGACGGAAAGGGTGAGAGCGATGGTTGACGAACCTCATAAATCATAGTACAAATTGACAAGGCTCTTTGTAACATCGCGTAACAAATTTTTCACGAGACCCTCCACGGTTTTAATTTTTCAATAAATATTCTGTTGCGCAAAACTGCGAATCTGGTTCGCCTTTTCTTCTAGTTTTTTTTTTTTGTCTGTTTGTTACGAAATACAACAAAACCTATAAACATCTCTCATTAATTATGTTAATATTATCATTTTTCTCGACAATATTCCATAAATTACTTTATATGAGAGAACAATGAAATGTGCTTTTGTTAAAATATATTTTGAAGTTGATAATTTTTAAATATATTTTCACTTGTTACTTGTTACACTGTATTCAGCTTAGTCTGCAGAATCATTTGCACATGATTCGTTATTGAAGCGCAGAAAGTTCGAATCGATAAAAATTCACGCTCGCAGGACGGTTCCCCTCTGTTCTTTTCGACTTTTTGAAGCGAGAAAAATGTTTTACGACCACGGAGAGGAAGGGAGAGCAATAGGCGAGAGGGGGAATAAATTTCCGAGGCTCTAAAAAAAATTGATAAAGGTAATTTGATCGGTTTACGACGGGCGATTTGGAAACCGGGAACGAAACGGGGAAGTAAGAACGAACCCGGTGGCAGCCGGGAAGTTTCTTCCGGCGGCGCGGCGTGGCGCGGCGTTGCGAAGGTAAACAGCACTCCGACGGTAAGTATGTACAGAGGAACGTAATTTGCATAACTCGAAACCTTAACTGATATCGAGGCTCCACTAGATTGCTTGTAAAAGCACGGGCCGCGCGCGGATTCGCGTCGTTTTCGAGAGTGGTTCGTAACCACTCAAATGAATTGCCTAAGACTGTTCCTCCTTTCTTTTTAAATATTTAACGTTCCTACACTTCGTCTCGATCCGCGAAGCAGCATTAACAAATTAATTATTCCATTTAATTTTGTAACATCGGGGACGCATTCAACTAAAGAAGTCTAATTAATTATATTCTCGTCAAGACTTGATATAACATAGCAGCAGAGTTGAGCAAAAATTTAATCAACGATTGACGAATAAATTTCTACTTTAATTGTTAATCGCAATTAACAATTAAACTCCTACGTTAGTCGTTATTCGCGGTTAACGATTATATTCTTTTCAATTGTAATTGTCAATCGGATAATTGATTAATGATTAACTGCTGAAATTTCGAAATGAAATACGGGATCAAAACTGTATGCATACTGAAGAAATATTATATTTTCGAAGTTATTGTTCCTGGTTATATGTTCGAACTTATTGTTCCTGGATTAACTTCAACAATTGATTAAATCAATCCCCGATTTTTCGATGATTTCTTTTTTTAATCAACGATTGACGACTAACTTCATCAATCGATTGAATCAATCGTCGATTTTTCAATGATTACCTTTTTTAATCGTACACATTAATCAATCTTGATTAAATTTTAATCGATTAATGCCCAACTGTGTATACCAGTCGTATTGTTGACAAACCATGACAACTTGTTACAACACCGGTTTGTTATGTATTTCAAAATAAAAATGCAATAAAAACTCAATCTGCGGATATTTTCTCCGGAGAGACTCCTCCGGAAGAATTGCGTCGTATACTTGACAGTTGTTGAAATTTCCCAAGGAAAAAATTTAGACAGGCACTCAAAACTGCCCTCTTCGAGACAAAAAACCATTCACTTCGGTAAGTGTACTAGTTTTTTAGAAATAAATTTCTAAAGATCATCTTCTTTCTCTGACTAAATATAAATTAATGCTTGAGGTTTAGAAAAGCACCTCCGGAGGAATGGTCTATTTTTTAATGAAAAAATTCGTATGGATACGGGAAACTACATACTTTGAGACAAAACAAGATTCATCCCGAAAACACCACAAGTTTCTTCACAAAAAATTTCGAAATATCTTGTTGAATTTCTGTTGAAAAAATGAAACATGTGGCAGTGACTCGCTCTCTTTCTGTTCGAAAAAAAGGTACATATTGGAAAGTGTACTAGTTTTCGAAAAGGAAATAACTGAAATTCTTTGGATGGAAATTTTTCGCGTGGGCAGTTGCGAATTTTGATTTGGTACAGTTTTACATTGAAAATATCGTCGGAATGACTCCAGGTGAAGGGTCCAGTGCATCGAAATGCATCGAGTGGCGAAGTCCATTATCCCACTTCCGTCGTATTGATTTCTAGCGTAGCGTTTGATGTACCATTGGCTCGCATTCGCGTAGCCGGACAAAATAAATCATTCGATCGTCCCCACTTCGCACAAAATCCGGCCGGGATCAATTCGATTTCGCCGAATATAATGTATTAGTCTGTCGATATGGGACGGCGCGGCGCGGCGGCTCTAAGCCCATGGCCCTAACATGCCATTATCAAAAACTGTTGATCTGCCTCTCGTTTGTTCAGTGGCAGATCTAACGGTAAGCGGACTAAGTGGCCGCGTGGGCCCGCGAGAAATTTATTTAATATGTAACGGTATGAAATTTTTCATTACTTTTCTTTTTTCTTCACAAGTTTGGGGAGTTTTCTTGCAACTTCTATTTTTCTAACTTAAGGCTGGGTCTCCACTTGACTTGAGCCGCCGCGCCGCTCCGTTTGTCATTTTATTACCTGTGTTCACAATTTTGTACGACTCAAACTTTGTTTAACACTAGGTTTACGGACCTCTAGAAATAACTGTTTCACATTATTTTATAAACATAACAAGAACCATACTTGGTTTAAAGCATTAAACAAATAATAATAGTAATAATAATAATAATAAACATAATCAGAATGAGTCTATCCAAAGTTTTGGCCATTTTTTCAATAATATTGGGTTAGGGAAAAAGTTTCTTCGTATCCTCCCGGTAGATGGGGTCTTACCATGTCATAACTCTGTTAATATTAATCGGATCCGGAATTAACTTGAGCGCGTCTGAGGGGTGATATGTCGTAGAGTAATTGCAAACAAGAAACAGTGATATTTGTTTATTTAATCAAAAGTTATTACGTCTTGAAATTAGTTGAAATGAATGAGTGAAAATAAAGAAGAAATTCGACACATTTCGAAATTTGATTAGAGAAAAGGATGCTAAAAAAATTGGTGATTTTTATGGACGTGATGCAATATAGGAACGTGTGGCACGAAGACCGCGAGTTAACTCGTCCGTGGCCAACGTACGATCGGTATTGCGTCGCGAGATAACTCGTCCGTGGTAGCGAGGTGGTTAATGGTGTGAAGTTGACTTCAAGAGAAGAGGCCTGTGAAAATCACGTGTCGTAGTTTTTCGGCCAGAAATCACAGAAGTGACGCGACGGGATATTACTTTACCTCAAAAATGGCAAAAGGTGAGCGATCAAAACGGCACATAGTTAATCTAATAAACTTCATTTAAAATGTGGAAAAAACTTGATTCATTTCTGCATTAAAATACGAAGAAATTCGTCCCCAACCCAAAATACATATACCCGTTAGTTTGACGGATCCCGTACACTTGGTGTTAAACAGGTTGCAATATTTACAATGGCAAATAATTCTTAACTATTTTTTTTTTCGAAATAGAATATTTTGAAAATGAACGGTGATAAACGGTTTTCGAGTTTGGATTTAGAGCATTTAGTGTCTACTGTATAAAGGCCGACTGTCGGCTATATGAATATTGAATTGTTTGTTAACGATATTCAATAATTTATATCAAAGGACACTGAAGGTACTGCTGCAAATGTTTTCATGCTGGATTCATGTATGTTTACTCGTTATAAACGGCAAGAATGAATGGTGCACTAATTTCGGTGATAAGGTAATAACATACGGTGACACTGTATGTTATTCGAAATCGGACAGCGTTATGGACAAATTAACTGTGATCGAGGCGCTTATCGATAAAAGCTGCCTCTGTCAGGATTGTTTGTGTTATTGCTACGGCTACGGGTGGTACGGGTCATGACAATAGCTATTCATTAGCATACTGCATAATGTGACAGGTATACATATAGGTCGAAGAATAACTAACATGATGCGTAAACACGCCTGCAGTTTATGCTGAAACAGTTTGCAATAGATAACATTGTATTTTTGTTGATAACACAACGCTCGATAACCATAAAACCGCTGCACAAATGCTATTTCAATTCAGAATTGAACATTGTTTATCATTAACATAACAACGATATCAATAAAAATGGCAAATCTTGTTGTTGTAACTTCTGGAAGAAATATCGCAGGGTAGCCTATCTAGACTTATTTTTAAGGGTGAAACCTGTACTTTCCCCACCGACAGTTGATTTTTCCAAAAAATGGTGTTGCTCTAAAGAAAAAAAAAAACGCGCTAAAAGATAGCATTCTTTTAGAATACTTCCCATTTCAGGCTCGATTTAAGGGGTGAAACCTGTCCTTCCAACCTTGGTAAGTGGACTTTTTCAAAGAAAATGTTGCTCGAATAAACGCGTTAGAATACAGTCTCATAATGCGTCCAATTTGAACCTTGTGAAATTTAAAAAATTCTAGCACCAACAAAAAAAATTCTATGACGATTATGTCCTCCTGTATTTAAGCCTCTTACTCAAACATATTGTGCCCGCATAAAACGCACGAGAAATAGACGAAGTACATTTTCGAGGGGTTCCCAACTTCGAACATTTCAAGTAACGGTGAAAAATTGTTTGTTTCGATCCAGACCACCGCAGATCTGAAGCTCGAAGCTTGCGCTGTCGGTCGATCTGAAAAACGTAGCCGCGCGATTTTTCTTTACCGTTCTATTGCGCTTCGCGTTGGGGAACGCACTTGAAAAATTCAAATACAGGTGTTGATGAAAGGGGCGGGTCGTTGCGGTGCGATGATATCGTTCCGTTGATTCGTAGCAGTGGCAAATTGGTGTCGGGTAGCCGGGATCTGCGGCGAAACTTTGGACACCGCGCCGCGGCGCGCCGCGCCGGTTCTAAATAAGCCACCGGGCGTTGCGGTTAAGAAATCATTAAAGATTCGCGAATGCATTACAACCCCTGCGGGGAAAGTTCGCAAGTGCCCAGCGCGCGTTTCCGCATTTCCGCGGTTCCGTTTCGCAGCTCGCGGGACCTGCATTAGCGCGCAACATTTGTAACGAACTGCGCGAGTTCTCCCGAACTTCCCCGGCGGCGCGGCGCGGCGTATCTGTTGTCGCGGGGCGACGGGGCGACGGGGCGGCGCGGTGCCGTTTATTAACGTATTATGCAACGTGAACAGATGCACACCGGAGGAGGAATAAAACGTCGCAGAGTCCGACCAACAGCCAGTTCTCCTCCCGGCAACACCTGTTACCGGGCACTTTCGTTCTCGCGGCGAACATAAATTATTCATACGACACGCCGCGCGTCGCTGCATTAACGTTCGTCAGAAGTTCTTTTTGCCGACAAGTTTCGGCGTGACGGTGCCTCCGCGGAAGAAACTCGGCCGCAATTCTACTCCGCTGGATTTCGAGAGCCGCGATTTAATGCAATATTTATACACTACCCGCGAAACCGAACTACGTTTGTTTGAAAAATTCCTTGATATCACGCGTGTGTCAGAAGTTATAAGTGCCGAAAACTACGGGAAACATGATTTTCTGAAATATTTCTATGGTTGTGCGCCTCTCGGAAAACTGAGCAAGTCTTGTTTAAAAAGATTTTGGATAGCTCGTGTGGATCTGAAGTTATGGCGTTTTGATTATTCTGGATTCACCCTAAACCTACCCCTAACTCTGTGTGCCTAATTGTAACGATTAGCCTAGCTGTAACATTTTTTCCATATTCGTTTATTCATTATTGTGTGCTGTCGGATCTTATTCTTCTTATAGAATAGGAGCTCGTAGATTTGGCAAACAACCCCTAACTTCAACAATATATATTTCGCGATGACTACTTTATACAATTTTCTTCAAATTTTAGCTCGTTCACGAAGTCATCCAAATAATGGAAAGTGTTCTCAAGGGTGGTAAAAAGAGGTTGCAGAACTATACTTCATTATTTTTTGCAAACTTTTTGAATTGTAATGGATTTCTTAACCCTCATATATTCCTCAGGGTTCTCCTTTTATGTCTACGTCATGAGATGTATTTCTTTAAAGTGTAACGCTATAAATGAAACATAATGTGTTGATTTAACGTGTAAAATAAAAATCGGTGAATTGTTATCCTAGTTTCTTTTATGCAGCTATTTTTGAGGAGCGTGTGAGGGTTAAAGAACGATCTTTTATCAAAGAGAAGATAAATATTGTCCAGTGTCTAGTTAAAGATACCAATGTGCATCGCATACTCTAGCATAAAATCCCAGCATGACAAGATTATCATTTGACATTCCGCCAGATTTATGGCAAGAGCCATGCAAAAAGCCTGGAGGGAGTTAAACATGTGACCGCCTCTCGTGTAAATAATTCGCGAAACACGAGACCCATATTAAACGTTCGCGCAGAAATACCGAAATGTTTTGCTCGCTTAGTATCAGCTCATCGGATAACATTAACTGTACCTACATCACTGCTTCCCCCCCCCCCTTTCAAACATGATATTTTAAATATTATTCAAGCATATTAAAGTTAGACATTTACTACGCTTAAATGATATTTAAATGAAATTTAATGATTTCAAGTATTTTTTGGCATTATTTAAATTTCTCGTTTATTGAGATTCAGGGCTAACTTTTATATATTCGTATGAACATTGAAAAATTCAGTAATTTTACAAGTTTTTCGATGTCTTACTTGGGTCAAAAATTATAATGGATTGTTGTAATTTTTAATTTGTTATAACAACACTGTAACTTTTGATCCGTGTAAGATATTGAAAAACTAATTCGGAAAAACTTGTTTAGTTTTATATAAACTGTTTCCATAAATCATTTTGACATACAAAGATTTCTCTTAAATATCAGAAATAAATTGAAGTTTGATGTGCTTTCAGAGTATAAAAACGTGGTAAAAATGTAATGTTTTAGCCACTCGCTTGTCAAATCGATTAACTCCATAAAACAGAAAGTGGAGAAATATAAATTGTTTTTCAAAATTCCCTGTACAAAAAAATTGAAATAAACATTGTATAATGCATAATTACAGATGTAGCTTTCATATAAACACATGTAGAATGAATAAGATAGAATAGTTTTGGTGTATAATCGTTATTAATCTCAGAACTTTTGGATGACTAAGGGAGTTCATCCATTTGACAAGTGAAAAAAATAATAACAACAAAATCAATCTTCAAATTATATTTTTTATTGTAGAAAAAGTTCATTAACCGCTAATGAACCACTAATTTCAATTCATTCACAGATCAAATCGATGAACTCCACTTTTTGAAATACTTTAAATTAAAGTGTCAAAGCACTTGGTTCAGTCATAACTTTCGTTTATAATAAATTTCAAAAATAATACAGATCAACAGCATTGAACGATCAAATTTTTTTAACGCGGATTTCATTATTGCAACGATTTACATTAGATTACGGAGTCAATCAGAATGGCTTCTGAAATAAATTATTTATTACACGGCGACAGAAAAATTTCTCGTTTAATGGTGTTAATTTGCATTATTTGGGAAATTTGTTATAAATAAAAAAGGTTATTTATAGCCGAGCCAAGTGTTTTGATACTTAAATTTCAAATATTTCGAAAAGTGGAGTTAATCGATTTGGCCAGTGAACGGCTCATTTGTAGATAATACTTTTAAAAATTCGTTAAAATTGAAATACGGTGGAAAACAGTGGTACGGAAAGTAACGCTTGTGCAAATTATCGAATAGTCGACCAGAGTCCCGGGGTTTCCTTAGGAACCGCGGGCAGAGATCGAAAGAACAACCGCGGAAAAGTTGGATCGCCGCCAACGCAGTCGAAGCGACCCTCGTTTTTGGGTCAGACATGTTATTCCGTCGGCGAGCGGAGTGACAAAGGGCTCTGAATGCAGAACGAGAATACCGACGCTGCTATGAATTATTGACAGTATCCGAAAGTCGAATTTTTTTCGACGACCCCTGCTCCACTTACGTCACATCACCGCGATATATCATGGGATTATGCTGGAATTATGTAAAAAGCCGCGAACCAAATTTTAGGAAATCCCTATCCTTAATAAGCCTATCACTCGAATCACTTATTCAAAATTAGAACCCTTTAAATCATGAGGAATTCAAAATGGAGTTTCGATCGAAACATTAAAAGTAGTAAGTAGGTATAAATTAAAGAATCAATAATGAAGGTTCAATTGAACGATTATGTAATTAAAACTGAGCGTGACATTACGACATTGGAAATTCATTGAAACTAAATTGAAGAATTTATTATATGGGATACATTCAACAATTTGTAAAATTATAAACAGGGATTACATTATCAATTGACATGATTAAAATGAAATGAAAATTTGAGGTGCATTGAATATTGAATAACACTGGAAAAATTAAAAAATCGTGGAACTGTGTATTTGAATTAAAGAAATGAACAACGGGATTTAAATGAGAATATTAAGATGTGTCTTGTTGCGAGGAGTGAGAGTAACGCAATCTGAGCTGCGGGCTTTTTTCGCCAATGAGATCCGTACGATGTTAAACCGCGCCCCTAAAATCGAGGGTTTATCGCGGCAGGGGTTTTAAAAAACGATAAGTATCTGTTTCCGGGCGACTGCTGGTGCTATCAGAAATTACGTAACGGGGTTCGCGGTGTAGAGCAAGCGGCAACGAACTCTGGGAACTAGACGGAATGTATTATGCGGGGAGAGAGAGAGAGAGAGAGAGAGAGAAGTCACTTGGAAGGAATGCGGGTACGCTTCGAGTCACACGTATTTTCTAGCAAAATATTGGCTAAGTGGTCACACATGCGACGTAGCAGACAAAGCCTAAACATTGGGATTACGGAAGCATCGATGGTGGGGACAAGCGTGCCGAGAGGCCACCCTTGCCCCGTCGCAGGTGACTTCTTTTCAGCTTCGAAAATAAAAAGCTTGGCGAACCGCCCAGTTTCCCGATGGTGGGCGTGTGTCGCCCTGCTGCAAGATTTTATTACAAAGGGAACCGAAGTGACAACCGTTTCACTGCGAAGACCAAAAGAAAAGCCAACGAACAGCCACTCGAAAATTCGTTTACTTTTACGGAGCAGGCGGAGCGGTAACTTCGAGCAGCGTTACGCGACTTCGCGAGGACGAATTCCTTTGTACGCGAGCACCGTGTTCATTCGATTCCATTCTGTCCCGTTTCGTTGCTTCAGTTTCACAAAAATATATGTATCACAATTAATAAACATTTCATGGCCGAGAAGGCTGAAATTGATGAATTTCTTATTTACATTAACGTATACAACGTTTATATTATTTCGTACATTTATTAAAAATATTTGTAATAATACAGTTTGGTCACCCTGTTATCACAGTACGTGATTATGGCCGTCGCGAGGGTGGGGGATGGAGGCAGGGCGCGCGAAAATGCCTAAATCAATCGAGTGTGCCATCTGTTTATCGCCTAGCGTATAATGTTGTTCGGAAAGTAATTTCGTGTTTCGTGTAGAGATGGCACCGCTTCCGTTTGTCATAGTTTAAACTTATTCTAAGTCGCAATATTACAGACGGGGAGTGGTAGGAGTAAGCCAATCGTTGTACGGGCTTTCGTGTCGCACGATCTGAAATACCGACATCCCTAAAAATCATTTGATTTCTCACGCCCTCTACGCTGGGGAACAATAAATTTTGGAACTGTTTCGTTGTTGCATAAAATCCCGATACTCTCCGAAACAAGGAGGGGATTATCCTGCAACCACGGTGCGGAGCACGTTCACTCTCTAAATTTTCTTAATATCATCAAAATATGTATATACATATACATACATATACTCGATTTCGACTAACAAACCTAACGTCATTCAACATCGATTGGGCTTCTGCAACATGAAGGTAATGTATAAAACTACGTAGAATGACCCCAACACAGAAAATGTTCGGTGTTCCTGCAATACCCACAAAATTTCCAAAAACACCAAGTTTTTGTCAAGCTTGTTCATCCAACCCTGAAGAAACTCATCCTGGGATCTTGTAATTTTTTAACCGGTGAAAGCTTGCTCAAAACGCAGGCCCGTAAACCCGGCAGGCAGATCAACCATGAGGCAAGAAGACCACGGTGTCCCTCGAAACTTCTATGGCGACGAGCTAACGCGTCCGGTTATCTTTACTAAATTTTCCACTCAGCAGCTCCGCTCCCGTGATAAAGTAGCTCGGGACCCTTGACGGCACTGTGGAGACCGTATGCGAAAGTAGATACTCAACTCCGGCCATACTGCTGGCAAGTGGAGGCTGACTATCCTCCGGCAGAAGCCCCGGCTACAAAATCGGCGTTTTCCAGGCTTATCCAGGACGCAGGAGCACTCACGTGGCTCCCCATTTCGCCCAGCACCCTTCCCCGTGGCCCTTTTCCCTGACCAGCAGTCCAAGGACACCGTGGAACTGCACCGTTCCCGAGCATAATCCTCCTAGGTGTCCTCCTCCTCCTCCTCCTCTTCCCCCCCCCCAGAGCTGCCCTAATGAGATCCTGCTCGACTTCCGAGGTCGATCGTTAATGGGCCACCCCCTACGCTCGTGTGTTTTACTTAATTCGGGCAAAGGGGACTGCGAAAGTGGCCCACTACCCCCACCGCTCACCTACAAGTTCGCTAGTTTTGGGTTAGGTCTGGGATGGAGGAGCTAAGGTGGATTTTAAACAGCGCGTGATCAACGCTAGAGGGGGTTGTTGGCCATGATCAGCGAAGTTGTAATCGAGTCGGGTGATCGGGTGATAAGAAAATATTTGCTTTGTTCTTTCTTATTATTAATTTCGATCATCTATTATTGAGAGGTCTTCGAAATTGTACTTTAAAAATGCAATGATTCGATGAAATACTAGGATAGTAAAATTTTAACTAAATCCACGAACTATTAATACTTACTGGACTCATTTTAATAAGAAAAAATCTAACGGTTAGTATCCAATCACAAAATATCTCTTTGAATCCATTCTTTATAATACACTCTCCAACATACTCGTGAGACTTTCCTGATTAAAATGAGTCGAAACACGGCACCATTTGGATCATATTTACTTGTTCAATGGATATTGAGAATTCATATATCATCGGTTCGCAAAATCGTGGTTCTATGTATAGTGTCGTGAATTAAACGAGTAAATGTGCCACGAATTATATCGTGTTTGGACTCATTTTAATCAGAAAAATCAACAGAAGCAAAAAGGTTATAATTGATTAAATAATGTTATTAAAAAATAATATACTGTATACGGAATTTGGATTCATTTCAATCAGAAAAGTGTTACAAATCGTTCGGTCATTTCTTATATAAAAAACTAAATCAATAACGATGAAAAGGTTATATATTTGATTAAATAATCTCATTAAAAAAATAATATATCGTATATTTTTTCAGCTAATGTGATTTATAAAAATGATAAACCCAGTCCAGGATAATATAAAATAGTTTTTGGTGTCGGAGCATATTCTATAATCAGCTTTGCTCGCATATATATATGTAAGGGGCACTCGAGTCGGCGAGGGAGGCACAGGGTTGGAGAATGAAACGAAATTCGCTCGACGGTGGTGTAAACAGCGAATTCGGACCGCAACACCTGCTACTTAACACTTTCACCGGCTACGCTCTGTCGGCGGGCATAAATTATTCATTCGGTGCAACGCGAAACACCTTACCACTTGCCGGGGGTATTCCATCATTCAACGTATACCCTCAGGGTCAAAACGACACGTTCGGAGGCAACCGGAGAGATTAAAAACGTGTTCTGACCGCGTCGATCTTCTGCTAACTACCATCCACGTAACTTTGTATTGATTAAAATTGATTTCCTCGGATCCCCAAGATGGTGAACGATCGCGGTTATCACGATCTTCTTCAGCACATTGAAACCACCCATGAGAAAGCACTCTTAGATTGTAGATTTTGTATAGAACACATGCTGTGCTCATTTAAATACGTTTAATGGTTGATAATGCTATAAAAATGTAAATCATTCTATTCCAGAGAGTTTGTAGAATTTTTATATGCAGAAAACATTTTTATAGTTTTCTTGATTGAAGCTCAAAAAATGTTGAAAGTCGAACATTTGATGTTTCTTCCAGAGCTGGATACGTAATGAACACAATTTTTAAACATGAGCGTTTACAATATTATAACAACTGTAAGATACAGCTGCATAGTTCCGACGGTTCGATCGTGAAAAATATTCAAAGTCAAAAATGCAATGTTTCCTTAATAAATAAATATCTCGAAAACTATGAATGATAAATTGATTCTTCACTGCGTGATTTTTGTAATTGGGATGAAGAAATTGAAAGAAGGTCAGTTTTTGTGTTTTATTTAAGGGAAAAATATTTAAAGAAATTAAAACAACATTTTCAGATAAAAAAACATAGTAGGAAAACACACTGTTAGTTTACTAAATGCCAGATTTGTTAACTGTATGAGATATGATATGATAGTATGCAACGAAGGGTTAAAATTAGGTTTCGTGAGCACGTTCACAGCCTGAAAGTCCATCTAATGAATAATTAACTTTGGTTATGCGAATGTTAAAAATTTTCCGACCAACGTCCAAGAATTGATGAAATTAACGGAAGGCGGATAATTAATGAATTGTATTTAACAAGATTGTTTGAAAACCGAAAGAGATCGTGCTAGTACTGCGCTCCAGTTCGAGTGAAGTATCTATCGAAGAGTATGCTTCAGTCGATCGGTAGTGAGGCGATTCACTCGGACAAGAACCCTCGATCGCGTCGCTACAACGGATCGAGAGAGGAGTCCTTGGTCTCTGGTGATCGTGTAATGATTGCTCGTATCAGGATCGCTGCGCCAGGACGATTATCTGCAATTTTATCGCGACGATTGTTCGACTTGAATCACAGTCGGCTTCATTAAGCCCGATAAAGGATCACCTGCAAGAAATTCCAGCGAGCCGGCAATTAACGGCTCCTGGGGAACACAGTTGGCTTGATTTACCGAGCACTTCAATGGAAAACACTGTCCTCTTATCCCACTGTCAATCAGAAATCCTCCGACAAAAATCATTTTTACCTTACCAATCGCGAATACCGAGATAAGATATTTATTTTTTTTAAAATTGATTTATTTAACGTCGCTTTCAACTCGTTACCATGATAAAATATTTTTGATTTTTCGAATTTTTTAGGTCGACAGCTAAATTCCCGATCTTTTGTTTCGTAATTCTTTCATTTTGTCATTATAATCTCATTCAGTGACCATTCCTTTTGAACTATACATCATTTTTCCATTGATATAAGAAATCTCTGAATTTTACTTTTAATTTGATATAAAATATTCGTGCTTAAAAGATATTAGAACATAGTTGACAACCTAATATCTAACGATTATGCAGAGTCTCCTGAGTGCAATGACATACAATATTTTAGAATATTAGAAATGATTATACCGGTTTTTTAATTTTAACAATTCTTTGTGTTTCAACTATGAAACGGGTCCAGATGTTCTACGCACAGATCGATTCTAGAGACCCTGCTGAATATGTATACAATGGTATACATATTTCCACAATATTAGAAACATTTGAACATGTTTAAAAAATATTGAAACGGATATATCGTCGCGTCACCGCGCTGTTATCTCGTAAGTGTAAAGTAAATAGGAGCGGAGTGGACATCTATTATGATTTCGCGTATCTTTTGTCGAAAAACCGTGGGTTTCTTACGCGTGGAGGAAATCTATGGGTGTATAAATTATTATTTGTTGTTAAAGTCGGTCCTGTTTGCTTTGTCATCGCCGGACAATGGCGTCGTGTCGAGCATCACTCGTTTTTGCTGTCAAAATCCCGGAACAAGGGGTTAATTGTCTCGCGGAGAGTTACATTCCCGGGCGAACCAATCTCGCACGCGGACATTAGAGCAACGAAGTGGTCAGAGGGTCAAAGTAGACCACCGGCCCGGCGTAACTTCACCTTAATTTGCTGCTGGTCCCGAGAAAGGATCCCTTTAATCCGACGCGACTGAAGGCGTCGCCGAAGGATTCCAGCGCTGAGCGTATGCGTGACCACGGGAGTCAACATTGACGCAAGCCTCGCGGCATACGTTATGGTGATTATAGCTGTAACAACACCCTGCCCTATCCCACATTACCCGGGATCTCGTTACACGCACTTAGAACCCACCTCCCGACCACCTCTCGCCGCCCACAACCCTCTCTAAGGAGGGTTGCAAGGCGTTCGCAATTCATACTGCCATATTAACCGCAAATCCGCGTATTTGCGAATTACAAAATTCTAGGTGACTGCTGAATCTATGTATACTTCGTGCGATACGTTTATGGTCATCAAACAAGATTAAACCGTTTTTCTATAAAACATTCTCAAATTACATGTTTGAAAATGATCTGAACATTTCTTTGTTGAGCACCATTAGTAGACACGATAAAACGCTTGATATTAGTTTGATATTAGTTGCTGAGGGTTTGTCTGGCAAGATCCATTAACGTTTACTCGAAAAAATATTTATTTACTTTTCCCACGAGAATGTTTGTTGTTTCCCGTATTCTTGTGCTTTTATTTGCGGCTATCTGCATGCACTTTTTATTATGGAGAACTGTGCACATTTGCTGGTGTCAGGGGAAGATAAAAAGCAACTGAAATATTCAGTATATGGAGGTCGTGATGGTTAGACAGTCGTCGCAAGGATCGAGCAAGTTTATGGGAAAATATTGACGGCTGGATTACGACACCTTCGACGATGTTATAAAACCGTCTTAAGATAATGCCGAGCGGTAAGCTAAATTTGTTTAATATTGTTCGATGTTGCTACTATCTTTTCCATTTTTTAGGCGAATATTTCAATCTTTCTCAGTGATGAATTTTACTTAAGACCAGAGGTGGATACGATGTACTTTTAAATCTTTCTGCAACGTATTTCCGCATTGATCATGTTGTAATCCTCGATAATTTACCTACTGTTTAACACTTTACCTAGTCATCTAGTCATCTTCGACCGGGAACTGGGAACGTCCAAATTGTCATTTGAGTACTCAATTTGTGGCAATTAAACTAACTGAATAGCTGTTTCATTGAGGATATCGGAAAGACTAATGTGTCTACGCGAGATATCATGAAAAGTAAATTTTTCTAAATTATTAATTAGAAGTTTGAACGCTCCTACGCATTGCCAATTATATACAGTGACTCTCACTAATATTCGGACATTCTTGAAAAGACGATAACTCTTTTAATATTGTCTTACACGATTTGAAATTTTTTGGGAAGCTAGACCAATAAGTTCACAACCTACAGGTTGTAAAATTTTTTTTGTCAAAGAGTCAATTGTACGGAATTGTAGAGGAAATACTGAAAGTTGCATTTTACAACTTTTTTATGTGGGCCTATATTGAAAAATTTAAAAACTACGTTTTGTAGATCTGTGTCAATGAAACATATTCTAAAAACTTCGCCAAAATCGGGCGACGTTGCAATGAACTACAAACGCTTAAGGATGGTAAAAATTGCAGATTTTCACGTTTTCGACCTGTAACTGCAGTTCAAATCTAAGGATTTTTTCATCATTCAATGCCTGTCATTTTTTCCCGCATCGACCGATTTCGATGAAACTTTCGCAGTGCATATAATTGACACAGATCTACAAAACGGAGTTTTTATTTGTTCAATATAGGCACACATAAAAAAAATTGTAGAATGCAACTTTTAGT
This sequence comes from Lasioglossum morio, assembly GCA_916610235.2. Taxonomy (NCBI): domain Eukaryota; kingdom Metazoa; phylum Arthropoda; class Insecta; order Hymenoptera; family Halictidae; genus Lasioglossum; species Lasioglossum morio. The sequence goes on along the minus strand of OU744329.1, from coordinate 1,102,391 downwards.
ATTTTTTCTACAATTCCGATCAACTGTAATTTTTGACAAAAATTTTTTTCACGTCCTGTAGCAAACTAATTGCTCTAGCTTGCCAAAAAAGTTCAAATCGTATAGTACAATAGTAAAAAAGTTATCGTCTTTTTAAGAGTGTCCGAATATTAATAGGAGTCACCGTACAAATTTTTGTTTCGGAAATTATTGAACAAATCGAGTGAAACTTTCTCTCGTGTAATCCGGAGAGTTTGATTTATTGGAAATCATTTTCATTTAATGAAACTTATTAAAACTTCAATCTGCATTTAACCTTAATAGTAAGATCAACGCAGTAATCATTCTTCAATGTCACCATAGACAATTAAAAATACTAAAAAAATGTTTTAAACCATGCATATTATTCAAAAACATAATACACTCATAATTAGACTGTGGATCTTTATGCAATTTGGAAAATGTTCAAAAGACTGTACCAAACGAAACCATAGAATTTTTCGTTTACATTGCAATCTTAACTGATATCGAATTAGATGATGTTATTGAGGCTGATTTGTTAGTTGACTGTGAAAATTGTGGTTGCTATTGAAGATTCCAATAATAAGTGTTTCGCCATGTGTCATAGATTTTTCAGGGAGAAATAATATTTCGAAATATATAAGAACCGACATTTAAGCAAGTGAATATTGAAACTGTTCACCTAAGTGTTGAATCTTGCTTGACTACTATACAAAAATTTTCGACCTTCGGGTTGCCGTCCGGAGTGGATTTTGGAAATCCAGCGGCGCGTACGGAATGAAATTATACATTCGCCATCAGAATCGAGTTGGCCGCGACGCACGCCGGCGTTTCTGTTTGTTTCGTTGATTTATGAAGCATGGCGGGGACACAAAACACAACAACTCCCGCGCTCGCCCATCCCAGCCGCGACTATCCTCGGCGAAATAGAACAACGAGCCGGTGACGTCACGTGTAACCACGCCTACCGGCGCCCCCCGGCCCCCCGGCCCCCCGGCCCCCGGCCCCGCACACCCCCGCGCAGCCCCACGGGTACCAGCACACCTACCCCTTCCCTCCCCTCCTCCCGTTTGCTATAACGCCACCACCAATTCACTTTGTGCAGTTTTATGCATATTCATTCGGCGTCGTAATAGCCCCCGCCATTAATTCGAGCCGGTCCTACGGCGCGCTGGTACATGTAAATCCAATATGTCGCTTTCGTGTAACCGACTTGCCCATCCCCCCGCGCAACCCCCGGCCAAATGCCTTGGCCGCGATACGAAACGAATCCGTTTAATAAATGAACCCAGACACACTTTACATTTTATTGTTTGCTCGTTATTGGCGGTGGGGCGGCGAGCTGATAGGAGGGGGGCGGTCCGTCGACCTAACGACGCGACATTGTCAATGGAACCGTTGGCAGAGGATGTTGTATTGTAGGTTGAGTTAGGGGATGTTGGGGGATGAATGAACTTTCAGTGAATTTTGTTGTAAGTTTCAGGGCAAAAATCGAAGGGGGTAAGTACGCGAGTACGGTCTAGTCTTCACGACGGTAAACTTTTCTTAAATTGTTGTTCACGACTTCTTAAAAGTCGAGTTAGAACATTTTATTAAGCACTGAAGTTAATGTGATTAAACTGCGGATTTGATTTATGACAAATTTGAATGAATGAAATTTGAAATAGTAGGAACATGAAAAAAACACGAAAATGCTGATATATTCTTTTGTATATTATTCAAACTATTACGGAAACAAAGACATTCCTGTTCGTTTTATATTTGATAGTGATCGATGCAGAAGATGTTTATTTTGCACAGAGAGCCGCAGTCTAGTTCATGGATTCATGGGTCTCCGAAGCAGCCTGCACAGGGTCACCTGCGTTCTTCCGCATCGACTACCTCGACGAAGAGATCAGTACCCTCTGTCCCGCTCGCTGGACACAATAAATGTCCCACAGCCCCCTCCCCCGAACCCGGGACAGCACCCATTTCAAAAGAAGATGGCTCCTGGATCCTCGAAATAAGCCTGTGCGACACACGAGTGGCAATAGTTTCGCCGGGTATCGCTAATGCAGTCCTCTGTCCAGTTGGAAGGAAATTGCATTGGGTCGGTCGGGCACATCTAGCCGCGGCTATATAGGCCATCCGGGGATGTGAACCTATTCTGGCTATCAATTATCTCAAATAGTGCGAGTTAAACCAACCCATTCTCTAACCTCCGTTAGCACTGCCCTCACCCCCTCTTTCACGGACTCCTCCGGCAGCTTCCTCCTCTGGATCCAAGGTACCGAACCCCCTCTCACCCCTTCTCCAGCCCCTCGTACAACCCCTTCTTCTCATTCCCCGGCTGCTTCCTTCTGACTTCTGATTGCTTCTGTCCCCAGCCAGCTGCTCCGTGACCAAATCGATTCGCTGTTTCGTCGGACTCCATAGACCACCCATGCTCGACCAACACGTCGATTTTGTCAGTGGACCTCTTCGTCGTCATTGGGGGTAGTTTTTAATAGCGCTTTAGGTGTTATTCAGACAGTCAAAATTATACAGGGTGTCCCAGTTTTTTCCGGCCAAACTTTGCCAGTGTGTTCTACACGCAAAAGTAAGAAAAATATGTTATATGAACATATGCTCTTAAATGTTTTATTAAGGAGTTATAATTAATAATACAAAATGATAATGAACTGGCATTTCGTCGACACAGCGTACGAAAGATGAAAAAAATAAACATAAGACTTTATGTAAACACAAACAGAGATATTCATAATACGTTCGTACGCTGTGTCGACGAAATGCCAGTTCATTATCATTTTGTATTATTAGTTATAACTCCTTAATAAAACATTTAAGAGCATATGTTCATATAACATATTTTTCTTACTTTTGCGTGTAGAACACACTGGCAAAGTTTGACCGGAAAAAACTGGGACACCCTGTATGAAAAGTTTACATTTAGGAATCTCGTTTCGTTGTAGTTCAAAGACTACCCTTAATCGTCCAAGACGTTGATTTTATTGTGGACCTCTTTGTCGTCATTGGAGGGTAGTTGATGGTAATACGTTAATTGACTCAATTAAAATGGTATTACGAAACAGTCCATGTACAATTACGAATAATACATATATTATCGAAGTCCAAAGACCACCCTTAATCGTTCAAGGCGTTGATTTTGTCAGTGGACCTCTTCGTCGTTGCTGGGGGTATCTGCTATCGAGAATGTTAATGACTTTCGATCCAACGAAATTAGTATCCAAAGTAAACCACCGTGGATTTAAACAATGAGATATACCCTATCCAACAGCCTGAAGAATTGAAAATTTTTCAGTCGACGTAGTTCCAAGACTTGAATAGTACCTCTAGCAATTTATAAGCGAAACATGCGAAAAAGGCCATCGGGCATCGTGTGAGTTCTCGAGAGCGAATTCGCCGGCGAATAGAACGGGACACGCAAACTGACAGTAAAGCCACGTTGTCTTGATCCAAAGTGGTCTCGAAGCTTTACGATCACAGTGGACAGTGTAACGTAACAATGTGGCAGCTGTTCGGATCGTTCGTTGTCCGGTCTCTCTGTTATTAGAATAAGCACCGAATGCAAGCATTCTTAGGTGTCTCAGAGCGGCCCTTAACTCATGCCAGCGCGCAGCGCAGCGGCTCAACGGAAACGACAAGCACGGGGCTAATATGTGGCCAAGGTTACTGCAGTCGTTCGGGGACAGGGTGCAGTCTTTTAGTGCACCTCGACCTCTATTCTAGAGGTTTAATATCCTCGTGCAGATCGTGCACGAAATGTCCGCTCGTAAGGAAACTAGAGCGATGCTTCGGCAAACAGCCCCGGATCAACTTCTATACCCTAATTCCGACCGTATTTGAACACTTCAACTAAATGTTTCATGTTTTTCCAACGCGAAACCTGCTCTGTAGATTCTAGTACAACAACTTTGTTCAGAAGTTGTGCTACATACGAGTGATGAAAGTACATGTTTAAAATAAACTATTCAAGATGATCGTGAGATTTCTTACGGTGCGTGGCACAATATTTCAAACACCAGAAATCCTTCAATTTTAATCATCGGGGCGTATTCAATTCTCTAGTGCGAAAAATTTTGTTTAAAATAGAACTATTCGTAGGTGCATGAAGCAGAGATTCTGCTACTTAACTTAGGATTTAGCTACCTTTCAATTTCAATCGCATGGGTCGGAAATATTCACAGTTTTGGTGCGAAAGATTTTTTTTTTAAATAGTGCTACTTAGGGGTGTTAAAAGCGCAGATTCTGATCTTTAAATCAAGTCCAAGTAGATCATTGTCAGATTGTTTATCACGAACTTACGGAATTTTAAATCAATAGGACGGACCTACTCTCTAGCTTGCATATTTAAAGATCGTAAAAATTAAGGAAACGAAGCTTTCCCGTTATTTTCAATTAACCGTGCCGCTTTCACATTTGTTCCGTAAACTAAATATCGCAAATAGTTTTCATCGACAAAACGGTGTTAGAATGTCTAGCGCGTTCCCTCCGATCGAAATATGTTTTAACGAAAAATAAAATGTAGGAACGAGGTCGACGCGACGATGAGGGAAAACGAGAGGATGAAATACTTACTTGCCGACGGTGTTTGAAGGAGTGCTTACTTATTCTTTTGAGAAGACAGGTCTGCAGTCATTCGCCATTCTCTTCGAGGATCGATAATCGCTTATTACTGAAATACATCAGCTGCCGCGGAACATGCTACTGTTTTCTCTTTTTGCCGCGCGTACTTAATAAGGTGATACGGAGCAGACACTCTGCTATCCAAATCTTCGATATCCCCCACAAAGAACCCCGCACTAATCACATGAAAAATCTATCCCGGTAAAATCAGTTGGATTTTTCATATTTACTGAACAAAAGGTGTAATGGGCATAAAGCTGAATAATGGACAGTTATCGAGTTATAATCAGTGAAACATGAGAAATTCGAGCTGCCGAATACTCAAAAATCTCAGGAAGTATATTTTCTTTACACGTTTGCCACACCCCCACTCCCGCCACCCAACTCCTTCGATTTTCACACGGACCTAACAACTCAAAAAATACTACGGGAGCGACGAACTGTCAGGTCATTATCCCTTTTCTGACACGCAAAGATTTTTGTGAATGATTTCCGTTCACAGACCTTTACAAGGTCATTCAAAATTCAAAAATAAATTGCAATGTTGAATCAACTCCTTTCGAAAAAAACTAAAAAACTACTTGACCAAAATGGACCAAAATCTAATCAGCTCTAAGTTACAGCGGGGCACATCGATTGCATCATTCATCGTTCTGATCGCGTTGTTACTTTTTCAGAAAACGTTAACGAAAAATTTGATACCATAGAAACAGACACACACACACACACACATACTAACAATTTGATAAAAATAGTCTAAAATGACTCCAATGACCATGAAACGTGAAGATCTGCAAAAAATTCGATTTTCGATTTTCGGGGTAATTACAATAACTTCCCTATAAATCGGGAAGTTAATAATTACACTGTTACGAGCCGAGGGTTCGGCAGCTAGCGGAACCGAGGGGAGTTCAGGTTTTGGATAGAAATGTGGAATTTTGGTAGGATGATACACGTCGGACTTGCCGTTGTCTCTTTCACCAACGGGTCGCCTTGTGTGGAACACAGGAGTGGACTTGCCGGTGTCTCTTTCACCACCGGGTCGCCACCTTTAGGGCACGTAGGACTTGCCGGTGTCTCTTTCACCACCGGGTCGCCTCGTGTGTGGAAATAGGGTTAAGTGGACTTGCCGATGTCTCTTTCACCACCGGGTCGCCACCTTTAGAGGGCACGTAGGACTTGCCGGTGTCTCTTTCACCACCGGGTCGCCTCGTGTGGAAGACGGAGTGGACTTGCCGATGTCTCTTTCACCACCGGGTCGCCACGTATAAAGGATGGGGTTGAGGTTCCGCAGACTCGTAACTTGTCTAATTTGAAATGATACACCTTGAGCGGCAAAGGTATATCGTCATAGGATGCTAGTGACTGGGAAATCGAATGAGGAAGAACGTGATTGAATTACGAGTGAATTTCACAAACAATAATATAATCTTTGATATTTTGGAATACAATTGTATAGTGTAAAAATGTCGCGTTCTAATTCTTAGTGTTAACGCACCAAGAAGTGCGGGGGCTATGCTACTACGGAATAAATGCAATGATGAGGAATCTATACCCGATCTTGGTTAAAAGAAATCACGACGTGGACCGACGCGCACAACGTGAAATCTACAGAAGAAAAGCCCTCTCCGAAGGAGTTTCAATGCCCTTATAAAGGGACCAAAAATCGGCCCAGACGAGAGTGGGAGGTTCAGATTAAACTGGGTTCCCGGAACTTATGCAACTCACTGCATCGCTTGCAGGAGCCCAGTCTAGATTGATTAAAAATGAGCCCTTTGTTTCTTAAATAGACTCTCTGTTTCGACTCATATCTCCGGAAGGGTCAAGGGTCGCCAACGGTGGCACCGCATACGTAACACACCACCTAACAGATTTTGTGAAATCCTACTATTTTTGTTTCAAACATTTTTCCAAAAAATAAATACTTCCCGAGATTTGAGTATTCGGCAGCTCGAATTTCTCATATTTCACTGATTATAACTCGATAACTGTACACTGTACATTATTGAACTTTCTGCCCTTTACATCTTTTCTTCAGTAGATCGTAAGCTACAACATAGAAAAAATCCAACTGATGTTACCGGGATAGATTGTCCATACGATTAGTGCGGGGTTCTTTCTTTTACCATCAAAATATATTATTCACTCTATTTTTCGGCATAATTTCAGTTCTTTCCTACAATTTTTTCTAGAAAAATATTTTCTTAACCCTCATTCGTCCCTCATTTCACCAACTGAATCTGTCCCTCGGTGTCAAATGGACACAGTGATACAAAATAAAAAAAATTTTGATGCTTTTTATTCAAATTCATGAGTTAACATTTACATCTTGGGGTTTTCGATAGTGTGTTCCGTATTGAAAAAATAAATAAATAAAAGTCACACAAAGTTTCGGGAAAATGTATCTAAAAAATAATCGAGGGGCGGATAAGGGTTAATTTACTTTACAAATTTCGTTTCAAAATTGTTTTTCACGAGTTCCAGGGTCTATGTAAAAGTTCAATGTAACATTTCCAGTCTTTAGTGTACCGCCATTGTATTGACTCTTACTAACTTTAAAAAATCATGCAGTATACTACACGATACCAGTTAAGTCCTTGTGAAATTCCTAAAATTTCCTTTTGTTTCCTCAGAATTAATTGGGAAAGAATTTTTTTATAAATTCAAAGGCCTCTATTGGACATTTGACAATGTTTAAAAAGCGTTGATAACGTTTCGTGACAAATTCAGATAGACGGTATTAAAGAGCACAAATTGAAGTGTTGATTTGCTTCGTTTGAAATTTATGGTCGCGTTCGTTTCATTGTAACACGGTGATATTGCTACAGCGGTCATTACGGCGCGTATTAATAGTAATTTGCCGTTCTCCACACATTCGTGTAGCGCCCCGTTATATAATAGATTTGTAATAAATGTGCACTTATATTTCAATTAAGGCTCACTTTACTCGCATCAAGGAAACAATGCCGCGCGAATATAACTACATACTAACCATCTAAATTAACCTCGACCACGGCCGCACAGTGTGCGCCCGACATTTGCATTGGAAAACGGGTCGCCTGTATTCTTAACGCTTCCGCGTGAAATTACGTGTAATTTTCCTCATAAAAATCCCCTCGGATTTATACAAATAACACGAACAAAAATCACAGAAAATATTTCGATCAATTTATTAAATCTTGCTACTCTAGAAATTAATTAATTCTATTATCGATTAATATTTTCGCTATATGTCAAAATTCCTATAGACAGCTTATGATTGCCCCTATACTTCTGAAAAGATTTCAACTTTTTACTCGGACATTGCCTGCGAAAAAAAAATTGATAAAAATTAATTGGTTCCGTTCCATTTCCCCAGCTTTTGAAATCCGTAAATAACTCCGCCATTCTTCAATGTTTTTGAGATCCAAAAATTGATACGCGAAGCTGGGGACTGCCTTTATGTCTCATAAAAGATTGGAACTTTTTTATTCACTAGAGTTATCAAAAATTCGACATTAGCGAAGCCCAACTTCGTAGTTGGAGGATTGATTGGTTTTTCTACCATTTCCAACATGTTCAATATACAAGAAACTGGTGCACGAAGGTGTAAATTTGAAAAAAAGGCTTTGAAATTAATTAATATCTCCACCATTCTATAACATTTTCGAGTTTCGAAAATTGCTGTGTACAGCTGAGAGTTGGGCTGCTCTTTACTTTACTTTACCGGACTCAAAGTTTTTGCCTTTCTCCTATAAATTATTATGTATTTGGTATGTAATCAGAAGTTATGGTCCATTAAAGTTGAGCAATTTGATATAGAGCGGGTATTGCGATTGTTGTCTGAATTTTGGAAAACATGGCCACGATGTTATCTTTTAACTGGTCTCGGTTAGGTTTTTGTAAATACTTTCCACGATATTTCTTCTCAAACATTGTCTGACTGAGATATTGTCTCTATGTTAGCGATATTACTGTGTGCCCGTGCTGCCATCTAACTGTACTACAAACCAATAAACAAACCCTTATCGGTCAAAAACTCTGCAAATTGCTCAACTTTAAGTAACCATAACTCCTGAACTATTAATTCTACAGGATCGAAACTTCAATCTGTAGATTCTCCGCGTACGAATCTACTGGCTTACATACCAAATGCATAATAAAATAAATACATAATAATTTATAGGAGAAAGGCAAAAATTTGGAGTTCGGTAAAGTGATATTTAGCCGAAAGTTGTGTTTTTTGCATCTGGTGAAAAAGTTCAATTTTTAACTTCCCGATTTACAGGGAAGTTATTGTAATGATCCCGAAAAATGAAAATCGATTCTTTAGCAGATCTTCACATTTCAAGGTCATTGGGGTCATTTTAGTCTATTTTTATCAAAATGTTCACGCGCGCGTATGTTATCAAAATTTTCGTTAACGTTTTCTGAAAAAGTAACAACGCGATCAGAATGATGAATGATGCAATCGACGCGACGTGACTCGCTGTAACTTCGAGCTGATTAGATTTTGGTCCAATTTGGTCGAATTGTTTTGTAGTTTTTGTGAGAAGTTGGTTCAACAATGCAATTTATACGAGAGGACGGAATTTTTCCACCGAATTTTTCTTTTTCATTGCCATTAACAGGGAACATTCGAGTATCTTAAGTAATTATCAAAGGTAATGCAACGAGCGGTTAATACCCCCCGTGAGAAGGCTAGCGGTAGCTAAAAGTAGTAGTTTCAACTAGTTTTTCAGATCGGTAGTTGCGGAAAAAAGCATTGTGAAAGTTCGCAGAGAAAAGATTTGTAAAGTGGTCGACGGCTGAAGGCCGATGCAAGCTACTTGACGGACCATGCTCGCGATACATACTAAGTCGACAGTGGTCTCGTAAAAGGGATCTCTGCAAAAGATTATGCTGACGTTCCGAGAGTGCCTTAGGTATATCTTTTCGCAAGATGTGCCTTGGGTATGTATGTATCTTTACGAGTTCAACGTCACCCGTACAGCACGCTCCTCCGGTAATATCTCTGGATTCCGGCTCGTCCGTCCAACTGTCTCAAGAGGTGTACGCAACGTCAAGATACTGTAATATCTTCTCCATCTCCACGTCGTATATCCAAATTTCCCGAAAATCCGGATCACCGGCCTCGCAAAGCGCCTCTTGTCCCACAAACGCCGCGAACGTTTTCTTTATATTCCCAAAAACTGTTTTATTGGCCCTCAAAATCGCCTTTGCGTCAACCAAAAATTCCCGAAAATCATTTAAGGGAATTTCATTCCGAAATTGAACATTTTTTTCAAATTGCGTATTTACTCTCTTATCTTGAAAGAAATACCTCCGTAACCCAGAATCGCTATTGTTTTGTACTTTTCATCGTATTCAGAGAAGAAAAATAAGTCTCAAGTGAACTCTTCTACCTATACAAATGATGAAACTACATCAATCGTCAGCGATTCAATCCCTTGAAGTGTCTTTTCAATATTTTCAGTTTTTAAATATTACAAATATAATCATTATCATGGTTAATAATCATACAAAATCGAAGAACGTTTCAGTATTTACCAATATTCTACAGAGCAAAACTGTATTATACGGGCGAATATGGACGTCAAACTACACTGAATGTGTACATTGCAGTCTTGTCTAGTCGAATATGAATACAATTTTTGCGTTTGCTTGAGTCTATGGGAGTTTTTTTCATTTGTTTTCAACAGCCTTGCACAGTCATCTCATGCAGTCGTCCGAAAGTCTAACACGATTTATCCGAGCAAGAACCGTTTAACCGAGTTTAAACGAGTTTAACCGTCGTTATGTTTTATTGTAATTATCACATTTGATAGTTTTAGACTTTTGTTTCACTACTATTATTTATCATATTGTTTATTTTCGCGATTATTTCACAAATTAAGAGAAATTTGAATTTTATTCTTCATTGAATATTGAAGTTGTCATTTTATGTAGACAGAAATGAAAATAAAATTGTATCCAATGTACTTATTTGTGATCGTGAGAATTATCTTTTATTTTTCTTTTTCAAAATGTGTTCTAGCATTTCTAGAGCCACCTTATTCGACATTTAATGTTCAAGCACAAAAGAGGAACGATTTAATGCATTATATTCTTTCATTTTACGGACATATGAAAATGCAGACATATTTAAATGAAAAGCATTTAAATTAAATACTTTTTCAGACAGTAATTTGAAAGAGTTAAAATACGTATTTTCATAAAGTGATTAGAAATCATCATATTTTGAACAGTTTTAACAAAATACATGATAAAAAAGGAAACAACATCATTAAGAATTTAATGCCTCTAAATAATCGAAATGTCACACTGTGCGACACCGAAATACGTATTAGGAAATATTTTCTATTTTTTTCTACTGAACATCCTCGTTGCAAAAAAAAAAAAATGAAAAAAGTCAGAAAAATCCATTTTCATTCGTATCTTCAACATTGTTCACAAAACAGGGCAGGGTAAGCTGGCACTCCAGTAGTTATTGCCACTTTCGATTTAAACGGCAAGTATTACGAATTCGTGGTATAGAAAATCATTTTCTAGCGCTTCTTATTTATATTTGAAAGCAAAGGTTTCATGACAGAGTTCCAGATAATATGATTGTTAGCAAATGTGCCAGTGATTGTTCTATTTATCTTACGATTGTTATTCACTGAATATATTTTATAATCAAAGATTTATGACTCGTAAAACTGTTTGGTTTTGCATAAAACATCTGTATTAGCTTATAAGAATATCAAGTTAAGCTCGTTTAAACGTTTCAAGAAAAGATATAAAGATTTTTACTACGATTATACATTTTACCCCAAGTGAATTGAAAATTTTGAAAAAAAACTCTCGAATTGTGGTTATTTCAACACTCTGCTCGGAATGTTTTCAGATTTTTTTCAGAAATCTTTGTTGCAGAAAAAAAACGAGAAAAATTTCGATTCGATTGGGCCACATTCTGGAATAATTTAATTAATTACGAAATAGACGAAATGCAACGTTCTATGACCTCGGCGCGGTATAATGACCATTGAAACGGGTGATGACGTTGGTACAGCGTTTGCTCACTTGCAAATTGGCACTTGATGTCAAAATTAAGCCTCGTCGGTGACAGGGGCGCCCCTTGACCCCCGAATCGGGCGTTCGGAAATTAGATTACACATCGCGATCGGAAAAAAGATCACCGCCGGAATCCAATTTACCTTTATCGATGGGAATGTGAGACCGTCTCCGATATTTTCAAATCACAATTTCGAAACGGAACCGACGAATTACGAGACAACAATTACGTATCCGAATAAATTCCCGAATTAAAGCGGCACGTCGACACGCCCACGCGGCTTTTTAATCTACTTTTTCTGTGTTTATCGTTCCGGAAATTGTGCTTGACAACAATAACCTGCTCCACATTATTCACAACCGTATTTCAACGCACCCTATGATCAAGATCCGACCGACTAATTTACATGAATAATCTTTATTTATATAATCTCCGCGATGCGAGCCTCCATTTATTGCATTTATTGCCTCCGGATATTCGCTGCCACGGTTAAAGCTTGTTCGTGTTCATTAAGCATATAAAAACTGGAGTTATTTCATGCTGCCCGACTGCCCGGAATTATTCCTAAAATATAAATAATCGCGCGTCTTGTTTATTGAAATAAAATAAATACTGTGCGCGAGGTCGTGCTCGACGTTTAATCAAGTGTACAAACGATTGAAAATTAGGTAAATTTGCGTATGTATTTGGATATTTGTTATGTACGAGATCTTTTTTGCAAAATTTTTTGATACGAGAATTCTTGAATGAAATATCGGAGAACACTCGCAAATGTATTTTCACACTCTCAAATTATTTCGATTCGAAATGTAGTATTTTTAACAAAAAGGATTGAAGAGGATGATAAAAATGCATGTTCCTTATACTTCTAATACTTTTACGAGGAGTATCTTTTTGAAAAATATTACAAAAATATTCGAGAATTTATATTTTGGAGTCGGTGACGTGTGGTATTTTTTGGCTAATTTTCTACTCGCGAGAAAGCCTGAAGTTGAACGTATGGTTGCCTGGAAATTCGAAGAGTAAAAAGGGGGGTTGTGCCCGATTTGTCAAAAGTCGAACTTGTCGCGAAGTCAACCACGATGTGGCTTGTAGCACACGGTAAAAACCGAGTTCCATTTGTCAGTATATAAAAAAAGAGCTATGGGAGAATGTGTGAGAGAGATACACACACACACACACAGAGAGAGAGAGAGAGAGAGAGAGAGAGAGAAAAAGTAGGAGAAAGTTTCCTCGAATGTAGCATGGAGTAAGTGCCTCTCTTTGGCAAATTCACTTCACCTGCTATTCCGTCTGTCGATGAACAAAGTTCGAGAAACGAGTATCAGGAGACGGCTAGGACAGGCGACACTGCAATATTGATGAGTAAAAAAATACGTCACTTTTTAGAAAAGTCAAAGAAATGTACCTCTACTGGACGACATTTCATCCATGTATTTCTATATTACTATGTTCACATAACTCGTTCATACGTTTATCTATGTATATTCTTAGTATACATATTTCTCTTTTAATGTGCATATTTCTATATCATTCTTTTTTTATATTGCTCTAACCGTACATCAGTAGATATCTAAATCAGTATAGTTCTACATTAACATATTTTTATATTAATTGTATATTTCAATGTCGACATATTTCTGTATTAATATATTTTCATCTCTATATATATATCTATATTTCTATATTAATATATTTCTATATAAATATATTTCCATATCAATATACTATGTATTTCTATATCGATATAGTTCCATGTCAATATATTTCTATATTAATATAGTTTCACGTCTATATATTTTTTGTACTTCTATATTAATATATTTCCATATCGATATACTGTATTTCTATATCGAAATACTTCCATATCAATATATTTGTAAACTAATATATTTTCATATTTGTATATTCCGTATATTCCTCTACATTCCCTCTATTTTTCTCCATATTCTACGATACTTCTCTATATTCTTCTATGTTCCACTATATCTCTGTATTTCTCTGTATTTCTCTGTATTTCTCTCTCTCTCTCTCTCTCTCTCTCTCTCTCTCTCTCTCTGTGTGTGTGTTTGTTCCCATCTATATTCCTCTATATTTCTCTAGATTTTTCTATATTTTTCCATGTCTATGTATACATAAGTCTGTATTTCTACACTTCTATAATTCCACATTTTTCTTTTTTCCCTGTAAGAGCTTTAATTAACATTCTCTTTCAATTGCAGAATAATCCGTAAATTCCTTTTGCTTTCGATCACGAGAGCATGGTTCATCAATCTCCCATAATGATTCTACATGGGTTCCTATTCGAATTAAATTTTCATGGTATGATCGGCGTTATTCTTCGACAGGGCCGTTAAAAGCACCGGAATAGAAGCTCCGCGTGCCCCGGGTTCTTTGCTATATCAAATAAAATCGAATCAGACGTCAGAAGAGTAATGCGAAGGTGAAAGGACGAGGGACGTTGAAAGGAACTGGTTAAATGATCACTGAAATCAAGCAACGGCTCGTATTCCCTCCGCTCTTTTACTATGTCGCGTGCACAGAAGAATAAGGCTGTCCTCAATAATTTAATCATCATAACACTTTACGATATACGTCTCAAAAATTAATTCTGTCTCCTTCTTAAACACCTCTTAAAATGTATTTTTCACCTTCGAGAATTCAGTTTTCCGTTTAGCGCGACAATCTTTTCAGAAGCCTTTTCTAACTTTTCTTATTACACTCAATCGTTCATTTGCAGAGAAGTACTCCTGTAGGAATTTTTTCTACCTAAATGACTGAATATAATTTTTTGAAACATCAAATCTTAAAAAATCTTGTTTTAGGTGATTACGATGTTTATATTATTATATTTACAGAATTATATTTACAGATATATTATTTATAGCAGTTTCTATGTTTTAATTGATATTTAGAAAGGACCTCTATTTTTTGGAAAGCAATGCTCTCAACAGTAGTAATTCAGTGAAACTGAAGTCTTTTCTACGAAAAGAACCCGAAAGATACACAGAGCATCCTTTTGCATTTCTAGTAATCAGTAATGTACACGCGCCTCCTCATTTCTTTGCGAGAATTTTCTGTGCGAATGAAGGATGCATTAGGGGCCATTACGTCGGATGACACTCTTTATCCGGCTAGAAGCAGCAGGAACTGTCAGGTCAGATTCCTCGAAGATGAACTCTATTTGCCGGCGAATCTTTTGATACTTGCACCGGTGTTAATCATTTCATTCGCCTTCTGCTCTACAAAGAATTCCCACCTGGATCAAATCACCATTCTAACTATATCGCTGACGTTCTTCCCTCGGTCGAAAACTATATTTTGAAACAGTTTGAATTACTAACATTAAGTCGACAACTTCGCTATTTAAAATTTTCATTTCCTCAAAATTCTACAGGTTACAACTAGACAGCGGATTTGATGCATTTATGACGAAAATGAGTAGGTACAATTTAATACAGTAAAAATATTCGAAGAATCTAAAAATACTGTTACACGATTTTGGACTTACTAAACATATTGAGAAAGAAAATAAATTTATATTTCACTCCAGTTAGTTGCAATTTATGTAGTACTAGCTTTTCCCCGCGGCTTAGCTCGCACAGGAAACTGTTTAATGCCCTCGAAAATTAATATTGTTTCTCCATAAAACCTTTCAACCCCCCATTCACCCCATTCGGATTGTATCAATGAGCATTAAGACCAAGTTTCAAGCCAATCTTCGACCGACAATCGAACAAAATATTCCTCATACAAATGTTGCAACCCCTTTTCACCCCCTTAGGGGTTGAATTTCAAAATATCCTTTCTTATCCCTTGTATAGATCATAAAGGAAACCTCTGTGCAAAATTTCAGTTTTCTAGGTCCAAGGGTTTAGCCTGGGCGTTGATAGGTGAATAAGTCAGGACATCATGTTTATACATATATATATGTATAGAGACCAGCTGTACCCGCGACTTTGTCCACGTGCCATAACAAATCCTGGTCGATTATTAACGTAATTGAATGTCCAATCGCCAGAGTGGTCTCCGATAGAGATTTTATTTTTAGACAACAAAATTTAACGAAATTAATTAAAAAAATGAATACAAAAAATATATTTATTACGATAGTTATCATCAGATACGAATAATTTTTGATGAATTTTAGTGGAATCGCATTTCATCCCGATATCTTTTATGGTTGAAAAGTTATAGTAAAATGCCAGATTGAGACTAGTCTCCCCTCTTGCCCTTCCGTGACGCTGTCCCCTCACCGTCACCTCTTCGCTCAGCGGTCAAAATGTTCCGTCGCGAGTGAATTTCGTCTGATTTTGCTATTGAAAAATATACCGATATTTCGCGATCTTTTCACGGTTTTCTACATAGGAAAACTGCACTCCACAAGGCAGGGGCGAAACTTACCAGGGGACGGGGACGAGATTTTTACCCAGAAAAAACGACTGAGCTCGACGAGGAAATAATCCGGGCGAGGTAAACAATGCACAGACCACGGATTTCCTCATATTTATTTAACGGTTCATTTTACAGGATTTGTATAAACGCAGTTCTCTTTATAAGACCTCAACCCTTGAGAAAGTGGAACCCGAAAATTTTGAAAACCTTTAAAAATGCACATGGATGGAATATCCTGCAAGATAATCTATAATTAAAGAGAAACAAGTTCCGCAAGTTAAAAAAAAAACACATTTTTCGCTAATAAAGTAGATAAGAATAATTTTTTAATGAATTTTAATGAAAATGTCACAAACAAACAGACAGACGCGATTTCATTATACATATATATATAGAGAAGAAATGGAGATAGAGATATTTTTTTAAATTTAATGTTTTCCTGTTTTCAATGTTTGTTAATGGAATGTTAGTTTCATTTGATTGCCACGTGACCTAACAAAGTGAATGGAAGCGTTTTCAAAACCATGCTGGTGGGCAATTTTTTGTCAGAGCAACTCGGGGAATAAAACGATAAAAATCCGTTGTTTGCACAATAGATAAAGCGAGTTCGGCGTCGTGCTTGATCGCATGGGCCATCGGATCGAAGTTGGTCGCGAGTTACTTTCGGAAAATCTCAATGCAGGGTCGAGTGTCCACCGATAAGGAAGGTGTAAGGAAACTTTTCAATTCGTTTGAGATGTTGCTGGTAATGTGATTGTAATCTGGAACGGCACCGCAGTTCCGGGAAGGAGAAGAAGAGAACTAGAGGATCACTGTTTACGTAGATTTCTCTGCGCCAGTCTTATCAGTTTCATGCTGTTCGATGCATTTCGAGAAGAAGTATTCGGCCGGCAGAGACTGTTCGGGGCAAAGGAAGTCCCATTGCAATTACTTCCTGCCGGGAAACCGAAAATTCCGTTAATATAATAGTCAATGGCATTCTAGAATTATTAACAGCATTTTTTGTTTTCCTTGTTTCTGTGTTTTCTTCTGTAACGAGATGTTCCAAAAATATCGTTGAACCTTAAAAAGAGGTGGTTCCTTAGATCATTTGAAATGACTAACTGAAAAATCAATTTTTCAAGCTAAAAATTTGTTGACATGTATTCTAAAATTATATTCACCTCTTACATTATTAAACATGTCGAAAGTTTATTTCTTTTATTGAAAGATCGGGTACAACCTATGAAGAGCAATTGTCAAAAATAATCATATATTAAAAAATGACTTTACCAAAGTGCAAATCTGTTGACACATTCTCCAGGTTACGGTCTAAAGACAGTAAAAGTTTCAAAAAATTGCATGTACTTGTTTAATTATTCAAAACGTTTACAGACCCCGTTTAAGCGAATGGTGAAATAAACGAGGCTCTTCTGAAAGAAAAATGAATTTCCGAAGCAGAAGATTTTTCTGCTTTGTTCTTCTTTTCAGAAAATACAGTATAAAAATGTCTAAAAAGACCACTGTAATCAATCGTTGTAACCATTTAAAAGGTTTGCTTAAAAAACAATTACAACATCTAAAAGATGCGAAACTAAAACTTTTTCTACACTTTCCCCAAGCCTGTTTGTAACTACAAAAAATGTTAGACTGCCTAGAGCAAGGGTGACCAACCTGTAGCGCATTGCTTTTTGTCTTAGTGGAAATACTTTTTGAAATATTTATTTAATCTCTCAAGTATATGAAATATGTATTTCAATTTTGTGTTTCCCAACACGAACTTAAAATAGTTATTTGAAATAAACATTTCTGCCATTATTACTGGAATGAAACTTCAGCACCACCTTTCACCGAAATAAGCTATGGATATATCTAGACATTCATAACTATTCTTATTCATTATAGAGTAAGTAAGCGGTAGCAATCCACAACATAACCGTTTCCACAGAGAAAACAATATTATTTCAAATATTTATTCCTAACTAGCTGACCGGACAAACGTTGTCCTGTCCAAATTTCTATAAATTTGTTTGTGATCGTTTTGTGAATAGGTATGTGAACAATTATTGGAAATATATAAACAAATGTCGATAATGTAAATTTCTATTGAAATATTGATTAAAAGCTGCGACGTTCGTTTTTATTTTGCTGTATTGAAATATATTGAAAAATCACTTTTAGTTTTACCCGAATTTTTCATTTTTCCGGGAAACTTTCCCAATTTTTCTTTCCCTAAAACCTTAATTGGACTATTACGAACATTTAAAAAACAAATTAGCCAAATCGGTCCATTTGCTTACCAACGAACAGCATTTCATTTTTATTTATATAGAAACATTCTACGAAAACTATTATTTCTAAAACATCGCACAGCAAATATTACTTCAATTAATAGCTTCAATACATGTGTAATAAATAAATATTTCACGTATTTTTCTATGTAGAACTAAGTAAAAAGAAAAAAAAAGAAGTTTCACTTCAATAAATGCTGTAGTACCACATTATTTGGATAAAAGTTTTGTAATTGCTGTATTTCCAATAGTTTTTATTTGAATTGACCGAGCACTGGACGCACGGTATGTGAAAGGTTGGCCATCTCTGGCCTAGAGTATTAAACAAAATTGAAAACCGGGTGAATCGAGTTTTCCGGAAGCCGCGGAAGTCGCCGGTGTAAAGCGACCGTTCTGGAGCCGGAGCTGATCAACATTTCCGTTCAAATGCCAATTACACCCGTAATAACAATCAGCGATTATTGGCATGTAGCACGGGCGTTACTATTCGGCGAGCGTGTATCTGCAGACGATCTCGAGCAGAATCCATACGCGGTCAGCCAATATAATACGGTGCACACGAGTGCACACGCACGTACGGCCGTGCACGGACAACCGTAAAGACACGCATCGAATGGGATTGAATTCAGATCGCGTGCGCTCGCATGCATCGGCGGCGGCGGTGGCGGCGGCGGTGGCGGCGGCGGTGGCGGCGGCGGCGACAGGACGCGAGGCGGATCGATGGATCGGCCGATGGATCGCCGATATTCGCATCCGAAAGCCCATTAGAAGTCGAATATGAAACGCCGCCGGTGGAAACCAGCCGGCCGTCGGGCTCATTCTTAACCCATTAACGCTCGCTGATTCGTCGAGGACGCTTCAGCCCTGAACAACCGTGGAAAAGAGCTGCGCATTCATCAAATGGCTCAGCTAATGTTTATTCTCCCGATCCGCTCGCTGCCAACCGCTCCGCGGGATTCTCGCGAATTGCCCTTCTCAGGCCCGTGGTGTACTGTCCAAGGAATGCTCTGGCATCGTAATTTCTACTCTGCAATTTAATTTTAGTTACTATTTCTTTCTATATTTTTTCTTTTTTGTTCGACAACGTTCGCTTTTCCAGAAGTACTTATTTAGCAACTTTTTGCGATCGAACAGGCTGAGGTAAGTTCGTGGGAGGTTGATTGTCTTATACCGGATGATCGAGAGGATGTGCAAACAAACTTTCATTTTGGAATGTTCACTTTTAAGTGAGATATATTAATTTTTCAAACTTTTGTAAATATTTCTCCCTCCCTTTCTCTCTCTCTCTCTCTCTCTCTCTCTCTCTCTCTCTCTCTCTCTCTCTCTCTCTCTCTCTCTCTCTCTCTCTCTCTCTCTCTATTCAGTTTAGTTTTAGAAATAAGATATTATATTGTAATGAAAGAAATGCAGGATTTTTGCTCCTTTGTTTTAATTGAAATTTTATAGCAATAAATATTTACCTTAAATTAATGAGTTATACGAAATTTCAAAGCTGGTTTTACACTCTATTTAATTATGCTTTCGATATTTAATTTTATTCAAATTTTTATTAAATTATTTTGCTTTTATTTCAGGATATCAAATCGCGATTTTCGCATTATTTTTTTTCTACGAGTTCAAACTAGGCAGA
Source organism: Lasioglossum morio (assembly GCA_916610235.2). NCBI lineage: Eukaryota > Metazoa > Arthropoda > Insecta > Hymenoptera > Halictidae > Lasioglossum > Lasioglossum morio. The sequence goes on along the minus strand of OU744329.1, from coordinate 1,082,434 downwards.
AGTGTCGCTCAAGAGGCTCGGAATATCAACGAAGTATGGGGCGAAGGAAGTGTCAACGAATGCAGAGTATAGCGCTGGTATCTGAAGTTTCCCGCTGGCAACTAGAGCCAAATAATTTAATAAAATTTGAATATAATTAAATATCGAAAGCATAATTAAATAGAGCGTAAAACAAGCTTTAAAATGACATATAACTCATTATATTAATGTAAATATTTATTGATATAAAATTGCAATTAGAACAACGGAACAAAAATGCATTTCTTTCTTCACAACCTAATAGTTTATAAGATAGAAATAAGGTTAGGTTAAGAGCGGTGCGAGGAGGAGAAGAGGAGAAAAGAAAAGTTGTATGAAGATTGAAACCTTGAATGGAACAAATAAAGTTATACTATACCACTATACTAATTTTTCAAACGCGTTTCAGGAATTCTTTATAACTAAACGAGTGAATATAATTTTTTGAAGCAGTCGCTATGTCTTAGATGATTGTTCGAGGAGAACGTCAAACAATTTTTCAGGTCTAAAAATTCAATTTTCCGTTTAACTTGACAATTTTTTCAACAGCTTCTGTATACTACATTTAAACGTCCGTTTGTAGAAGAATCCTTCTTTCAGTATTTCTCATACATGGACCAGTGAATATCATTTAATGAAACGTTCACCTTGTTCTATGTAATGCTTCGTACGGTACGACAAACAAATTTTCAGCTTCGTAAGTTCGTTTCTAAAAAGAGCATATCAATGTTGTCAAAGGACTTCTTCATTGATTAAACCCAAATACGTACTTCAAAGAGGCATGCCTCCATAAACATTTTTAATAAGTAAACGAGTAAATATAACTTCGTGAAACATTTACCACGTCCCGGACGATCTTTATAACATTTTATGAAAAATTGTTTACCCTCATCATTCCATGCTGTCCCAATTCATCCAACGACTTCTTTCTCTAAACAACAATTTTCATCATTTCTATAACATAGACGAGAGCTCTTCATTGATTAAACCCAAATGTGTACTTCAAAGGAACATAAACATTTTTAATAACTAAACGAGTAAGCATAACTTCGACAAACATTTACCACATCCTAGACGTTATCCTATAAGATTTCATGAAAAATTGTTTATTCAATTATCGAAAGACTTCCATCACCAAACAATTCCCATCACTGTACAACAAAGAAAAAAAGAAACGAAAATATCCCCGAAAACGAATATTTCGCCTCGTCTACTTCACACTCGCTGAACAACCGTCGGTCGATCTAACTCCCCGCATTTTCCTGTCGTCAAACCCTGACCCACAGAGTGGCCCATCTCCGAAGACACCATCCTAAACAAATATCTCTCCATATGTCTCTCTGGCTGGTGTGTGCAGTGTGTGCAGTGTGTGCAGTGTGTGCAGTCTGTGCAATGTGTGCAGTGTGTGTGCAGACTGCAGCTCGTGCAGTAGGACATGCATCGGTGTCGGACCGCTGCAAAGGGACGTTATGTACCAACAAAACATTGAATCGCTAAACTCATGATGTAATACGTCCATTTGAAATGAGCTTGGCCACCGGCCAAAATCCTCGTCACAAAACACTGTGTAGGCAGCCAGCAAACAGGCCCGGCCGAGGAAATAGGTCTGCGCGGCTTTATTCGCCGATCGATACCACGGCCGGCTTTGGTGAACTATCATAAACCTCCATCTCTACCTTTCTCTCGGATTTACCCTCTCACTCCCCCTTCTCGCCTTCTCTACCCCTGTGCATCCCCTTT